>VXAU01002428.1:1838753-1927051 GCA_013399695.1 Formicarius rufipectus | reverse complement strand
CCCCCCCCCCCCCAAAATTTAAAATATTGGTGTAGATGTGTGCTGCAGCAATCCAATACAGCATTACATGCTTCCCTCTGGTCTTAGAGCGTAAGTTTAGGGATAACATATTTAGTTCTAACTTAAAATTTTGTAATCCATGCTTCCATGGCACAGCCCCACAGGGATCTGTTCATGGACTTGACAGCGCTGGTGACTTTAGGGCAGGGCCAGACAGTGAGCACAGCAATCAGCTCTGGTCACATCCTCATTAAAAGTACTTGGGGCTTTGGTTTCATTTAATTTGCTACCTCACAGAGAAATATGCCTTTATTTTCTTTGGTTTTCTGCATCCTTTATCTTCCATTCAGCCCTGTATAGACTCAGTGCCACTCTGCCTCTCTGTATTAGGTCTGGCTGGGATGGAGTTTCTTGGTAGCAGCCTGCGTAAGTGCTGATAACGCACCCATGTTTTGGCTGTTGCTGAGCAGATTGTTCTTGTTTTCACACTGCTTCTCAGTGAGTACCTTGAGGTTTTGCAGTATGCTGGGAGGGGACACAGAAGAACAGCAGATCTGCATGTTCCAAAGAGCTATCCTATCCCATCCCACCCCACCTCACACTGTGATCAGCAATAAAAGTTCAGGGAAAGTGAAGAAGTTTGTAGTTATGGCATTTGTCTTCTCATGTAAACATTGTGTGTTCAGGCCCTGATTTCCAGGTGGCTAAACACCTGCCTCCCCATGGGAAGGAGTGACTAAACTCCTTCTTTGCTTAGTTTGCATGCACAACTTTGCTTTATGTATTAAACCAGTCCAGGAGTTTTCTCACTTTTGCTCTGTCCTGCTAAGCAAGGCATGGAATTAGCAGCTGTGGGGGTGCTTAGCTGCTGGTGGAGGCAAAATACTGCACTCCAGAAAGCTCATGGCCAAATCTGGCCTTTAAAAACCCCCAAACAATCTCTCCTCCACCATCAGTATATTTCAGTGTATTATTTTTAGAAAGCCCAAACAACCTGACTTAAAAATTTGAATAACAAAACTCTTCTTCCACATTCTTGGCAAAACTTGGTGAAGAAAAATGTGTTTAAAAAACCCCCTGCTGATAGGAATGACAGCAAACCCCACTACAGTGGCTATGGTTCAAAACATATCCTTTTTTGTCAACAAACCATTCTTCTTCATGGGAAATTACATCTTTCATATTCAAGGAAAACCACTAATAAGCAATAAATTACCAGCCTATAAGAGCTTGGTGTGTCCTTTATGAAGTGATTTCCACATTCCACTTAAATGCTACTTAATCATTGGCACTCCTTTGGCTGTCTTAGTACATGCAGGGGAGTGAGCCAGCTTTGTAAGTGTCCTCTCACATTGCCTGGGGATTTGATTGATGCAGTAGTCTGCTCTTACACTCATTTTTTTCTTGAATAAGCAGCATTATCTGGCATCATCACTTCAAGTGCTTCACAATGACACAAAATTATATATTCTTTAAATGAAGAAGATAATGGCAATATTCTGATCCCTACAAGATGCCACATGCAATGGCAGAGCTTTTAAGTAGAAAAAGTTAATTAGGAACAGGAGCAAGTAACAAAAGTGATAGATTTTTCTTCAGTGCTATCAAAAAGAAATGGTCAAATCAGAAAGCACCTGGCTAATAAATAACAGATACCCTTACAGTATAAGGAAATCCTACAAAAACAATAGCTACTTTTGGTCTCATATATAATAATTAAAAAAAAATAATTTAAAAAATAAATAAAAAAACTCAAGAACAGAGCAGAGAAGAAAGCAAACTTGTAAATATTTTCTTTGGTATTGTATTTATGTATTTTTTTAAAAAAATCTATGATCTATTAAATGATCATAGATTAAAATGATCATTGATCATCTATGATCTTTTAATCTATGATTTTTAAAATCTGTGATCTTTAGTGCAATATCTAGAGATACAATGAGAGTTACTAACCTCTATTCTAAAATATCCTCGGTGTTCCCTGAAGATACGGTAAGTGTAGACGATGTTTTCAAAGCTGTAAAAAAACATTGTTGTACACATAATACACCGCATTTTTAACTAAGTGCAAGACTAGAGATATCTTCAAACAGTAGATGGTATTAAAGACATGAGGAGTTGTGCAGTAAAATTCAATGAGACAGAGGCAGAAAAGCAAAACAGAAGAGACACCAAAGATTGCAAAATGACTGAAGGTTTAATATCTTGAAATGTAAGATTCCTCTAACTAGTGGTTTCCGAGAACTTATGAACTAAACCCAACACATAGGCCTGAACGTAATTTAATTCCACAGATACCACCTCCTCTCATCTATCTTTTTATCCTCCTCATGTGTGATACCTCCCTAAACTTAATTTTGAAGTTCTATCACAAGAAGGCTGTTGAATTCTTGGAGAGACGTCAGCAGAAAATGGTCTCCAGTCACCAGCACTCTGCAATGACTGCATAGCTCCTCCTTCTAAGAAAATTGTTCTTCTTTTGTATTTCCCAGGTTTTAGTTATTGTTACTTTTAATAATATGCAGATATTTGAACACTGAGGCTACTGATGTCTTTGGAGGTATTTTGTCAGCAGAAAGAAAAGCTTTATCAAATGATGGCAGCAACTCAAGAGATGAACTGGAGATTGTGAAAAAAACCCCAGCACAAATAAGCAAGAGGGCTGGGGAGGGGGAGCAGTATCTGCAAACAAGTTCTTTTAACTGGTATGCATGTTCTTCAGAAGGACTTCGGCTCTAGCTGTGTGGCTAAGATAACTGAGCTGTCATGAGAGAGAATCTTAGGGTGAAAACGTGGCTCAGGGGACTTGCACATAAATAAAGTTACTCTGAAAATAAACTGCTTTGTTTTGCAAAAAAAGTTACTGTGGCCTGAGATCAGGATAAGGCTTCCAGTTATAATAGATTTATTTTAATTCAAAAAATGGTATCATAGGGATGCATATTTACTTCCTGAGATACCTGTGGAAAGGTTCCTTGCTTAAGAGTACTTTATGAATGTAGGTGCTCATTCCCTGAACAGTGAAACAAGAAAAAAATGTACCAGAAACTGATTATTTTTAAAACTCATTCTTTACCAATCATCTAAATTTAAAAAGGTTACCGCCTGGTTATTACTTAGCTACTGTAATTTTTATTAAATAAACCAGAAATTACCATTAGAATGGAAACTTCTATTTCCACATTAACTGCTAAATGCTTACCAAGAGCTGGTAATAGGGTACAAATTTATAAAGTGCCTGGTCTAGGCACAGGGAAGATCCTGTGGCAGAAAAGCAAGGAGAGAGGAGCTTCTTTTGGGAGAATGACACATTGAACCATAAGGAAAACAGTAGCAAGAGCAGTAGGTCTTGAGTGAGGCACTGTCAGAGACCTGGGACAGTTTTGGATGAAAATGACAGTGTGCTGTGGAGGAAGATGTATCAGCAGAGCTGTGCACTATTTGAGAAGTCTATTAGAGAAGAGATGCTTTTGAATTGGCCCACCATTCTGAGTCACAGATGCTCCATGGGTGTGCTCTCCCCTCCATATCCCAATAATAGAGGACAAAATAGATTGTTAGTTTGCTGTAGCAAGTGGATCAGTATCTCTACCTCTGAGAAGGGTGCATCAGTTTGCACTTCAACCATGCCAGGTGCTAAGCAAAGTTTTAAGATGCAATTCTAATCCAAAAGTTGTCTTGAAACAGCACTGAGAGTTTCAATGTTGATTGTTCCCAATTTTAGAACAATTTTCCTCTGACTAGTGAGCCACCGCCAGGAAGTCCTGTCTCTGAGGCAATTTTCAGCCAATATACTATTGCACTATCTGAAGAGACGACTTTTACCTGGGCAAGCCAGCACCAGCTACTCCATTGCTGCCAACCTTTCAGTTTAACTATTGCATTTGTTAATGTATGAGTTACAGTCAAACAACCTAAGCACTAAACCCCTCAGAGATAAGCTGGAAATTACATAGTTTGTTATACACCTGTCCAGATATCACACTGACAGACCAAAGCATGTCTGCAAGATATCAAAAGTTAAATCTGCTTTGCCCTTACCAAAGCAAAAAGCAAGCAAACAAAAAACCCCAATAATAGAAGACGAGACAGGGAAAGCAACTATGGTGTAGCATTCTTGCTCTGTGCCAGGTTCCACATTTGTCTCTTCTGACAGGGTATGCATGCCCCTTCCCTCCCACAGTCCTTGCCCTCCCCTCACCCCCTACATTGTCTCATTCCACATCACAGTGAAAGCAGGTTCCTGTAGCCCCCTCCCTGAGGGCTCTATTTGTCCCCCCCTTGCTATTTTACTTCTCCTTGTTGTGTCATTTTGCAGACCTCCTCTCTTCTACCTATCAACCCACATTTCTCCCTCCTTTTTTCTTCCTTCTCCTTTGATTGTTTTACAAGGAATGCATTTTTAGTTATTGATAAAAACATTTTCTTGTATTTTTGAATTAATTAGATGCATTGTTAAAAATGATTCACGTCATGCTCAAATGCATACTCAAGGAAAGTGTAAAACCTCGCAGGTTTAAAAAGAGACCTAGATTGTAATTTATAAACTTTAATGCATTAGGAACAGATCAATTATATATGAGAAGTGTAAAACAACCTTTTTGAAAGGGAAATAAAAGTGCTATCCCCTACAGGAGGAAAAAATAATAAAATTTTAATTGTAGTTAAGAAGTAGAAGTAGCAATTTTCTGTGTCCATATTGTCTGCAAATTTGTCATATGAATTCAAACAGACTGTTGTAACTTTCTGTCTAATTTTGTATTCTTATATGAGACAAAATTCCTATGAAACACAAGGCTAAGCTTTCATCACAGAGAAGTTAGACAAAGAAGGAAGTGCTTTGTAACACTCCATGAGACTTTTCAGGGTCTCAACAGTGCTAAAATGCTGTTTACTCATCATTACAGAGCCAGTTACTTAGAGTAAGGTTCTTAACATGTTTTAGCAGGCTAAGCTATTTTCTCTGGACTCCCCTTATGGTCTGCAGAGAGAGACCAGCATCAACAGATTACAGTTCATTTATCATCTGTTACATAAAATGTTTTTTGCCACCCTCTCACCACTCACTATAAAGGAAACCTAAGACAACCAGCACTATTGATTATGCAGACATGATCCCTTGGAGTCTGTTAATATCAGAGAAGAACCATTAATGTTAGAGAAGATGAACGTTGTCTTTGGATCCATCAGAAAACTCATTAAAAAATCAGTATTAGAGTACTTACAAAACACAGAGACACAAGGCTCCTTCCACACTCTCACTGTTTCGTATTAAATAGCTACCATTCTTTTTCTTCTTGGTCAGCAGTTCTTCGCAAGTTCTTCTTGTCATCTTTCCATGAAAGAATGGGAACTCCATGGACAAAGGAAAACAAGGTTTCCTGCCTTTTAAAGCAACTCCAGAGAAAGCCAGAAGCCTGGTGTTAAAAGAAGACTTATTCCAAATGCAGCTAGCAGCAGACCACTGAGCCTGGAGGTGCTCAGTACCCACACGAGTTCGTCTGTGTTGTTGACTGACCTGTCCGAGGTGAGGCTGGTTAGCAGCGCCTGCTTACAGCTCGTAAAGGCAGGAAAGGGTTGGTCTGCAGTGGTCACAATCGACATCAAAAGGGAAGAGACTTTTGGGTTATGTACCACATCTCTAAGCTGTGGAATATCTAAGTTGACACCGAAGTATAGTTACCTTTTTAAGTTAACTTTAGTATTTAAAGTGGCTCAAAGCCCTGCAAATAGGGTCCTATGCCACAAGAATAAGGCAGGGCTGTATAGGGAAGGAGAAAATTATCTAAAGAAAATCTTGACTTTTTAATTCAAAATGAATAGATTAATTTGAGGGAAGAAAATGAGCATTTGTGATGTTCTAATCAGCCTCAGTCATAAAGCCATAGAAAGTTCCAGAAGAAATTCTCTGTTTATGCAGAGGTTTAAACAAACTCCATAAAAATAAGCTGTAGAACTACACAAGGTGTTTAACAGAGAAAAAGTGTGTGGGGGAGAGACTGATGGCTTCTTGAGCACAGAGTGAGAAAAACAACCTGTGAAAAAACTAAGGTAAATACTGACGGAATGCTGTTAGAAAGAGCAGCCACGTTTTACATGCAGCTGTTCCTTTCATGTTTCTTACTCTGACAACTTCATATGCACAAAAAATCTGATATTAACGTTAGTGTATTTAACTGCAAGTTCATCATACGTTTCCAGATGGCATCTTAGTTCAGGAACAAAGCAAAAAGGTACTGTTTTATCTCAAAGAAATTTAGAGAGTTACGAGAAAATTATACCCTTAACAGAGAAACTCAGGAATGGCAAGTCCAAGGTGACACTAAAGCTGAGGTCTGCACTGCAGTCACCACAGATTGTCAACAAAACAAGTCCCTATCTTCAAGGGGATGAACTCATGTATTTACTTAGAACCTCCAATTTCTGAATAAGTCATCTTTTATCTCCTGAGGGGATGGGGATAGAGGTACTGTGGGTGAAATACTCTTGCCTTCCATGTGTCCATAAAAGCATATGACAAAGATTCTCCTTGCTTGCAAATACACTTGTATTTCCCTATGGGTTAAAGCTGTTTAGGGCTTTTGTTTACTCATCTTATAAATAAAACTTTTCCATGAGGTATTTTTTGTGAATGGTTTTTCCAGAAGGCCAGCTCCGCAAAAGAAGAGCAGCAGCTTCTCAGCACTGCCTTGCTTCAGGCAGATCCTCTCTCCTCAGCACTAAAAGGAAGGTAGATAGGAAAAAAACCTGCAAATTCCTCTTTCAGGAGGGTAATGACTAAATCTTCACAATTTTCCCTAAAGACCTCATTATCTAGGTACATTATCTAGGTGACAGTAGATCTTGTAGATCTGAATCCAGAAGTTACTTAAACGGAACTGCAATAGCAACCACATGCTGCCTGCTGATGGCTTAGTAGGTGCTTCTCTGATGACAAAAAAGACCTTGAGAAGAAGAAAGTGTTTGAGCAGGAATGGGGACTGATGTCACCTTCTAGCAGCAGTCACCATCCACTGCCCTGACCATCTTCCTCCTCAGTTGTTTCCATGGCTCCCTGAGGGCACCCATGAATTAAGATAGTCCTTTTTCCTTAACTTACCTGTCTGTAGTCTTCAAGTGGACCTGAGAATAGGAGCTTGATTTAAAAGCAGAAATCACAGAAATACACAAGGGAAAGGGGTCTGGGAAGGAGAAAGAAGAGAGGGGCTATAAATACAGTGTGGTCTGTCACTAAACCACAAACATGATTACATGACCAGACACAGGAACTCCACATTGTGTCTTGCATGCCTGCATATATATGTGTGAGTCTGTGTGTGTTTTGCTCTGACACTGGAGGGCTAGTCCAGGGCTAAAACACACAGCTTCTGGCAAAAACAAAACAGGAGTTGCAGTATACAACTGGGGTTACCTGTTGTTGGAAGGTGAGGTAAGATTTTCTTGTCAATTCCCACAGAGCTGCACCATGAGCCTCAACACAGCATTGAGTCTTTACTTTCTATGATGAGATCACATAGCAGTGTATTTCCAGAGGCCAAATTTAGCTGCAAACTCGGAGCAAATGTTTTCTAACAAGCATTCCTGGCTTAACAAATTTAGCAAGTATTTTTGTCTTACATGAACCTGCATACCCAGGTTCCCTTCTCAGCTGAGTTGTGAGGAGTGGTCAAAAATTTGAGCTGCTGGTATCAGTTGTGGTGAAATCTGTGATGAGAGCCTGGGAAGGAGAATGTTAGTGATGCCTCAAGGCAATGGGACTTGAGCGGTTGAAGCAGTCAGAGTAGGCTGAGCCTCTCAGCATTATCACTCAAATTTAGCTACACCAAACCAAGCAAAGGCTGTTGTGAATCTGCTCTTAAAATCATTTCACTCCACTCCAAAACAAGTATTGGGCTGTGTTTTTGTCCTCATTCACTGAAGGAGATTTCACAGTTCTAGGATAGCTTCCCTGTAGTGACTAACTGGCCTTTCAGATGACAGAGAAAGGGGGAAAAGCAAAGTTCTTTTTCCTGAGAGAGTGCCTCTTGGCCTCCTTCTACCATAGCATGGAAAAAACCAGGCTTGCTAAAAATCTTTGTATATCAAAACAATTACATCCTTTAGTCAGTTTTGTGTTTTCTGAATTTAATGCAATCACTTCCTTCAGTCTTTTCTCACAAGCCACACTTTATGGCAATTGTTCTCTTTACTTTTCTCTGACACCATATTGGCTACAACTTCTATAAAATCTGATGCATATAAATGAGTCAAATCTTTTGATTAGAAGAACAGGATGGTTAGCCACTCTTCCTTTCACAGAACAGCTGCTGGAGAAACGAGACCAGCAAAATTTTGGCAAGTCCTGGTTGACCATACATCTAATCACTTTCCTGCAATTCTATCCCCATCACGCCCCACCTCCCTCCTGTTATTGTAAAACTTAGTGGGACCATTTCAGAGTGGAACCTCATGTTATCAAGCACACTTCAAGCTCTGGCTGTACAGCATCTGCTGACTGCAGCTCTAATATAACAAAGCTGTTGATGGTGCCTTCTGCATGGACTGGAAGAGCCAGACTTGCTTGACAACACCAAGAGTAAAGCATTCAGTGAATAATTAGGGAGAGTGTGGGATAGCAGGGTTAGATTGAAAGCTGTGGTCAAAAGCAGCTGAAAGCGAAACCGATGTGCTCAACTGTTGTGAATAAAGCAGGAAGCTGATGGGTCACTTGTTATTTGACCACCAAGAAACAACCACAAAATAAGAAAACTGAAAGTTGACTCTCCTAAAAATCTGAGTTCTCATTGAGCTATGTCACAAGGCAGTCACAGTACCGAGGCTACTGTACAACTAGAACCAATAAGGTTTTTGCAATGAGTACCATTATAGCAACAAATTGCATTTAATTTTGCAAAATTCATGACTGTAGCATGAAATCAATACCAGTCTGTACTTTTGCAACGTACTGTACCTGAGTACACAGGAGTGTTTTGGTGGTATTTGTTGATGGCAAGATTTACTTTCTCCTGAAAGGAAAATAATGTAAATTCAAGAAGAAAATCGAAGTAGCATGTCTATTTCTTACATATTGCTGCTATAATTGTCTGTGGAGCCACAAGACATCAGAGCTCTGACATTAGCTTTTTAATAAAATGTAAACCTGGGAGGAAAAGCCTGTTCTAGAACCTTCTTAACATATTGCCTGTTTTAAAGATACAAGTAAATTGACAATTCAAAATGCAAATCTGTCTGTGCTAAAAATTGAATTAAAAAGGTCATAGAATCAAAGAATTAAAAAGTTACATGTCCATAAGATATGGACATGTATGTAAGTAGTGGGCTTTGGTCTTGAAATTATCTAGAATTTTACTTAAAAATTTACTTGCAAGAGAAAGCCACAAAACAACATTTTCTTTCTCACTGGCAACCATGTTGCCAGGGTTCATAGTGATCCATAGTCAGTTCCTCCCTGACCTTATAATAGTTGCAATTTTTGTGTTTAAGTGTTACAACCTGCCTCTGAGACAGGGTAACAGATTCATGTCCATAGATCCCTTGATGTGAATCAGTGAAATGACACTGAATGACAGGTGTATGTATGAGGAAGGTTTATTTTAAAACAATTTAATTGCAGCAGAAAAAACTGTAGCCAAAATATAACCATTTTGGTTTTTCTCTGTAATAATAGAAAAATATCACACCCTGAAAGTTTATCTCCTAACATTCATCTTAAATATCACATAAACGGATTTAGTGAAATGCAGTAAGAACTCAGTTCACATCATAACGTCCCCAAAGTATTGCCTTCCTCTTTAGAAATGTGCAAATAAAGCTATGGGAAATGATGAAACTCGTTTACACACTTCTGCTGCCTGGTCCATCACAGTTTTTCACACTATAAAACTTGTACCTTTTGTCTTAATATTTGACAAGACTCTGACTGGAGTGTTCCTCTGTCCACATCTAGAGTCATATTAACAGTGACATCATTTTTTTCCTTCTGAATTTCCTCTTACTAATAGGTCTTTTCACTCTTACTAATATTTTCCTAGTCATTAAGTTGACAGTGTCCAGAATGCTGTGTACATGGAACTACAGCTTGTCACTTTGGAAATGTGCTGCTGGTTTCTCATCTTTGCATTGTATTTTAAACAACATTAGTTCATTTGTTTGTTTCCTTGCCCCCCAACCCCTTTTTTTTTTTTCCTGTACTAATTAGGAACTGACTAATGTAATGAAAAACAAACCAGAATGATAACATACAAACCTCAGAAGGCTTTTGCATAATTTTCTAAACCATATTGGATACCAGCCTTTAATTATTATGCTTCAACTACCAAACTTCCTTCACATATTCTTATTCCTTTACTGATGGTCTGGACAACACTACAGAGACTGATCACAGAACAAAGCTCTCCAGGTACACAATGCAGTGCATGCACAGGACAAAATGATGGTTCAAACTCTCAAGAGTTTACAAGACAAGTTCATATAGATTCTAGGCCTGAGTTCACATCTTCAAGCAAGGCAGACAAACATGAATCCCCATACAGAGCCTTGTACTTGAAAGTATCAATTAAAATACAACCAAATACTCAAATGAAAGTGTAAGTTAGATGTAGGAAAAATGGGGTCAAAATAATAGGTTAGGAGAACAGTTTAAAGCAGAATTTGTGGAGCATATCAAAAGCAAAGGAAGCATTTAAATTTCCTATGTGGCTTGAACCAAAAACTATTTTTATACCCCCACATCCGATAGTGGTGACCAGCAGATATGTATGAAAAGGAAGTGTAAGNTTTTTTAATAAAAATGAATACAGTTCTTGTACAAGAAATGATAATTACTGTGGAAGGATACACAGGGTAAGAACATGTCCTTGGGTGGGTAGACAGAATCTGCAAAGTTTAGATGAAGACTGAATATGGGAGCCTAGAGATGCCCCACTGAAGGTGACATTCAGCTTTGTGTCCCTTTTTTCTGCTCTGTGATGGAGGAGGTAATGGAATTATGGTTTTAACGAAGGCAAAAGAGGCACAGAATGAGCAGGATGCAATAGGAAGTGTGAGATCCTGTGAGGAGTCCTTAAAATGAGGGACACTAAAACCATGGGAAGAGTGACAGGTGTCTCAGAGACAATTACAGGTCAGTGAGGGAGGTAAGCCACATATGAAGGGAAAGGCAGGACAACTAAGGAGGGAAAGGAAGGGAACTAGGAAACAAACAAAAAAAAAAGATGGATGAATGAAACAAAACTTGATTTTCTCTAAAAAACAATCAAAGGCTGATGATAATAATATAAATGGGAAAGTGTTTAAAGATGATTTAACCTTATTTTGTTTAAGGATGTATAAGCAAACATCACACAATAAGTGATTCATCAGAGCAGAGCAAAGTGTTACTGCTATGACTTTCAAGTGAACATAACCTACGAACTGCACTGCAGGATGGTTTTCCCACATTATTTCAGCTTTTCTGATCAAATTCACATGGCTAGTTTTGATCTTTTCCGACACAGCTGTATTTGAGCAGGGGAACTGTTTTTCAAGGACAGTTTCTAGAATTGACCTGAGTGAGGCCATATGAAGATTCCCACCTGTTCTGTGGATTTCAGAACCTAGCAGCTTCATGTTGGCACCGTATTGTTTGCCTGCAAAGGCACCTGCCTCCCTCAGTGGGAAACATTCTCTCTTATCACTAGCTGGTCTTCTACCAGTTTTCATTATTTTGCAAATAATTGGATGAAGATTTAGGAAACTGGATTATAGTTTAGCACTTCAGCCAAAACCAGCTCTCCTAGACTTCCAAACTAGTTAAAGATCCTTTGTTCTTTTTGACACAAATTAGTAGAGGCCAACATTTTATCAAGGGCCTTGCGTTTACACAGCATGCCTAGATTTGAAGGGCTGAGTCAGATAGGAACACTTTTTTCAGTCACTTGCTTAAGAGGGGAAAAAGAAACAACTTGAACTACAGCAGCACAACTGTAACAGACTAAATCTTACTGATGGAGTTCTCAGTTCTGCTTCATTTTGACTCCCTTTGACAGATAAATCTTCCTGCAGCTACTGTTTGCTACTATCAAAATCATATTCAAGCCCAAATGCTCCATCTCACAGCACGAAAGCTGAGTGAAATAATTCTCTGGCTTGGTACCTCTGAAAATAACTCCACTGCACTGGTTAAATTAATCATGAAGAAGGAAGCAGGAATGAAAATAAGCAGCACGAGTACTTCAATTTTTCTTCGGAAGTCTGGGAGTTTATCAACAAAGCTGACTTAACTCCTGTAGAGAAGGGAAGGGTAAGAATTTGTGATCACATAAAGACTGTTATAATCTATATGTACAGATAGGCTCCATTAAAAAGTAGCAAAATAAACCTTAGCATGCAGTTGTTCCCATCTCAGCTCTTAGCTCTACAACCTGACATCCTGGTAATATTTGTGTGGTAAGTCCTCACTGCTTTGTTAGTTGAGTCTGTCCTACTTGCAGCTCACTTACCTCACTTCTGTGATCTAGAGAAGGCATCTCTTTGGTTATGAATTCACAAAGACCTTATCTCTCACCCATGAAGAAAAAACTTGTTATGAAACACCACTTAATAGAGATGTAAAAAAATCCAAATGCTCTGCAACTGTAATTAGGACCAAGAGACAGAAGGTGCGTTTCAGCAGCCCTTCCCTTACAAACTGCAAGGGCCCAAAGTGCAGCCCCTGTGGAGTGACTGGCATGGCTGGGGGGGCCCTGGGTGCTCCCAAGGGAGAGCGACCTGGACTTGGGAAGTGCTTCCAGTCAAGGCCTGTCAGGAAACTCTCATCCCAGTTGGGCTTTCTGGTCACAGCCACGGGTGCAAGCCTATCTCCAGCCCCATGGAAAAAGCCCTGAACTTGGCTGTAAAATGGTACAATTGGAACATCTGGATTTACAGCAAAACCAGCTTTTACCCACAGGCTTCCTAGCAAAACTGGAGATTATTAGTCTTATACTAAAAAGTGATTTTTAACAGATATATCAGCAGACTATCAAGTAGATCTGTTTTCTTCTGCACCCTGTGAGACCCCAATTAGATCCCTCTGCTCTGCAGCCATTGCTCTTTATTACATGCTGGGCATTTTGTTTTAGTGAGGAGTTATTTATTTTCCGCTGAAAAGTATGGAAGGTCTGTCATGCTGATTTGCCACTTCATGATTCATCAAATTGCCTTGTCAAACTGAAAGCTGCTCTGTAGGTTTCCTCAAAAACTTTCATAAAATAACATCTTACTCAGCTTGTTACTGACCAATACACAATGGTTACATCTAATACTGAGGTAACAGCATGTAGGGTAGATTTTGGCTGTAGACTGGCTTTAGAAAGATACTCAACTGTTAAACTTCAGACCCCAAGAACAAGTGAGAAATTCCTTTCATATTGGGAAAGAAAATAGATTTCTGAATAACATCACAGAATTTGTTCAGTTGTTTTAAACTGCAGTTAAGAATAGAAACTAAGAAGGAACCAACAAAGTAACTGATACGAAACAACAAAAGAAAGTGATCTCCTCTCTGTGTTAGTGTATTATAATTAAGCAATACCCATCTATTTATATCTATCTAAAGCTAGAGAGGGTTCTTCTTGCTATTTGTTCAATAGACTTATGAAGAGGTATGAAAGGATGGGATCCATAATTGACACCAAGGTCAAGAGATTTCCTTGGGGTTCCTTTGTATAAATGTTTTTGTTTGGAACATGATGTTATTTTCTTTCCCCTTTTTACATTTCAGTCAGCTAAGTTAAAAAAGAAAAACAGAAAGGGAAGGTTTGTTTTGTCATCACATGAAGGAGTCAGGCTCGTGGGTACCCAAGTACACTGCATCCCTTTTGCTTTGACCTTTATCCCTGGATCAAGGATTACAGTAGGATGCTGAGGCCAGCCTCCAAATTTTAGTATGTCCCATTTTCAGTTCCAGTCCTGTATAAGGTGGAGAAAAAAGAATTCTTATGTGTTAAAGAACAGGTAGAGAAGGCAGCAAGGCAGGGATTTACATACCCCTGCATGGGACTACTCTGTTTCTTGTGTCAGCACTATCATGGTGCAGGAGAAGCAGGGCTGCCCCATGGGCTGCACAGCAGCTGCAGGAGCAAAACGCAGTGGCGTGGCCTTTACTGAGAACTTCCTTTTGCTCTGTTATTCTAGATGCCCCCAAGACAGACACTCTATTGGCTGTCTCAGGAAGAACTGAGAACTAGAACTGTTCTGTCTTAATTTCTTGAAGAGAAAAAGCCCTTTCCTGAGATGAAAACAACATATTGTGTTGAGGATATGATAGCTAAATAACCTCTCATGCTCTTTCTGGAGCAAGAAAAGGCAGGGTCTCCCTCTCCTAGGGGGAGAGAAATTTCATCAAGTAGTACTTTTGGGAGACACGAGTGTTCAATAGGCCCACTGCTGCCTGCCAGTGATTTTTCCTTAGCCCGCACAGTATTTTATTGTTATAATTCAGTTACCCAGTGTCCATTTTCACTCTATTTAAAAGGGGAAAATGAAGATTTTAAGTTTGCATGGTGTGCAAAGAAGATATGTGCATTCAAGCATCTATAGAAAGATACTCTGCCTAAGCTGGGGTACAGCAGCTCAAACTGTGTGTTATTTACAAGTTATCAGAGGTGGATTGAGCAAAGGGGGTTTTTAGTGTTGAAGAATGATGACACTATCTTGCTAAGCTATCTTGCATTACACTCATCATGAGAAAGTGCAAGACAGATGCTTCCTGCCTGAGTTTGGCATGAGCAGGGATGTGCAGGCCCTGAAAGTGAAAAGAGAACCAAAAGTGTCGACTAGAAGAAACTAAGAGCTGATAACATCTCTTTCAGCAATAAAGCATATTTTGCTGAGTAGGCATAACAACACATAATCTAAAATTTTATATGATTGACAGTCAATCATTTTAAATTATAGAAGACCAGTCCCACTTTTTCACAGTGGGTATTTCTAGCATACCTCCATAAGGCGTGTGAAGATCCTTCCCTTGGGTGGAGATACCCCTCAAGGTTGCCTCTGGGGGCTGGGTGAGATTCCCCAAGGTCATTGGTATGGGTGAGTAACATCAATTTCTATTTGATAAGCTAGCTCTGTTATTATTTATTTAATAAAAAGTGCACTATATTTGTAGTTTTATTGTGCAGTAAATACTTCTGATTAAAGCCTTTTGTCTTTTTGACCTTTTGTCCTTTTATCTTTTTGAATTTTTACCTTTTTTCCATTTTTATCTAATCATTACCAATTTAAATAATCATTTGTTTTATTCATATTGGGTATCTGATTGGCCATCCTTAATCCTGCAGGACAAACTTGTATAAAGGTTCAATTGCACCTGTACAATTCTTTAGACATAAAATGTTGACCAAGTCTGGGGCTATGGTTGGATCCAGCCCCACCTAGACTCCTCTCTGACAAGGAGTTTGGAAATTATGGGAATCTCTTTTGAACTTTGTGACTCCATGGAAGGCTGTCCCTGATAAACTGTCTGAAGCTCACATTTGGTTCTGTGTCCAGTGTAAAGCAGCATCCGGTGTAAAGGTTGTGGGTAGCTGTTCTCTCAGCTTTGAAATAGCTTTACAGGCACTGAGAAGGGCTGAGTGTGGGATTGCCAGATTGCTGGGCTTTCAAAATAATTTATAAAAACCTCTCAGGCTGCTAAACTTTCCTCTCACTGCTCCTTCAAAGCACCAGAATATGAAGTGTAAGCACAAATGAAAGCACCTCTGTGGGCCCTGGGTTCCCAATTTCTCAAAAGTGGGGGTTAAATACAATGTTTGTATCTTCTCCACAGAGACAAGATACATAATTCAAATGATTCTGGATGCCTGACTGAATTACACAAAGCTATGGCCATGGAAGGCCTACAGAATCACATCACCCAGCTCCCAAAACTGGCCCTTTCCCATCTGAATCCCAAATTGTGCAACACATATGCAGGCGACTGTTTACAGGGGCAGGCCTCAACTCATTCTTCAAGTCTTGGGAAAGTTCAGATTGGATCCTTGTCATTACAGAACATTAATTAAATCTCTTGGGTTTAATAATAATAATAATAAAAAAAATCAGAATATGTTACTTTGTTACTTCTCTCCATTGCTTGTCCCAGGCTGTTTACTTTGGTCCTTCTGGTAAGTGGCTTTTGCCAAGTGTTTGTTCCTTGCAGATTACAGAACTGATCAGAATACTCTTCACACGCTCACACCACTGTGCCTGCAGCATTCCCTTCCTCCCTCTTTTCCTTCCCTTCCTTCAGCTATGAAGGCACACAGTGGAAACAGCATATTAGCCAACTCTGAGCACACAGGCTTCCCAACACAACTCTAATCAGAAAGGCTGGAAAAGCAAAGTACTTCCTATGGGAGCCTTACCTCCCACCTTGATAAAGAGAGCACGGGAAAGCACATGCCACCTGCATTCTCTTGAAGGTTCTGGTGAGTTCACTGTGCCTTCTGGTGCATAACACCACAGCTGCAGCTCAGGTGCAAACACTTCAGGGGCTGGGTTTGACTGTCAGGTTGGTTCTGTTTAAGCCGGCTTCCACCAGTCCCCAGTCTTCTTTGCACTTTCATATTTAAGATCAGACTTTAAAAAAAACCAACAAATAAACCCCAAAAAAACCCCAACAAACCAAAACAAACACCAAGGCAAAAGGTAGGCCCGAGTTCAAAATGGGAGATTAACAACCATAAAGCAAGCTACTGTTTCAGTGTAAAGCAGTGTTCTACAGGAGTAATGTATTAAACCTAAGTAATACAACAAAGCCTTCCCTGGTCCTCTAAATTCAGTTCTGAAAGCTGCTTAGGATCTGTATACAATCTCTAGATGGCACTGTGACTCTTTATAACAATTATTCTAAAATGACCAACCCTTTTAAAGAAGTGCATTGCCAATTAGGTATGAACTCACAGCTGCCAAGTGACTATCTTTCAGTCCTTTATATATATGAGATGTGTAATAATAGCTGTATTTATAGTGCTTATTTACTTCTTGGGTCAACAATGTATGCTTGTGCTTCATAAAATACCTTCTTCAGTTCACAGTTAATAGGATAAATACAGCCATCTGGGTGCTATTTCACTTATATGTTGTTTCCTAAGTAAAGAGAATTAGCTGCTTAGGGACTCACTTTGCTATCATTCAGTTCCTGTACTCTCAGGATGTAGTAGTACCTATGACCAGGTTGTCTTATGTTTGATTAGAAACACGTAATTGGAGGGTTAATCAGCTGTTCACAATTGCAGGGTGTCAGCGTGATCAATTATTGCTAGTGAATTCACTCCTAGCCATCCTCTTATTAAAGGCATGGAGATATATATTATCCAGAGCCTTAAATCAATAGAGATAATTTTTTTCCTGCTTCCAGAGTGGGAATGAATATAATCTAAAAGTTTTAAAATATAAATCAGCTTTTCAAATCTACATTACTGTTTAGAATAGCTACTTGCAGAAATGCTAGTGTAGGTGGTGGGGGATGCACAAAGCAAAAGCAGTTTCAAGATCACAGAGATCTTCTGTATTATAGGAGACTGGTATTTAGTCACCTCCTGATTCATATTGATAAAAACCTCTAACATTATTTCCTTAATGGAAAGCAGCATGATAGCTGTTGTGATGAAAAATCAGGCTTAACAGTTTGAATAATTATTCTGTGTATTTGGGCTGCAGTTGGATATTGGCTCTAAGAATGCTACAGAATTAGGATGAGAAAAGAACAGTTTTCACAAAGGAACTTAATCTGTTCCAACCTACCAAGAAGTCCAGTGCATTATATAAACCTCTCTCATTTGTAATAAATACTTTAAATAGTGGTGCGCATTGTCATTATGTGAACATGCCATATCTCAACAGAAGATATAGACAAATGTTACAATGACAGCACAACAGTTGGAATTAAGTTACCAAGTGCAAATTACAAAATTCTTTGTGGTCACATACTGAAGAGGCCTAAGCTGTTTTGCCTCTCAACCTCTGGGCTGCAAGGATGTGTATCTTTCCTAACTTCAAGTAAAATATTTCTGATTTTCACAAATATGGCCTCACTTTTATAAACCCAAGGAGGAGCCTTAGTCAAGCCACAGTGCTAAGGCAGTCAGTGCAGTTTCTGTCATCCAAGGAGTGGATGCAGGCTGTGTTCAGACTAGGTGTTAGTGATTTCTTAGAACAACCATCAACCAAAATGGCAAGAGGACTGGGAGAAATAATGATCACAACTGAATTCCATTAAGTCCTAGAAAAATCTCTCCATGGAGCAAATTTAATTATAATACCCAAGAGGGACCAGAGACCATTATGGAAAAGCATAATCCATACAGATTTTGTAAAGAAATACTACATAGTTTTGTGTCTCAGATTTCAGTGAGAAAATGAGACATATCAACTGAAATATAATTAGTACATTACTGAATAGATGAAAAGAGGAAACTTGAAAAGCTTTAAACCACATAAGCAACAACATTTTTAAAAAGCGAGCACAAGCCTCTTGACCTTACCTGACTGTCAGATGATGTGGTCATATCAGCATATGTGTACATATCACACATTGTAGAAGCAGGAGATTGTCACTCAGTCAGGGTTCTGTTCTCTCTAGTGCAGAAAGGTAAGTTTCACTGGCTTTGGGTTGCATGTTTACACACACACACACATACAGTCCCAACAGTGATGAAATTTTCTCCAAGGTTAATCTTCTGTTTTGGACTCCTGCAATGACAATTTTCATAGCAACAAGGAATTTTACCAGATGTCTTCACCCTGAGAAAACCCACGCGGTCCCCTGCCTTCAGAGGTGGGCTTCAATGTTCCCTGATGTAAACCTGTGTTACATCTACCTGGTAAAAGTGAAGGTGGGAGAGGAGTGATGCCATTTTCTGTCCCATGCTGCCAGATGAAAATGATCAGGCTCCAGCTGATGCTGGTACAGTGGATGCTTCTGGCTGGCTTGAAATGTGTTCCTGAGCAGTCTAGAGAAATGTTCTAGATCAACAAGTGTATTTTGTTGTCACGCAAATCTGCTGCTATATAAGCAGCAGCATGGTAGAATTACTAATTACAACTGATTGAGTTTTGAAGATCAAAAATCCTCTCCAACAACTAGGCATTATGTGCAATTCAGCTGCTATATGATTCATGGAAATGTATGGGCATAGAATTAAAGCAATAAATCAGTTTATAACTGCTGCTTGCCTCAGTCACTGAGACTGTGTTCTGACCTACACCTAAGCAGAAATTTAAATTAAATGATAAGATAATCTGAAGTAATCCAATTACTATTTTGCAAAATGAATACCACTTTTTTTACTGTCCATGTCCAGAGAAGAAAAGAAGTGACGTCATTTTTTATTAGCAGCAGTTGCACCTTTTTGGTTCCATCCCCCATTCCCCACCTCTTAATTCAAAAGCAAGAATAATGAAACTGATAGTGCACAACACAGTTAATATGGCACTTCAGTAATTCTGCATCTTATTTATCAGTTTACAGTGTGCTCCTTGGAAATCTGAGGATTCATTGGTTTCATTCATACCAGAGAGCTATGACAAATGACTTGCCAGCAAGGTCTACCTGTTTCTTATTCTCAAATGCCATTTCCATACAGATTTAATGTCAGCCTTATGGCTGAAGTTTAATGTTCCTGATTCCAGAACACAAATTCACATTTGGCTTGTTGCTACATTACAGAAAACAAAACCCAAGCTTTTCTGTGCTGAAATAGGTGGTGTGTTTTATCTAGGGAACAGAAGTAACATTCAAAGACAACTCAGAACCAGGCTTCCAACTCAGTAGACAATGTAAAAGGACATTATGAAAGATAAAATTTGTATTGAGAAAGATTTGGAGGAGGGAAGACTTATTTTTTATGTATTTGTGCCACAAAATTGAGTTTTTAATCAAAACCCACCTTTTTAAGGGTTGACTTTGATTCAAATCCTCTTATTTAAAGGGTTCAGATCTTGCTTCACTTTGATGATTCTGACTGAAAAACAAATAAACATAAACCCCTTTGTTTTACTTCAAAGATTCAAAAATACGTTGTTTCAGGATTTGTGATTTGAAAATTTAAGAACTTTACTCTGAGAAACAATAATGATTTAACCATTGCCCTGATTCACAGTAAAATATAATAGTTTTTACCTGATTTTCCTGATGGAAATTCCACTTTTCAAGTGTCCAGATTTGCAATGTGATTTTCTTCCATTTGGTTAAACAAACTTTGCTTGAATTTGTTATTAAGCAAGTATTGAAAAACATTCTCCAGTTAAATAAAGGAAAACTGCTATAAGTCTTCTTCGGTGAAATAGATAGAAAAAAACCTCCTGCATAAATATAGACTTTATTTATGGCTACGCTGCAGCTTTCCTGGGGAAACATTCTTACCTTGCTGGTGTATGTTTTTTGTCAGATGTCACAGGGTTGAGGTGCTCCCATAGCACCTGCCCCATCACACATCCCAAGCACGGAGACAAGGAAACAGTTGAGTATCTTCTTTTAGAAGCTTCTCTGATATCTATTTGATGTTATAAGTCATGCCTATTTGCACTTTGACTGTCCTGGAAAAGTTGTGTTAGCTTTTCTCAAGCATAATGAAGCTGTGGGAATTTACACAGAGAGCAGTCTTTGTATACCAGTTGTGATCATTTAGAGTGTGCTACAGCAAGTGATCCCTCCTAGCCGGCAACAGAACATCGGGAATGTTTGCCCTACCCTGCTGATTAAGCACTGCCGTGCTTCTGAGCATTGAACCTGAAAGTTTTCCTCCCTTTTCTGATAATTGAGTTTCGAGTATTGAGATTTGTTACAGCTGAATATTTGTCATAAATTCAACTATTTTTTTCCCCCCTAAAGGAAAAGATTGAATTTCATTCTCTTTTGTCAGGTTACTCTTCATAGGCCCAGGCTTTGACAAAGCTATGCGGAACATCTAAAATTAAAGGATTCATTGCCAACTTTCAACATTTTGACTTGGAACTTTCCCTGAAGCTTCCCATGGCATTTACTTGAAACTCATTTTTCCCTTCCTTGCTTGTGATGTGATGGGGCTAATTGAGTGCAAGGAGTTACTGCCAGTCAACAGTTTCTCCTTGAGTCCAGCCTGTTTACCATGCCCTGAGAGTTTCAGCTATTCTCAGTTCTTCTCCTGTCTATGTGTCTCCTTGTTTATGTGTAAGAGGTCCTATACTAGTATGAATTTACAGACTATTTATTTACATGTTATTGAATCACTAATGCCTTTTGCTGCACCTCCTGCAGCTTCCTTGATGTTATTAATGTGCTTCTGACATATTTTTTGTTTCATTATGCAGCTATCTTTTTTAATCTCTTTTGCAGGTTTTCAGAGAAAAAAACAAGACTCACCTATGCTTGTTTACTTTCTTGATATAGATTTTAGACATATTAATTTGAAAATAAACAAAAACACCCAAGCCATTAGCACAGTGATGTTTCTCACATCACAGAATGAAAGGGAATCAGAATGTGCAAGGGGGCTTTGGGGTCTGTGAGGTCTATACAAGTCCAGCTTTTTGAAAGTGGAGCTCTGCTCTCTAGTACTACTTGAAATTGTTATGTTCACATCCCTTCTATTAGCTGGTTGCCATTAGCTGTCTTACTGCTGTCCGGCATTTTGTCCTCTACTATTTAGTCTTGCTGCATAGCAAGCAAAGTTGCACTTGAAGTCAAATCCTTTGCGCTCTAGTGCTACAAACATGAACCTCAGTCTGCTGATCACGTGTGGTTTGCCCAGAACTCACTGTGGCCCTTGCTTCCTGCACTGAATATGCATGCTCCCCTCTGGCTGCAAGAGTCCTACCTGCTTCTTGGTGGAGCCTAACACTAGTGGATGCAATAATCACATCCAAGGTGTAATCCCAGGTAGGACATGACTTGTTTTGCACTCTGATATATAAGTAAAAAGACATTCATATGTGTAAAGCATGTTTGTTTGTTCCTGGTCTTTACTTCTTTTGAGATTTGCAGAAGTATGAGGGAATCCTCTTTGATCAACTATTATATCCTGCTCTTACAGAAGAAACAGTCAGAAAAAGCCTCTTCTGACTGTATGCTACTGTGTGGAACAGAGCTGAAGTAGCAGCCAAATACTACTGTGCCTTCTGGCCTGTTACTTCAAATCACTTAGAAAAAATATCATCTTCAGTTGTATCAGTAAAGAGAGGAAAGGTCTTGTGATTGCCAAATACAGACATCCAGTTATAACGTTAGTCATTGCTAAATGTTGAGGGGGATTCATTTTCCTTTTATTTCACTGCAAATCAGGCAGTGATCTGTGGTACAAAAATAATGGTGCAAAACTGGAATGAAGGCACTTAGGCTTTAAAACACTTGATCTCAGTAATTTTCTGCAATAACAAGGTAATTATTATTTTACATTTAACATTTCATACTTTTAAGCCTGATGCAGACAGCTGCAATCGAGTGCCACCAATATACTATTCAATCCCATATATTTTATATTACTTAATCATAAATCTTTATTTCCAAATAATATTAACTGTGAAGTCAAACTATAGAAACTGAAGAATAGTATAATTTCTAATTGCAGTAAGGATAGAAGCCAAAGGCTCTGGATAAATGGCTTGTTCAGTTTGTGGTATATCCAGGAGTGTTACACACAGTATTTAGGGTGAAAAAACTTTTTTTTTTTTTCCTTTTTTTTTTTTTTTTTGTGGAAAGAGAAACTTTGTCTAAAGTTTCAAATCAAGCTCTTTTTCCTGCAGAGGACCACTTTCTAGCAATCACAATATTTCCTCAGAGAAGTGGAAACATGCATTACACCAAGGATGATGTCTAAAAAGCTGAAAAGTTATTCTTCAACCATTTTTAGTAAAATATATAGTACTCTTTTTGTAAGCACAGGATTCAACAACGTGTGACTGAAAATAAGGAGCTGAAACTGGGGATCTTCCCGACTTCTCAATCTAAAGATTATTGCCCCTTTTAAAGTGACCTTGTTATAAGGTCAGTGGGTCCTCTCAGAATGCCTTTGACCTCTGTACTCCTATTCAGCCTTTTGGTATGTTCTTTCTACTTCGATTTGGACTAGCACATGTAACCTTCCTCATGTCACCAAGGTCAAAATAACTCTGGTGTCAGTCTGGAATACTATAAATTATACCACCATCATGTGGTAGGAGACAAAGCCTTCTGCCAGCCTTGCTAGTTTATAAATTCAGCCCTTGCAGGTGTTACACAAGGGTCATCTTGCCATACGCTGTAAAGGCAGAACAGTGATTGGAAAAGCAGGCACAGCTACTTTACGGAAATTTCTCTGATGTGCTCAGGGCACAAAGCAAGTGCTTTTCAAAAAATTTCTTCTTTATATCAGTCTTTTAACATGACACTTTCCCCAGTCCTGTTCTGCTAACTTCAAAAATATATTCCCCATTGGTATCCTAACCTTTCCACAGTTGCCCAGGATGACTTCATAGACAAACTGTGATTATATGCTCCAGATCAGTAAGGAAGAACTGGTTCTTTGTGGTCCAATATGCACCATTTACTCTTCATGTAGCCTATCAGGCTGCCCATTGAAGATAAATATTAACCCGAGAAAGAAATTCCAGTTCAGATAGAACAAATCAGAGCAATATGGTAGATAAGCACTTTTAAAATCACAAAATAGTTAAGGGGTTTCAAGATCTTTCCACAACTTAGCTGTGACTTAATAAAACATGTTCTATCATATTATGAAAAATGATGCAGATTGCTGTTGGGGCATGTGCTAAAGAGGAGAAACAGGTACATGTCCAAGCATGGCTTGGAATTGTCCCCTGTTTGTGCTTCTATAATGGAAGCCCTAAATCATTGTATTCCTGGGACTGTTCAGGATCAGACCTAAACTTTTGCTTATGCTCCATATAAATGCATCAGTTGAAGGAAGAGCTCAAAGACAGATGTATTGAGTAGCCCTTTATATCAGAGAGAGTTCTATAACAATTTAACACTTTGCTGTGCTGTGACTTACTCCTTAGACACACAGATAGTACTGGAGCAGTATATATGTGACTAAGTGCTTGAGGTCATTTCAACATAGGCAAGCCCAACATTAAAGTATCCCAAATAAAGCAGGACCATTCTGACTCTTTATTCCCTGCTTTGGGACTCCCTGTGACAACTATTACAACCATTGCCAAAACTCAGAGGATTAAACCCTCGACGAGTCTGTCATAAATGGTAAGTCAGCTCAGAGCTGGGCTACAGAAGTAAAATATTTCTCAGCACTGCTTAGAATGAAAAACCACAGACAATCAGAGCATGGTCTTTGGTTACATACTATACCATGAAATCTGATTTTAACGGAAAGGACAGAATTGCTAGGTGAGTTGTGATCAAGTCAGAGGTTCACAAACAACTAAAATTCATATGTTTCCTTACCCAAAGAAGCATCAATTATAGCTCACTAAAGTTTATCACCCCAGTGTAAATATTTTAAAAACACAGAATTTGATCAGTAATGTTCATTGCCTGCAACCCTTAAGGGAGACCAACATCAGAATAAATGGTAACCCTTGAGAGACGGATTTGCTGATGCAGCTGGCTTGTTCAATGTCTAAATGAAACATGCTCTCCCTAAGGCCAAAGGTTGCTTTAAAATTATTTACCTAAAGATTGATGATAGCCATGGGCTTATTTCATTACTTCATTACTTATTTCCTTACAGTTCTCCCATCTCTGCCCTCACTTACCAGCCTCTGCAAGAATGGCTCAGCTTCACATTTCCTCTGTGGTTAGCACATTATTTTTCACTGAGAAGCCCTGCATGAGTGAGTGAAAAACGTGTACTTCCTGCACGGCCAACAGATTTGCAGAAAAAAAGTTTTAGTTCCACTTTGCATGGGAGGTACCACTTTTCTAACTAGTCAGTCATGGTAAAACAGTGTATTCACACTCTATGTTTGCATTGTTGTACTTTTTGCAGTTAAAACTCATTGGAAGAACTTACATGTCCAGTGTGAAGATATGGTCCTGATATATTTGTTGCAAATATAATTTTTTACCTGTTCACGCTATCTGAACTTTTACTTGATCATTATTATCTTGATCCTAATCAAGAACTAAGTATTACTAGTGCTTTTGTTTTATATTACTAATGGACAGGGGCAAACAACTTATATTTCTCTGTTAGAATATTTGGGTGTTTTCTTCAGTGAAAGGGGAGATTTTCAGGATGTTTATAGCACAAATTTTTTTATTAGTGAGAGTCATTAGGCTAGTTGAATGCTCCTATTCAGTGTGGTATATTTAAACTTCAACAACAATAGACTAATTGAAGAGATTGATTTTTCACAGGATCTATCCTATAAAAAATATCAAAGCTAAACAACACTTTAAAATCCACAACCTGATACAGTAGCTGATTAAAAACTTGCCTAATATTTTGTCTTCAAACTACTTCCACTCTCAGCTTTTTGAGAAAGAGAACAATTTTAGAATGAAGGAAATATTTGTCTGTGAATTGCATGCAAATCAAGAATACAAGATGTAGAAATAAACTTTACTGATTTACAAAGGATAGAGTAAGTTCTTTAAGAGAAGCTCAGCGATTAGTAGTGATGTGCTAACAGCATCTATCAAGATTTAGGTGGGGCAAGGTGATGTCAGGATCATCTTCATTTAGGTAACAGTGATCCAACTCTCAAGAAACTGGCCCAGATCTGATTATATATATACATTTATTTAAACTAATTCTCTATGTTCTCAACACTAGGTGGATTTCAGTCAGTTATTAATTTCCATTGAAATTAATCTTTATCATAGCAACATTCAAGACTGAAAATTTAAGTAGTTAGTTGCATTGCACTGTTCTGTACATAAATACTCCCCTGTCTGTTAAATACATATTTATAGCTTGGGAGGAAGAGTTGTACCTAACTGTGGTTATATGTAGGTAGTTACTTCAGTGGTGCCTGAAGAGAAAAGCAGTGATTTACAGTAAAAATATTAGTGTTTCTCTCTTGCAAATTTTGCTACCTTCTTAGCAGTAAACAGGATCTTGACAACTGAGAATCGCTCTGAATCTACTCCAGTGGAGTGCTCAAATGCATCCTTATCTTTAGCTATGCAAATACCCCTGCTGAGTTCAGTACATGGATATAAGACAAAATATATTCTACTAAATGCTTTGCTGAATTGTGACCAGAATGCACAAAACCTGCAGGATTACATCACACAGAGCTTATTTTTATTGTCCTTAATACTTTCGCTGATATTTATGGGTTATCACTTATAAGGCTGCAAAGTATAATAACTTTGTGTAAGTAAGCTATTTAAAATATATACTGCATGTTTGACCTCAGGGATCGTACACAGAGAAAGGGGAATTTTACATTTCACAAGAATCCTAGACAGAACATTACTTTTAAATGCAGATGAATACTGTTCTTTCCAACTTGAACTTTTGTTTCGTTCTTTTTTTTTGATGATCTCTACAGAACTAACATAGGTAATTTCTTTTACTTAACAAATATAGTAATTTTTTTCATAAGAACATCTATTACAGTCTGATGTGGTTATAGAACTATGACAGAATTAATTTCACTATTGATTCAAAAATATATGTACTCTTTCTTCTGTTACTCGCAGCTTTAAAATCATGAAGGATACCATAGTGGATAGAAACCTGGAAATGTAGTGACAGAAATGTTCAGTGATTCAAACTGAAAAGGATTTTAGGCTTTTGTCATATGAAAAACATATGCCTTGATGTAGCCAGGATCATACATCCTCTTCTCTGCAGCCAGAGCCAACACATTCCCCACAAATATCCTAACTCTGGATCTGTGAAATTCAATAAATATCAAGTGGATCCCCATGGCTACAGTCTAGGATGGGCCATAATCTGAAATACATTTTATGGCTCATCTTGGAAGGCAAAAAGCATAATTACCAGTATCTTACTGCTGTGAAGTGTTTTTACATTCACAGCTATTTGCTGAGCCATTTCTATTGGCACAAGCACTGCCTGCAATCTTCTGTGTCTCAGTGAAAGCTGGGATACACTTTTGTATTCAGCTGTAGGATAACAGCAGTTTCCAGAGAGTCTGCACTTAGTCTGGGAAATGAGAGATTTGTTTCATCCAGGCTATCCCCTCAGTTTTCCAACATCTTTGTCATCCCCTACATGCTCTGAGGGCCTCTACATACTACCTTTTCATTTCCTCTTCTGGGCTTTTTTTCAGGAGGGCAGAAGAGAGAAATTTTTGTGTTGAAACAGGTGGGAAGAGACTGAGAATATTTTAGGCTGGAAAGAGGAGAGATGGAATTAGAGGAGCCATAATGAGACAATTAATCTCTACAGCTTTTACAGAGCTACTCCAAAACCCTCGCATAGCTCAGTCTACTCATGTTTAAGAACTTCAGTCAGGGGTAGCTTGACCAAACTGTGTTATTAAGAATGATGTCTGACTTCACACAAATTGGGCTGCCACAGAGACATGTTCCTGTGCCAAGTGAGATGGCTATCATGAGTCCCAAGTGGAAAGGCACAAAAAGTTGGAGAAAAGGCTTTAAATGTCTTCCAGTCTCTCAACAAAACAAGCTGGGAAAACATGGCCTTAGCAAAGGGAACGTGTAACTTTTCCACCCAGCAAAACCTTAGAACATCTCCTATTCTTTCCTTTCTCCTTCTTCTCTCTAGGGATTGTGGCAAGAGAGGACAAACTGATAAATGAGCTTAACTTACCATGGAAACACTCAAACCTTTCTTTGGGCAGTTACGGAAACATGATTAGGGTTTCAGTGAGTTAATTTTTCTTGATTTTGCCATGACTTGTCACCTCAGCTGCTAGTTTTTTCTTCCATATTTTCCTGGGTGTGAGAAGAAAAAAAAATAAAAAAAATAAAAAAGCCAAAGCTATTTGATGAAACAGTCTGAAGTATCTTGGGGTTGGTGGGGAGAGACAAGAACTAAGATGGAACGAAGCAGATGCAACATGGCGCACACTGCTTTGTTGCAGGCATGCTTTGCTTCAGCCAAAAAGTGCATGAACCAGGAAACAGACTTTTAAAAATCCTGCTGTTTCTAGGAAATAATGAATAGGATGATACCTTGAAGCACTCAGTTAACTTCCTTCTGAAGTTCTTTAGTAACAGTGATTAAAGTGAATTGACTAACCAGAGGCAAGAGGAACCTTGAATTCAGCCTCAGGAGCTCACAGCACTGCTGGTACAAGAGCCACTGGCCATTTGCCTTGCTGTGCAGGATTGAATTTCAGATTAGAAGTGACAGATCAGATGACACCAAGCAAATAGCTTGCTGATGGGATCTAAATCCCATACAGCCAACCTCCCTCTTCCTTACCCCATAACCCTGACAAGTCTTGAAAGAGGGAGGGAGGGAGATAAGCTAAAGAGCCAAGACATGCAGGACACCTGAGTGCTCTCCCATTGGAAGAAACCTTTGTTCTTTAAGAAACCAGGGATGTCTGCCCCACATCTCTGCAGTTCACACTACAGCTCTACCTTAAAGTCCATTTTGAGGGCTGTGGCTCCCAAAGGTGCCTTACAGAGGAGAGCAGCACAGCCTACAGAAGTGCTCAGTTCCCAGTGGAGCAAGACTTGGCAGTATTTACAGCAATTTGACCTTCTCACTGAAATCTCTTCACCTCTGGCCTAGCATCAGGCCAGTGTGATGTGGCCGATGAGATGCAGCAGGCAAGGCAAAGTGTGCATCCCCCAGACCACTGAGGCTGTAGTTCAATGACCTGCTAAAGCACAAGGCACCTTCATTCACTCCAGCTGCAAATTCACTTCTGTGAACTGGCTGCTATGCTGCCACAAAGCTAATGTTTACAAACATCTCTGTCATTTTTAATTAGCCAGGCTTTTATTAAGTTTTATTGAAGTTACCATGCTCCATTGGAACAACTGCTGTCAGGATTATATCAAATTATCAAATTATATCAAATATACCCATTATATCAAATCCTCAGGTGTCCACAGTAGAGGAACACACTATGTACCCTGTTTAACTGTGGATGTAGGAATTACATTCAGTCAGTACTTTCATTCAATATTACAGATCTGAAAAATACCCTCATATTTTACTGACCCTATTAAGATCTGAAATTTCTGCCATCTTTCTGAAACACGTCTAAAATCATCCTCCCGTCTTCCCATAGACTCAGATTCAGCTATTTGAGTATGAGGTGTATCAGGGTTGAACTTTAGCATTTGTTGGCTCTGAAGTGAACAGAGAACTATTCTGCATTTCAATTTCTATCTCAAAAACAGAGATGCTGGCTCTTCTTTGTATCATAAGAACATCATATCCATACATGCACTTTAACACCTGGATACCACAGTGAAAACAGATCAAATGAAGAGTTTGGTCCCTCTAAACTGTACTACTTGGGAGGTACCCTGCTTTGTGCAAGGACTACAATCTCTCCTTTTCACTCACACTGAATAGCAGCTCCTGGCATATTTCTGGACCATCTCCACCACTTTCAGATTTCAGGGACAGGCTTCATTTCTAGTCATACTTTCCTAGTGGTTTATATTAAAGTACCATATGTGAAGCATGAAGCACACAAGCTTCTGAGCAGTTTGCCTATCTGCCATAGGCAGGCAATGCTCTAAGTCCATACCAGCTTGCTCCTTCATCTCCTTGATTTAGTGAAACGTGGGTTGTATTAATCTTCAGCTGAGTGTGTTTCACTTGCTCCTGCCTCCTCCTCCCTCCCCAAATTGTCTTTCTACTTAATATGCATGCAAAATTACAGCAAACTGATCTCATCTGAATTTCAAATAGTCTCTGCATTAGCCTTGATTTCTTAAAGCCCTTCATTTTCAACACCACCTTTTATGACCCGGATCTTAGTCTGACACTGCAGGTCTTCAGAGAATGTTCAAATTTTTCTTGTTTTACTGCTAGGAGTTTGTGCTTTTACCAGTTCTACATCTGAGATCTAAAAAAAAAAAAATAAAAATGGTTATAATAAAGACTGGTATTTCTTTGTAAAAACAACAGCAATATTGATATATATATATTACATTCTGATGATGTAATTTGAACTTCCAGAATTCCCTATAGGCACCTGCATTTGTCCCAGTTTTATGCAAGAAGCTTGTGTTCTTGATCAGACATTCAATTTTGTAAGAGAAATATGAAATATGGCAACTCATCCATAGGTTTACAAGCCAAAACAAGACTTCTTGCTGGCTTTAGAGTCTATTTCATCAGCTTGGCTTTTGGTCTCCCTGCCTCTGAAGTTGTGTGCAAGAATGCCTCCATCTGGTCACTGCTTGTGGCTCTGCTTAGTGAATTTCCAGCTATTTCAGTAAACCTTAATAAGTTTTAAGATCATTTTCATAAGTATTTTGTAGACTGTTGAGCTGCTACCCCTTCCCATCTGCTATTTACACTTCTTTAATTCAGGAGAGCATTATTTTTCCATGTGGGACTAATGCAGTGTGACAGAAGAAGCCAAACACCAGAAATAATCAAAAGAAATGATTTACAGATTACCAAGGGGATGCAATTTCTTCCTCACCATCTAGAAAAATAAATAGTGGTGCTTTTTCTTTTCCCCCTGGATGTTTGCAACATAAGAGAAAATCCAGTTTTATGGTTCACAGGAAATGTTAATCAGCCCTTGGAACATCAAATATTGACTGTCTTCAGACAGCACTTCAGTAATTAAAAACTACATTTATGAGTTCAAAAGGCAATGTAGCATCACAAGCAACTTCTACTGTATTACTGCATACTGTATCCTTGCTGTTATGACAGGCCATACTTTTTCTGGGAAGTGTTTTTAGAGCTGGAGAAAATGAAAGGATTTTACCTGAGTTTTTTTCTCAAGTATAAAAAAATTCCACTTTTTTTTTGTTTGTTTGGTTTTTGTTCGTTTGTTTTTATTTCCCCCCCACCAGCCCCAATACTGAGAACACAGCATATTCTGATTTATCCATGAGAGTCCAGGAGCTAGGGGGGATTCTTGGGCTAGATCTGGAGCCCCAGTACTTCAAGCCATTCCCTGGCAACAAGGCAACTTCTACAAGCGTCAAGTACTCACCAAATGTATTGTTTCTGGGGCATCAATTCAGTTCTACCATCACAGCTACAATTATAGCTACAAACTATCATCCAAATTTCGTGTGTGTGAGATTTTAATTTATGCTGAATGCTTGACTCCATTTCACCAGCTTGTTTTTCAGAAAAAGAAATGGGAGCAGAACCTTCTGCAGCACTCCTCCTCACTCACCCGCAAAGTAATTTGCAGATATCCATGAGCATGGAGGAACATGGAAATTAAAGTCATGGAGCAGGGAAATTAAAACCAATTAAGTGAAAAATAATTTAAAAGTCACTAAAGTGATCTGGAGAACCTTATAAGTAAAAGGTAATTAAAAATGGGAGTAGGACATTTGTAATTAAATATATGATAAAAAAAATTACATTTGTTATTCCATAAAGTTTTTAGGCTAATTACTATGCCAAATTTTTAGAGAAATATACTGATAAAAAAAAAGAAGAGGAAATAAATATTACTTTCCTCTTAGAAAATATACTTGTCTTGTCGACAAAAGCAAGAGATTACTTTAAAACCTCAGTTCTAAGTTAGCTGAGATGCTCCATCTTTTCTCCACCTGCTTCTTCTTCAATGTCTGTTGCACAGGAATGTGGTGATTGTTCTGGCTATGAACATTAAAAGGGTAAATTGAATTACACCCACCTGCAGAAGTATTAATATATGCTCTTTGGTCTGTTCCACATAGAGCCAGCTGCTCTCCACAGCCCTAACCCAAAACCCACCTTTTGCTCATTGCAGTGATTATTACAGATAAGCCTGCATAAAGAATTATTTTCATCCCTTTCCTTAGCTGTGTGTTCTCCCCAAATCCATGAATTAGTCACCTCTCAGACAGTTCTGTAGGCTCTTAGCTTTTGTTGAAAAGTCTTTAGCTGGTTTTTTTTTTTTTTTGGTTAAAATTCATGCAGAAAAAGGTACTGGTTTCTTCACTCAAGAAACTAATGTGTATAGGACTAGTTCTGGCTTTAACATTTGAACAGCTGAATCCAAATTTAGTATTATGAGAAATGCCCCAGAGCCTTAGGAGCACAAGTTGTGCTGATTTTGGGGGGTATTCTGCTGCTGTAAAGTATTTCACAGTTCATGTAGGCAAGCACTGCTTAGCACCTAGAAGTATACTTTCCAGCTCCACGTTTAACTAAGCACACTGTTCACCTGCTTTGAAATAATTCACTTTGATATCTCAAAGCCCTTGAATAACTTGGTAAAATGCAACTGTTACTCTCTGAAGAAACCAGGAACCACTCAGAGGACTTTCCCACAAAGATTCCTAACTTGGAGGTAGGTTTCTCCAAGTATTAATTTGACATTAATAAAAATTAAGCAGCGATTCATAGTTTCATTATTTTGGTGTGACATGCACATGCATAGCAATATTCTATAATAATATAAACATGCCTCTGAGGTGAGAGCACAAAGCAGGTAACAGGTCCTTTTCCTACAGTAGTCAGTAGTATTGGAAAAGCTCCAAATGACAATGACTGTTACTGCACTTGGTTCTATAAAGAGGCAGATTATATAAACTTTGTTTAGTAGGTGAGGAATAGTAAAGGACTTTGGGGATCCAGATTGAGTGCTTAATCAAAGCTAATTTAAGACCATTTTTAGATGTGAGTCTGTTTATGTAGGTTCCCATCAAAACCTCTTTTTACATAATAATGTTTGTGAATTACAAAATTAACAGGATTCTGCCACTGACCTCCACAAAAACCACTGATGTTAGACTAGTTGTTGTAGAACAATAGTCAGGCAACTATTTAGCATCTCCCCACTCCAAGGCTGTGCAGCAGATAAGTGCTATACAATATTAACAGTGCTGCTTCCAGAATCTCAACAGGTGTTTTAGGCTTATAATAGAGGCTATTTTTAAAGTACAGTAACACTAATAAATGATTACACCACTATATGAATGATTCTTTAACCTACCATGAAAACCTAGAACTAATTTTGAAATGTTAACTGAAGAGCTAGAAAGTGATCAGAATAACAAACTAATCTTTTAAGGTTGATTTCTCAACACAACTTATGTTAAATATGGTATATCAGCACTACTTGCTTGTATATTTGAATTCAAGTCTCTATCTGATGGTGTATTTGAAGTCTATGGGGACATGTAGATCCTAAACAACAGCCAGAGGTAACCAACTTTGTATACTGAGCACACACAGACATCATCTCTAAAGATGACAAAAACCAAACAAGTTTGAAGGCAATCATCAGTCTTGTTGAAAGTGAAGTCTCCAGACAAGGGATAGGGGACTCTACACATACCAGGCAGCCTGTTAAATGCCACCACCATACTTTAGAAGCAAGCAGCAATGGAAAACAGCAGGATTTTGCTAACCTCCATTTATGAACCCTTGTTCCCAATATGTGTCCTAAACATGGGGCACTTACACAAGAGAAAATAACCCATAATTATCTGGCATCCAATGAATGAAAATTAAATTCACAATAATCTTAAATCCTCAATTGTGCAACAGTAGCTGTGGGTATTGAAATCCCATGTCCATCCACAGCTGAGACCCAGTATGATCACAAATAACTCCCAAGTTTCCTTAGAGTCCTATACGTGGCTCCTGTTTCAGCACAAAGGCGCCCTCTAGTCAAAGCAGGTGAAAGTCCTGTGGCTGCTAGAAATCATGGCAGTATCAAAGTGGGGTACAAACCACACATTTCGTGTATCAGTTTACTGAAAGTGACCTCTCATTTATTGAAGTAGCAAAAGTTTGTGTCTTAGAAATGAAATCCTGTGTTCCCTGCCACACTGATGCCATGCAATCAGCAAACAACAAAGGCATGTACAGCTTTGGGCTCAAAGCTTACAGTGGTGCCCTGATCTCTGCCAATGTCTTACCTGGTTAGTAATATCTGATTTTAACAAGCTGCTCAGAAGCAAAAGGGACTTCCAAAGAAAAAATGTGTACATTTGCTATTTGAGACATTTAGTTTTTAAAAACATTCCTATCACAGGTGTGCATTTTTACCTCCATTCCTAACTGTGGATCTGATTTGTCACAATAAAACCTGTTCACCTTTTGTATCTAATTCCTGAATTTGGGCCCTGCTTTTAGCTAGGGGCATACTTTGTCCAGATTGTATGAAAGCATGCAAAAGGCTTCCTGCACTGAAACCCAGTTTTGAAGTTGTGCTGCTTTCTGTTTAGGAGTAAAAGACTTATCACAAGCCTCTTCTGAGACACCAGTTGCTAAGTTTGTCATCTGCATTACCTTTGTGGTAACTTCTGCTCAGTCACAGCCATGGTAGTTTGTCAGGGGTGATTGTTTTGCTTTACAGGCATGTATGTCCTAAGCAACAGGATAATATTTTATTTACACTGAATTTTCACCTTATGGGGAGCAGAGGAGTAGAAGAAAACCCACAAAAACCAAACAAACCAAAACCAAACCACCTCATCCAGTGTCTTTAGTGTCCTAATTGACCTTATTAAGAAATTCTTGAAGCAAGTATTTTTATCCATATGCCATAGTAGAATAAGAAAGTAGATCTTCAGTTACATCTGACTTTTCAAAAAGTCAGTTATATTACAAATTAACTTAATTTTGGAATATCCAGGTTAATACAGATGTGATTTACAAGTTCACTGGTTTGGGGTTAGATACCCAGAACACTTTTTATAGTTTGCATATGAAAGGAGGATTATATGGCCTCAGCATACTTCCCTTTGTTAGGGAGTGACTATCCGTATTCCACTGGAGAAGCGGAGACAGCAACGATTCACTAGACAGAGAAAAGACAGACTAAAACATAAACTCTATTTATGCATTAATGTTAATATCCCCTTGAATGCAATTCATTCCTCTCTTCTCTGCCTCAGTTTCCTCTGTGGAATGTGAGGCAGAAATGACAGCTGTGCAAATATTTTGAACTTCATGAAGGGGCAGGCATCAGACTAAAATAAGAAAAACAACAAAACCCCAGCAATTACCAAAACAATCAGCAGGGCATTCTGCTGCAAAGAGCATTGGAAGGAACAGGAGCACCAGGTAACACCAGCACCTCACCACCTCCTCATTCTTACTTAGTGAATTACAGGACACATTGAAAAACAGAGACAGGCACTCAGATGATCGTATTGCTTGAAAACATCTTCAAATTGCAGAGCATATACTTTTCTTCATTTTAGCTGAGAACAAAACATCATCATAATACTGAAAGAAAGCAGCAATCCATGAAAACTTTCATGCAAGATGACACCCAGATCAAAAAGTCTCCAGTGGATTTAAGACCTTCCCAAGGCTAAAGTGGACACATTTGAGTGACAGCCATTATGAATAAAGACTAGAGGCTGAATACTCCCAGATTCTTGTCACGCTCCAAGTGCTTTATAACCATCTCAAGTGTGTGTGGTTTTTTTAAATTTCTTTTTATTTTTTTTCTTCATACTTTCAAGCAGTTCAAAAGCATTTGGCATTTGTTATTGTGCCATCTGTGTGTTCCTGGTGCTATCTAATAGGATTAGGGGGATGCAGAAGGTGGGGATGCACCAGCCCTCTAATACCTCGGGAGATTAAATGTTTTCTTTGTAACATTTTGAAGTCTTACTTCATTTTGCACCAATTTATAATGGAATGATTTCTCCCCTCCTCCCCCACCTCCTCTGATGTTTGAAGAGTGGTGTGTCACCTTGAAAAATAGCATGTGGGATCAAGATGAGAGAGGCAGGAAAGAAAAGCTTTCAGGAGCAGATCTGTAGTCCTGTGGGAATCAAAAGTGTAAATCTGAAAAGCACAGGATTAACTATAATCTGAAATTTCAATGTAAGAAGTAATGAAACAGCATGCTCTTCTACATTCTTGTTACAAGTAAAAGTATTTTTCTCCTTAGTAGCAAAAAAACCCTATCAGGTAAGATTTATCATTGCATCTCAGAAGCAATTCAAAAGGGACCTGATACATTTGCAAGAATCCTGCAGTTTATATAGCTATTTCCCTTTATCATAAGAATAAATATTTTGTAACAGGTTGAATAGTGAGATATTAAGAAACCCCACTGTCCCGTAGTTAATTAGAAGCATATGAGCACAGGATCTCATAGATGCATCTACATAACCTCCTACAGAAATCAAGATACATTACCTAACAATTTTGTTACAGCCTTGATGTTCCTATGTCTGAATGCAATCTGAACAAAGATGTAAGATATTATTCTAGGTAAGGACACACTCCTGTAATGGGTATCTCTGAAAGCATTAATCCCTTCCCTAAACAGTGCCTTTGGAGAGGAAGAAAGACCACGGAGTGGAATATCTAAAGAGACATAAAGGCAAGGGAGGGTATGCTTCACAGGAGGCATTGCTTACTTCAGTTTTGTCTCAGCTGCTTTTTCAGGTAGAAAGGAGAACACACACACTGAGAAAAGTAGCCAGGCTGCAGCTGACTTTCACCCCAGCTAGCAACTTAAATAGCCTTGACCTCCAGTGCAGGAGTCTCTCATTGTCATACTTAACTACTCACATGTGACTCGTCAGTGCTATCGGGAAGCAGCATTATTCCCATGCTGCAGACACATGCCAAGAGCTCTTAAAGAAATGAAACTAAATCATAAGGGCTTCCTCAGAGGAGTTCCAGTTCAGGTTGTGGTCAAGAAAGCTTAACTATTTACTCTCGAGGTCACTGAATCTGGTTATACACACATGTACTATTGTAACAGGGTCAAAAAGAAGCAGCTTTCTGTTATAGGAGCTGGCTTGTATTTCAGCTTTAAATTTATCCTTAGATTTTTCTGAACCCTCTCTTTCATCCTTTCTTTCCTAACCCGCTCTCTATCCAATTTCACTTTTCCTTCCAAATCCACATTCTGATGGATTTTAACTCCCAGCTTTCCCTGTAATAATATTGATCTACATGTAGAAAAAGTTAATGGTCAAAACCAGCAACTACTGATATGTCAAAGCTACTAAAATGAGGTGAATTGGGTAATCTAACAGGTAAGAAACCTGCCTTTTACCTATTTACTTCTTCCACTGCAGATTGGTAGGAAGATGCTCAACACAATTCTGAAGTGGGATTCCCACCCATCCTCCTCCACTAATCTTCATGAGCCTTTGACTTCAAAGTTATTACATCCTGAATCCATCTCACTCAGCCTCTCTATTATGCCATTTTATTAATATCTGTGGTGTGACTGAAGCATTTGTGGTTTCATTTGTAACCTGTACAGAATCCGGATACAGACATTGCTGATAAATGAAACTCCAGGTTCTACGTGAAACATTATTACACAATACATCAGTTTTATGTCAGAGTTACCGATGTTTTCATGGCCTCTCTGTTCAGAGTAATGGGCCTGTACTCACAGGGGCTTCATAATTTGAATAGCAAACATCTTTTAGATTGACAAAGTCATTTATAAAACCTGCATCATGACTCAAGGCTAGTTATGTAAATTTTCTTGTAGTGAGGATTGCTGTTGCTTCCTGTTGATGAATGTGGTCTGCAAGTTCTCTGGAGAAACTCCTTATCCCTATCCTGAAAATAACGTTATGCTAATGAAGATAATTTTTCACTTGTAATTCTACCCAATCCAATCTGAGCAATGACTTTTTGCATATGGGGACATGTAGCTCAATTTCCTGAGCAATTCCTTTCTTAGTGTCATAATCAATATAAAATCCCACAAATTCTGAGGCACAACACCTCCAACACCTGTTCTGAGTCATTCCCTACTTTGGCCCAACAAAAGATTGAGATAAAGCAGAGTCTTTAACAAAGTATTTCTGAAACCTCTCCATAGAACTGAGTTGAATGGGTAGACCCTTTGTTGAGTTAAAGAAAACAAGTAGAAATAAAAAAAGGCAGCAGCTAATTTTTTTTTTGTCTAAAAAAACATGTTTTTAAATGTCTCTTACATGTATCACCCAGGTGTTAATTAAGGAATATTTGACTTAATGCAAGGAGGTGATCAGTTACCAGCAATGCTAGTTTGATGAATTAGCTCAAACTCTTTATATTGCTCCAGTTCTTGCTACAGATCCCTTCTGTTCTTTTGAATTTGTCATGTTTTCTGTCCTGCTGTTTTGCCAAAATCCTGATAACCTGAACAAAGAGACACTCCAGCAATGTTAGTGCAGGACATCATGCTGTGTTCTCACTTGCTGTCCTTGTTGCCTAAATGCAAAAGAGCTATGCTACAAAATTAAACTTGTGTCCTGAAATCTCACTGCTGACAAAACTGTTCTGCAATGTTACTGTAATCTGGAAAACAGGAAATGTGGGAGAAAGTTCAGGCAGCTTGTCAGGATAAACCACACATCTGTAAGCTGTTGAGTGATACACTGCCTCAAGTTACTCTATGACTCAACTTTTCTGTGTTGATCCTATTATCCTAGTGTTCCACAAAAAGGTGAAATAGTATTTTAAGACAACTTTGGAAAAATGATTGAGAAGTTCTGAGTCCATCTCATATCCTAAAATAGCCAAATGGGAATGTTTCCTATTGACTGCTGATAGCGAAAATCAGGAAACAAATGACCATTTGGTGTGAGACTAAGCAGAATGATCCTGAATCACCCTTCCTATCACTGAAGCAATGAGGGTCTTACTGGTAAAACTCAGCTCACTTGCCTCTGAGCCTGTTGTAATCTCTGATTTATTAACGTGAGGCAGGAACTTACCATAATACAAACTTTTACTGTGTTCCCATTATCTACTATGTTTTGATCTCCTTTTATATTCAAAAGAAAGAAAGATGAGCTTTAAAAATCTTAGAATTACATCATTATCAGAAGATATTATTTAAGAAAAGCATCTGCAAGATTTAAATAACTTCAAGTGGCCATTTAGAGATCTGCAATGCATTCAGGCTTTTCATTAGTACTTTACTATTGAATGAGTCCTACAATAGTTAGGAGAAACTAGAAGATGTATTTCTAAATCAATAAGAAAGTTATTAGGAAAAAATCTAGTAGGTTGATGGAGATAACCTACCCATACTTTCTTCATTTTAGTGTTTCATATTGAGCTAACTAGCACTTTCTAATGGTAGAATGTAAAAGCTGTGAAATAGTCTAAGTGCTGGAGAAGTTGCTTAGATGAACAGGTTTGGTCATGAAATTATTTGACCTTTAGGAAATGTTTAAACATGAGAGGAATTAAAGGTACCATTTATAGGCTAGGTAGCTGTGCTGCTGCAGAAGACAAAGGTATGTAAAAGATAATTCAGCTTAATGTTTTCCCTAAAGATGATCACTTGAAAATAGTTTAATAGATATGATCTCTGAACAACCTGGGCCCCAAACCTTTATTTAGTATCAGGACAGAAGACAAAGGACTTATCTGGTATCAGTTCATTTTAACTTCTGCTAGATGTCTGACACTTGGCAACCCCAGATAAATACAGTCCCTTCTCCAGGATCCTTTCTACCCTCCAAGAAAGGAGCCTACTGACCAGAAAAACAACGAATTGCAGGAGTGGCAAGATTTAATATAAATATTGTAGTAATTATGCATATAAACTGCTGAGTTACTCTGGGAGCTTGTCAGCGAGACCTGGAGTGTGAAGTGTGAAGCAATGCATACATGTGTGCATGCATATGTATACATACAAGTAAGTATATATGTGAACGTATAGTAGTCAAGAACACCAAGTACAAAATAGTCACCTGGGTAAATTGTGCACTATTTAGAATATACAAAAAAAATGTGTCTTTTATTCCTATTTTCAGGTTTTTGCAGTGATGTTTGGCAAGCAAGGTAATACCGATAGTTACTTATGTATACATCTAGTTTTTGAAACAGCACTAGTCTTTCTGGCATCCTGGGAACTTTAACATCCTTGCCTAAAACATACATATAGTAACTGAATAACAAGAAAAATTAGCTCATAAGTTTTTTGATATATACGTTTATCTCTGCATCTATAAAACAGTGCATTAAATGACTCCTTGTTCCCTTCATCCTCTCCCGAGCTTCAAAGAAAATCATCTGTTAGATCACATTTACATTTAGTCACAATAAGATTCCTTATTATAAATGGATATGAATATTAGAAGACTGAGTACCAAGAGTGAAAGATAAATGACTTTGAACTAAAACAATAATGATCTTCTCCTTCCTGTACCTTGTTGGGAAAGTTACAGACATAGTACATTTTATGTCGATTTACATCTACTGACTTAGCACTGCATGCAAGTAGCACAAGCCTCACTTGTTTTTTTCTTGAGAGCCTCAAAATTTAATTTTGTGTAGTAACATGCAAGCCAGTCTCAGAGCCAACAGGGTACTTCAGTTTTCTGGAATAAAGGCAATCCCCGAGTCTTATGGATGTAAAGGGCCTAATTTTATTTCAAATGTTGATGTCCTTAGAAGTATTTTGTAGATTTCAGGGTGCTTTTTGCTCTTTGTCCTGAAGAAATAACAAGTTACAAATTACCTTTCCCCTTTAAGTGTTTTAATGATAACTAACTTAACAAACCATAAATAGTTCTTGTTTTCAATCAAAATAATGAAATCCCAAGCAGAACAACTCAAGCAAATGTTGTGTGCATGCTGCACTGACCACACAGCTGATCCAGTGGGCACTTCTCATAGCAGCATTTCTTTTAGACCTACCATTCAGGTCAAGTACTATCTGGATGTTGTTTTTCAGTATACCTTCATTCATTAACACTCTTGATTAGATGCTATATTTTTTTCCATTTGACTTCAAACAATAATTAGTACTTCTGTGAAGGCACCAATGACGTTAGAAACAGCTAAAAATCCAAGAGAAATACCCTATGATTATGGACCAACCTCATCCCCCCTCTCAGACTGCATGGTTCTTAGTTACCAGCTGGGGTCAAACCATGACACCATTAATAGGTAGGAGTCACTGAACACCTCAAATCACTGCTTTTTCTTTCCCCTTCTGCTAAAATAATGTGTTGATTTTCACTAGCACAGAAATAACTGCCAGCTCCTATAATTCCTGTTAGTTTTGAATTGGCCAGCCTTGTAAAAGCAGTCAGGAATTCTCATACTTACCTGAACCCGATTGGACTACCCTGCCTAGTCCATGCCACAGACAGAACTCCACACTGTCATATTCCAGGCACGCTTGCTCTTGAATGTCAAAGAGCAATGCCTCTTTCTCAGTCATTTGACCAGGAATCAAGACAGCTTAGACACACTGCACAGCACTTAGCATGAAAACAGCTAATAGACCAAGAGACAGACAATTCCTATGGATTTGCTTCATTTCTATCCATGCAATAAACTGGGAGTTATGACTCCCTTGTATGTAAAGATTTGAAGTTAACAGGTAAAACAACCTTCTGTTACTAGCATGAATAACCCACTGAAAAGAAAGCTCTGCATGGAATGCAGTGTACTGCACTCTGTTGCATGTATGGTAAAACACATGTTGGAACTGATTGCCCAGAGAGGTGGTGGATGCCCTATCCCTAGAAGTGCCCAAGATTTGGTGGGATGGGGCTCTGAGCAACCTGGTCTAGTGGAAGATGTCCCTGCTTAGTGCTGAGGGCTTTGACTATACAACATATAAAGACTCCTTCCAACCCAAACTACTCTATGACTGTATGATTTAGGACAGGAAGATTTTTCAGAAAACTCAGGTCCCACAAAAATTTAAGCAAATAAGTGGAAAATATTTGTGTTGTTTTACAGAACAAGGAAGATTCTCAAAAACATAATAACTTTTAGTCTTTGAAGTAAAGTCATTTTGCACCAAAGTTTAAAATGCAGGCAAGAGTATCAAAATACGATTTTTTCATTTTGAAGACAGATGATCACCAAAACCAAGTCTTTCTCACAGTAATTTTCTGCTCAGTGGCATTCTCCAGTTTGCAGTGATTTTGCTGGAAGTGAGAAAAAAAGCAGCCTCAACACACATTCATACCTGTCTTGCTTGTAAGCTAATTTCTGTTTTTATGGTAGTTTTGTAAGCTAGTTGTGTGTTAAAGTAGCTTACAAAAGCTATTACTATATTAAAAAAAAAGGATACATACATACTGAGAAGTCATCCAGGTTTTCAATTCTTTAGACAGCCTTGCACGAGAAGGAATAAAAGAGGAGACAAGAGGAAATGATTTGTGTTTCCTACTTGAATTTCCAGTTACAAGACAGCTGTTTCTTGCAAGGTAGAAAGGGAGCAGATTGGGTAAACCAGCTGTGTCCTTCAGTCAGAAATGTTCCAAACTTTTTCAGTACTTTGCTAATGGATTTGCACAATACCCATAATCTACCTAGTTTTGCAGTATTCATGGGATTTGTATGCATCCTCCACCCATCCCTTTTGCATGTATCTATAGGCTTCAGACAAACTCTAGAAGTAAACCCAAGCATTCTCCAAGTGAAACTTTTCACTTGATGGTAAAAGCAAGTTTGCTCTTTGTGTTCCCTCTTACAGTAACACAGCAATGAAACAAGTGCTAGAGACAAGAAGAGCAGAGCTGGAACTGTAGAGACAAGAATATACAGAGCTATTTAAGGAATAGTTAGGTACTGGGTTGCCAGAACTGGTCAAATCATGAGATCTTATAATGGTTGACTTAAATTATACTCCCTGCCCTAATATATAGTATTTCAAAAGATCACATCCCCACTTTTCTGGATTCAAAATAGCTCACTGAAGGGGACAGTGATTTGCCCTGCTATACCCTCCAGGTGCCTACTCTCTTCACCACAAGCCAGATAAATTCTTCATTACAAATGTCATTCAAAATGAAAGTGTGGGTGAAGGATGAAGTAGGATTCACATGTTCTAAGAATCTCAGTAGTGAAAGACTTTTGAATTAGGTCCCTTTTTTAGCCTAGAATTGCCATGGTAATCCTTCTCTGTATGGTTATTTCCTCCAGTAGTTATTTTATGAACCCACCAAGAAACTCCCTAAATCTTTCGTGTGCACACTGGTCAACGAGTTTGATCTGGCTTTACTTGGAGCAGTTAGAGTCATTCTCTTCCTGAGCCTCATAGAAGTGAGCTGATTTCTCACTTCCTTCCCTAATCTAAATTACTCTCAGGAATTAAAAGGAGAAAGACTAAGATCCAGGACAGTAGCTGAAATACAGGACCTGGAACCATGCTGCCAAGATCTTCAGGAGGAAATTCATTTTCCAGGACATCACATCTCCAGCCACACACTGCTTTCACTAATGAAAGGACAGCTCAGCTACTACTACAAGGAGTCTGCACAGCATGGTTAGCTAACCTTTAATTTGTGCAGGAAACTTAACACAGGCTTTAGCCTCATTTATTTCTCACAGAGCTGAAAGAGGGATTAGGAGTAGAGGACTGAATTAAAGTTTGAAGATAGGTGAATTTTATTGCCTTGAATTACAAAGGATCAAATGACCTTATCAGCCAGTCAGGCAATCAACATGAAGAAATTAGATTATTCACTGTGCAGCAGTGCTGCTAACACGGGTTGCATATCATGAAGGGTCAATGACCTTTTCTCATACCTTTGCTACTCATCTTCTAAATCATAATCTAAGTCCTCTAAATTGCTTAATTGTGTTCAGCAATCCCTTTGTGCTTTCTAAGACACACTGTTCTTGTTCACTGAGAGTCCCAGAGCTGTCTTCTGAAAGCTGACCACTACGCTCATTATTTAATGCCCTAATAAAAGCATTTTCCATTAGGGTGCTCTTCAGCTTGTTGAGAAATATAACCATACAGGGGTGGGCAGCATTTTGAACAGTGAAGAGTCAGCAGAGAACAGCCATCTGAAGTCCTCAGTAAGTCACTTAACATCTCAGTGGGTGCTGACCAGCTACCATACATGCTAGCTGCAGCTAGTGGATGGAAATGTTCCAGCTCTCGAGATCTCAATTGACCCTGCTTAAAGCACCAACAGATTTCCCTTTTCTTCCTCCTCTCATCGTACTTTCTTTATGAATTCACCTCACTTCTCTTTCCCTACATATCTTCCCATCTAAATTCAACAGTAATACAAACCCTTTTTGCCCTTTATGTTTGAGTCTTCTTTTTTATAAGTGTTCCTTTTCATTCAGGTATCTTCAGCTCTATTCATTGTTTATCTCTTTTTTTCCCCCCCTCCTAATTACTTCTCCTTGCCACATATTTTTCACTTCCCTCTATATATTATTTTTGTTTCATATCCTCCTGTCTCTTCAGTCCTTGTCTCATTTAGTGTTCTCATTTCCTCCTGTAGACTCATTCCAACTAATAAAAGTTGTTTTGACAATAAACTGAGAAGAACATGTTACACTGTAGAGACACATTAGTCATAGTTACAATACACATTGCCCTTTGAAGTCCAGAAGTTTCAAAAACCTTTGACCCCGAAGGGGACAAAAAGTCAGTCATTTAAAATGAGATTCTGAAAAGGAAGTGGTATTTATCTACAACACTTAAAGACGGAAATATGTGGTGAAATGCTTCTGAAACAGGGGAGTAAAGAAAGTATTCAAGAAATACTTGCTCAAGCTTTTCCAAAATGAAACATCAAGAATTATTTAATGAAAATTTTAGATCTTATTTAAAGTGACCTTTTCATGGAGAACTCATACAGTAAATGTTAACAAGTTCAATTGTGAGCTTTCTAGGCAAGCTACTCAAACAGAAAAAGGTCCATATTGCCTTTCGTATAGTCATTGGTTAAATATAAAATTGGCTGTAAAACTTGACACCACAAAAGAATGGCATTATCATGGGTACACACATCTATAAGGTCACTAGCTCTAGACATGAGCTGCAGATGGCTCTGCTCTGGCTCTGCCAGCCAGGAAATGAGCTATTGCTGCTTCTGCACTCCATGGAAGGTTGAGGAGAACCTGCAGGAGCAAAAACTGGCTGCAGGGCACCAGTGGCTCATCTCAGACAGAGTCCCATTGTGTACCCTGCAGCAGCAGGGCTGCCAGCCTGCCCTGGATGGGGGCTCTGACCCGGGCTGTCAGGATTCAGGCTCCTATGGGAAGGTCAAACTATCCCCCACAGAGGTGACACCAGGCAGAGGTCAAGGCTGTGTCCCCACAGTGGCATAGGAATAACTGGCAGTAGTTGGATGCTCGGTGGGTTATACAGGTTAAATAAGGTACCAGTGTTCATGCAAAACATGGATGGGCACCAGGGACCTGCCTCCCCCTTGCTGCCCAAACAAATGTGTCCTTTTATTTTTTTTTTAGCCTACCCAATTATTTTTCGGATAATGAAAGAGTTTTAAAAATTAAACTGTATCATTAATTACTGCCAGTCAGTATTCAAAGATACAATAGCTACACTACATTGTAAAAAAATGATACAGATCACAAACTCTTCTATCCAATTTGGAGTTCAGTTTCTAGTCCTAAATATATTGTGTGTGAAATATTAACCTCTTCTAGCTATGGAGTCTCTCAGCAATTCTCTAATTGATTTTTTTTTACTGGACAAATCAGGTACTATGACCAAATTATTTAGTCCCAAAAAAAGAAGCAACCAAGTCTTCTTGCAGTTCACTTGCTGAGCAAGCAGGAAGCTGCAATGAAGTCATTCAATGAAATAAGAAAATGGCTTAAATAAAGCATAGAGCGAGCAAACAATGCCTTTACATGGCAGGCTTTGGCAGATACAACTGTGTAAAGTTCCTAAGCTTGTCACAATTATCTGGCAGGTATCTCCACACTTCCCCACTCTTGTGTGGAAAAAAAAAAGTATGGTGATAGTCAAAACCAGATGTAAACAGATAATTATATAAGCATAAGGGTTGTTCCATAGAAAGGTAAGCCTTTTGGAACATTTTTCCCCCCACACTGAAATAAAAAGAGGGAGTGCTTCCATCAGCTTGGTCCATTTTCATACTAGCTGAAGGTATTTATTTATGCCCTTGTCCCTCACTGATACACGACTGCTGAGCACACTAAATGAGGAGTCCCTACTTCCCCTATGCCCTGATCCCAAAGATCCTGCTTGTCTTTCTGCAGCTGCCACCTCTGTACTTTACTGTTTTCTGCTACCAGGTTAAGGAGGGTTTTGGAGAGGACAGTGGAGATCATTTGTGCTCAGAAAGCTGCAATCAAAACATCTGGATATTGTCCAAACATTTAGAAGCTGGTATGCCACAAACAGCAGTTTCTCCTGCCTGGTATTGTGTAGATGAGCTCTGCTCAGGTGGCCCCATCTCACTCTCCCAGTCTTGCTTTAGGCACTACTGTTTGCGAACAAGCATTAGCTGATCTTCACTTCAAGAAGTGATCACAAAATCCTCTCCGTGACAATATAAGAAATAATTAGTTGTGAAACATCTTGAGCCTGTATTAAAAGTGTCACATTTAAATATGTAAGGTGCCAGAAATATAATTTGGTCTAAGCTTGTGATGCATACAAATCTTATATATTTCTTTTTGGCTAAGTTCATTTATGCTTCAAAGCAAGGTAAGGCAACAGTAGTTTCATTCAAGTCTTGTATTTCTGACATCAGGAAGAATATGTTCAGTAGAACTGAATGGTTCAATGGTTTACTTGTCCCTTTCCCTCCCAGGAAATGAGATGCTACTATGGTAGCAGATCTGTTTTTTTCCTGCAGTTCAGAGATAATGGATATAAGCACAAAAAGAGGCCCCTGTCCCTCACTGTAATCACCTGCACTGAACTCAGCAGATCATTCCATTTTGTAAAAGAAGGTTTGCAAGAAGAAATTCCCTCTACTAAATCAGCTGATTGATGGAGGTAAAAACCAACAAAAATCAACCCCAAACTGGTAGCACTTCACTATTATAGATTACTTTTGGCTTTTTGTCTCCAAACAGAATAACCAGTCTAAGATTTTCCCTTGTTAATGTTCTGACTTTATTTAATCTGTTCATATCCATTAGAGTTTACAAAATCTGAGAGACACAGAACACCCAGAATCTCCAAGTTCATACCTGCAAAAGTTGGTGGATCTATAGTGTTGGAATTGACTGACTGATGGCTGGCAAGGAGTGGCCCAAGACAAGAATTTTACCCGAGACCCCAGTACATAAGCTGTGTACTTGACAGATGTACTGCTACATCAGGAAAAGGTGCTGTAAATTCTATAAAGTGAAGGTGGGCAGAGAAGAAAGAGCAAGGACAGATAAAAAAATAGTTAGGTAGTACCACAAAGCCTCACAAACTTGGGCTTCACTTAGAAATTGAATATCATCATATATAAACTTGTTTTTCTGTTAGTGGCCTCAGAAACATCTCAGCACTAAGTGGTGCTGGTGTACAATAAAAGAGGAGGCCTTGTGCTTCTCTGAAATAGAGAGCAAGGCCATGCTCCTGCTTCATACATCATCAGGCAGTAACAGGATGGAAATATTGCAACATACGAGACACAGATATCTGTGCAGGTCTAATCATTCCTGTAGGAGCCCCCTTAAGGTAAACTTAAATTAACTAGGGATTCTGAATGATTAACTTCACGCCCAATCTGACACAGAGCAAGAAGCCCTGATGACAGAGCACTAGTCAGCAATGAGGACAGAAGACTGAAATATAAAGATAATCCTCCAGAGCAAAAAGGGGCAATTCTGGCTGACAGATCTAGAGGGTCAAAAAGTACACTTTCATTTTAAGATGAATCCAAGTTTGCAAGGTGAAGACAGCATGGTCTGCCTAGGAGCTGACAGAAAAAGGACCCTCATGACCAACTCTCGAGCAGAACAAACTACAACAGCATCAAGTCCCTGAAGTTTGTGGAGTGTTCCAAACATGAAGTCCATAACGCTGTCAGGTAAGGTTGTCACACATCATTCAGCTTTCAGGCAGAAGCCTGAGGGGAGCTGGCACTGGAAAGAGACCATGACAGTCTGTGGAAGGTTGACATGTTTTTCTAAGATGATACTGAAAGCAACTGCCATGACAGTAAGGATTAGGCAGCTGATATATTTGGCAGGCATATCTACACATATCAAGAGTGCTAACTAGGCCCCTTCTTTGCTGAGAAACAGAACAGACCATCTAAAAAACACTATCTTCATCAGGACCATTAGCAAGGGCAGTCAATAGTTAAAATATCTTACTACAGGCAAACAAAATCCAAATTAAAGCCTGCATTGAAAAAGAACCAAGGACTTGATTAAGGAGAAGGAAAAGTCTTTGTATACAAATGGTTCATTTTCTTCTGCATCAGTAGATGGTGCTCTTCATATTCTATCACAGGTTACTTCTAAGACATCGTTCTTTCATGCCCTGGGGACAGAAGTCTCTAAGTGCTTTTTCCACACACCCATCTTCATCCCCTTAAATTACCAGACCTTCTTCCTGCTAAAGTGGTTGGACAATAATCATGTTAGTGCTCAATGGGTTCAGTCAGGAACTTTAGATTAATCTGTCATGGTAAATAACCAAAGGAGGCAGAGAACATGCAGGATTTCTGCGCTTCTCTGGAAGCCTACCACTCAGTAAATACTAATGTGATTCTTTTGTAAGTGCTTCTGAGGGTGCCTCACACCATACTTCTGCCCATGGCTGTCCTGGCAGGAACGTGCTGAGCAGCAAAGTGACACCATGTCTGACAAAGCCCAAACACGGTGCTTGTGGGTGCAGTGTTTAGAGCCAGCATATAGGTCTGACACACTGGAGTTGCATCAAAACCACTCTGTACACTTTTGTAACACCACTTATTCCTATTAGGCTGCCACAGTCCCAAACTCCCTGAACAGTCATGTTCAGATAAAATTTCCAAGTGCAGAATGAGGGAGGACACATCCTGGGAAAGCCACACCAGCCCCTTTTCTGATCCCCAGAACAGAGGCATCCTTGCTCTATTCAGTAGCCAAACCAGCTGTCCTCACCTCCACAGGCAGGCACAAATACCCTTGTCCTCTGGAAATGAAACATTTGGGCATTTGTTCCAGTGTATTCACCGTAACTCAGGCAGGTGATGGAATATCACACAGTCCTTAAATAGGCCCAGAGGCATGACAAAATAGAATCAATTTCTGAGATAATAGGAAGAACATAAGTCCAAATACACACACACATAAATCAAGGAAGTTGGCACAGTTACATAAAGGTGCTATAAATGAAGTAGCACCGAGCAGAACTCTGTCCTTTCTGAATTGCCTTTGAAGTCTATAGCCTTCCATAAGCAGCATTCATTTTCTCTGGCTTCCTTCTGAGTCCAGCGCTAGAAATTGCTTTAAATGCAATGTATTGTATGAAGTGACCTGAATTTATTAGAAAAGAATTAACCTGTACCTCCAAACACACCCAGCCCACAACAATAATGGTAAGACCACAAACCACAAAAAGGTGGCACTGACACCACTGAGGCAGCAATATGCTGCAGTGCTTGTCCATCAGCTTTTCCCCCAGAGGGAAAACAAACAAATAAAACAGTTAAAAAATTTGACCCTCACCCACAAAAAGCCCCAACACTCCAAGGAGGTATCTATAATATTTACTGCTGCCTTAATTCCATAGTACACCTGGTAAGGGTAGTCTTCAAAGGCCTGAGACTGTCTTTAAATCTCTTGCACTGAAAGTAGCTGACAAGAATCACATGGAGAGAATTGACTTACTCAAGAATTAGCTCCTTTCCAGCTGCTTCCTTTTGAAACCCAGAAAAGGCCTTTTTTTTTGTTGTTGTTGTTTGCTTATTGCTCTCTTGCCTTTGTGTACAGGGCCTGTTTTGTGTCCTTGACAGGAAAAGGAGTGTTTTCCAGAGCAGGTGAGGAGAAGAAGCAAGTAGCTGGAACACAAGTCTCTTTCTAAGGTTGTGAGATTCAACACTTCCACAGATTTTTTCACATAGATGTCTATTACCTGTTGCCAACCTCCTGCCCCTGCCCTGGCACAGTCCTTACCCAAGTACTCAGTTTTGCTCTTGCAGCAGACCTCCCAAAGATTTCAAGGACACCAAGTGCTCCACCCTGTAACTTTAGTACCATCATCCAAGACTCGACACCTCTGGCTACTTCAGTGAAGCACAGCTCACACCGTGGGGGCCTTTGTTCTTTATCCTTTATTGAAATGATCAGACTTCTGCTCTGTGTCTTTCTCCCCCATCTATTTCTTTATTCATTACCTCTTTCTCATCTTAAATCTTGCCTCTCTTTTCCCTGTAGTATTGCCCAGTGGCTCTTTCCAGAAAAGCGCAAGATCCTGATTCAGCCTCTGGTGTAACAGGTTCATCATTAAACTCAAGTATCCATAACCTGAGGAATTTCCTGAGAGCAAAGGATTTCAGCTTCAAAATATGCTGATGAAAAGCATGCACAGAGACTTTGCAACTTGCTGACTAAGTCTGCATTTTCACAATTTCTTTCTGAGCTAGAACATTTGCCTTGAGAAAGCACTGAATATGACATGAAGATATATATGGCTTTGGCACTCAGTGTACTCTATTTTTTCATTTGTTATTCTAATAAATGAACACAAACTCCATTGCTTTTCTCCCAACAGAAGCCACGTATCTGATAGCCCAGAAAATCCCTTTCTGTACCTTAAATACCTCTCTCAGAAATGCCACCTGTTATGGTAAACTGAATTATGTATCTTGACCTCATGTTTAATGTACATATATATTAATTTGTTTTCACTCAATGCTCTGCTTTCTCAAGATAAGACACACCTTGAGCAGAGATGGGTAGAGGAAATAGAAAACAAAGAGGATGAGAATTCACTGTCACTGGAAGGACTTTGGCACCTATGAAGGGCACTGGACAATTTCTGTTCTTAAAGGCAGAAAGATGAGTACAGAACAGAGCTGACTTGGAAAGAAGGACCCTGAAAAGTTCTCCGTATTAACACAGGTGTCTGCTGGAAGGATCTAATGTTCTCAACTGCTCAGCTTATCAACATAAGAAAGTCTTTGCAGAGAACAGATGGATGCATTTACCATTCTAAAATCCTCTAATTAAATCATAGTGTTAAGATAGCAGAGAAGTCCTTATGGTTGCCAGAAATCACAGACATTGGATGCAAAGAAACACAGTTATTGATTCCACTCCAGGATAACAAACATCTTCATCTCTGAGCGACAGCAAGGCCAGCTGCCAATTAATAAGCAGCCTCAGTGTCCTGGTGAGGGGAGGAAGAGATATGGCTGATCTGCACTGTGCTGGTTTAAAGGTAAATCAGCAGGAGAAATGAATCCAACTCAGAATGAGATTGCAAGTCAGAATAACAATTTAACAAAAAGATCACAATAAATTCTCTGATACAGAAGGAAAATCCATTTGACCCACAAAAAACAGATGTGCAGCCCAGAATAGTGGGGCATGAGCAGAATGGAGCTCACCAATCCTTGTGCTGAGCACCACGTGCCCCCCTGGGTACAAAGTAAAAAGAAGGAAGAAACCTGCTGCTGAAGATTTTGGTTGCAGTCCTGTTGAGATGCTGGTCCTCCTCTGGATCTGATGAGTGGTGGTCCCAGTCCCAAAACCCCAAGTTTATATAGGCTTAGGCTCATATAGGAACACCCAGTCCCTCCCCCAGGGTGGGGAGTTTCACAGTGGTTGATTGACTCTGTGAGGTGAGTCATGGCATATTTGTTGAATCCCTGATGGCCCATTAGCAGACATGACCCCTCAGGTGGGTGTGAAGGTGCTAATGACTCCCTGGAGGGCGGTTATCACACCTGAGTCATGGGTGTGAAGACAGGAAAACTTCCTTATCTCCCAGAAGTTCCTAAACACCCAGTTTGTGGCATGGGGGGTTGGCTGTGCCCTGGGCAGCTGCTGCCAATGACCCATTGTGAGCAGTTCATGAGAAAATGACATAGAGGGTTTAGAATACACACGTGCACAATGACAAGCTGGTCCTGGCTACTATAAACAAGACATGTACAAAAGAACCTTAAAGTAATATAGGATCTCTCTGACCACTAAAGAAACCAATTGGATCTTAGAAGTGCTAATTTCATAGGTGACATCTCACTACTTGGCCAGCATTTTCTACATTTTAAAGATTTGCAGGCTTTTCCATCCACCTCCTCTTAGGAGACATCAGTGAAATGCTGCTAAAGGCACATGCATCCAGACAAGCCTCTGTTCTTTTTCCTGTTAAGACTATCAGGTCTGTCATATGGGGTAAGACAACCTTGTCCAATTGTCTCCCATCAAGTGGTTCACTGTCAATAGGGTTTTCCCGAGTGAATCAGTGCAGGAGAGACACTCCAGCCCTGCAACCGGGAAGGTAAGTCATGTTAGGAAAGACAATGTTCAAAATGTAGCCTTCCTGGAGCAAACTATTAACTGTTCAGCCAAGGGCAGGAGTCCCTCACCTATCTTAGGAGCTGGATGCTCAAAGCAGCAGGTGTCACAGCACAAAAGCAGAGACTTAAAAGGATGGTACTGCAAGTGCTTCTAGGCACACATTAATAAAATTCCATGTAACAGTGCTCTGCTCCCCTCCTTTCCTTCTCCAAACCTAAAATGTAACCATCAATATGATGTCTTTAAAAACATTGGCAACAAAATGAGAAATACGGGTAGTTTTTCATAGTTATTTTGTCAGGCTTTCTATAGCCACAGGGAAATATTATTCAGTTGATACACAAGTCATACTATAAAACACAAGACTGTTAGGTAGGCTAAAAACTCCCTCACTCCAGAAATTGTAGAAGTACTAATAAAATGCCCTTCCTGAAAACCTGAACACATTTATTTTTAAAAGCATGTAATCTATAGATTTCTCTGGTGCTACATTAGATATGAATTAATGCTCTCAGGAAGTCACTGGAGATCTAAACATGCAAATGCAGTGATGCTCATGGGAAATTCAGAGCCAAGACTCTGCATATATACCATAGATCTGTTTGCATAAAGAGAAAAAAGTTACTTCTTTTTTGTGTGTGAAAGAAACTGTGTGTTACTACCTCTACTTAGGAGAAGCCAACTGCATTCCTCGTTTGATGGCATCCTTCCATCATGGCTTTAAACAATCTCACAGAGCTACTGCTGGATAAGATATATATTCTAATTCAATGTTGAGTGTATGACCATGCTCTGTATGATGCACAGTATTTATTGCTTTCACTTTATAAAGTGTTTAATAAGTTTCAAAGACAGACAGTCCTGTACTAATACCAAGCTTTAAAAAGTACTTCCGTACAGATTCATTTCTGAATAGTTTGTCTCTGGTTTTCATTGCCTAAGCTGAGAAGATGGGCGCATCAAAAGACAGAATTCCGTTATATGATAGCAGGGAAAAAATTAGCTTCAAGTCACAGCACTAGTGTATGAATCATGCATCCAATTATACACGTTTAACCAGTACCATAGAAAACTTAGTGAGCTGCAAATGGCCTCTGAGTTCCCCACCCCCTCCCCCTGGAAAGCAATCAACACTTTCTTTAAAAGAACTTCCATAGTCTCTAGTAGTGGAGAACAAAATTCTGGATTTTGATGTCAACATTTTATGTTTTTTCAACAGTGTTATCAGTGTGAACTTTTGACGTATACTTGAAGTTAATAATGGTTAAAAGAAAAACAGTCTTGTATACATATGGAGAAACTTCCAGCTTTTCTTTGCATGCCACAGCTTTGCTACTGCTACTGAGCTGTGAACTGTTCCATGATGCAAAGTCATGATGTATATATCTCAAACTTAAAATAAAAATATTCAGTAGGAGAAAGCCACAAACCAGAATGGTCAGCCTTTACCACAATTTTCTCCTCCCCGAGTAGCTGCAATACCCAGGTTGTGACTGTTCAGCTAAACCGGATAATTATTTTTAGAAATGATAGAAAATAACTCACACTCTTGTCTCCGTTTTAGCATGGTGCTCCTGAAAAATGTTTCACTTCTAGTAAAAAGTAGAGCAACGTGTGAAATCGATGCTGTGTTCAGGATGCTCAACTCAGAGCAAAGATGGACAGTTTTAAGCATGCATTTAGTTATGAACTGAGAAAAAAAAATACAGCTTGGTGCACATAGATCAAACAGTAACACTAGCACCATTGTCTCAATTTTCAAGCTTCAGGCATGCTGCTACTTTTTTTATTCCCTCACTGTGGTGTGGGTACAGCATATATCCACCTCCCTGAACTGCTCTACCCCACTATACAACCCAATAATACTCTACCTTTTTGCTACAGTGGTGTAGGTAAGGTTGGAAAATGGCTTGATGTGCCTGCCTCCCCTGTGCTGTCAGGTTCCCGAGCTCCACTTAGAAGACCCTTTCTTTTCAGCAGCTGCAGAGCGTGGCCTAAGGAGTATTCTATGAACTACAGTTATAGCACACTTTCGGCTAAAATGGCAACCAGTTTGAAAGATGGAAATGTCATCTCTTTCTGCAGGGCTCACATGGAGGGCTGGCGCAGCTCTCTGCTTTTCCCATCTCAGTCACAATGTCTTTCCCTGGTCATAGCTGACAGAGAGCTGAACCTACAGGCATTTGTACATTCGTTGTTATGTAGAAGGATGTGCAGTATTTTATTCATCAGTTACATCAGCAGCTGAACAGAAATACCTGAATGGCAACCAAATCATGCAATTGGTTATCACACCTTTAAATACTATATAATTTTGTTTCTTAGTTTATAAAAGGAGAAAAGTCATTTGTGCAAATATTTCTTCATCCCTGGACAGTGCTACAAATAAAGCACTGACTAAGCAACACAGCAAGAATTTGTTTTCACCAATAATAGCAACATAGAGTAATTCTTTCCTAATCATCGGCTATGAAAGGGGGAGCTGCATACACAACAAAGAACACGGAAAGTACTCCTAAGGAGCATATTTCAAAAGAGAAAAACATCTTTCTTAAGTAGTCGCATTCAAAATAAGCACAGGACATTAATAGAAAGGCCGTGGTAACCTAGATCAGAAGCAAAGCAAAAATCAAAGTCATAGGAGTATTCCGCTAGTTTTCAAGTTTGAGGTAGTCACAGTAGAGCTTGCTTAGAGCTGATCGGTTTTTCAGCAATGCCATACTTCTGAGACAACAGGGTCTGTTAACCAGGAAGCTTAGTGAAATGTCATGACATTTCTCTAGGGAAAACCCTCTTGAAAAAACTTACCATAGAATCATGGTTTTTGTTGGAAGGAACCTTAAAGATCACCTAGTTCCAAACCACCTTCCTGCCATTGCAGATAAAGAATTTGCACATGAAGAGTAGGGCTGCCATGACACCTAATGGGGTCCATTACTGCATTTTTCAGCTATCACACAGAGAAAAATTCAGTCTATGTCCTGCCTCCTTCACACAGACTTTAATCCAACACTCTCATGCCCAGAGAAAACACCTTAAACATTCATAGTACCTACTTTAGCCTTTGAGAAATGCCAAAATGTACATGTCAGGGTAGAAGAGCCATTTCATAGGCTTTCAACATTTTTTTTTATATTTTCCATGCACCTGTGCTCTTGCTTTCTGTAAAAGCTAACAAGTCTCTGACAGTTTAAACTACAAGAGAAATAGCAGACACTTTGCTGTGCCCAAATGTGCTGCTGAACAGGAAGTAGTAAGAAACCAAGGTTTTAACAGCCGTGACTGTGGCAAGGTGAGCACTGTTATCTGCTTACCAGATAATTCTTTAAATAGAGAGGCAACCATAACACTGTTAAGCTGAAAGCTTTGGTAGTTGAGTGAGTTGAAGTTCACTACTCCAATGTATCACTGACCACTTTTCAAGGCTTAGCTTCACAGTCATTATTTCAAATCTTCCTCTTAACCTACATGCACATTAATTAGATCTAAGCGGTCATTCAGCTGCGGTGCACATACCTTGACTTATTGGTAAATGTGTGAAATCACAGAGTAGGTTGAGGGAGGCTCATGCAATTTTTTGCTTCCTTGTCACTGTTTCTGACTTGGCAGACCATGTGCACGACCTACACTTGACTCCCAGTTCTGTGGTTCTCCTACTGCCCTCTGGCAACTGTGTCATGCTAGAGAAACAGTGTCCCTCTGGGATAAAATGAAGAAAGGATTTCACAGGAGAAAACAGTGTAGCTCAAAAGCCTTTCACCTGCATTGTCATGGCAAAAGAAGGGAGCAGACACATATGCATCAATCTGACTTGTAACAAGAACCACCAACAGGCCAGCCTAGACTAGTCTACAAGAGGATATGCCAAGGTTCAGTTAAGAGCCAACATGAACCGTGATGTAATAATATAGGCTTCAAAAAGTAGTGGAAGAGACTTGGAGTTCAAACACAGAGACAGCATCCTGAGTCATGACAATTCATTATCTGTTATACCAACCATTCAGTAGAGCATAGGTGGTGTTTCGCTCAAAGCAAGGATTATTTTCATTCAGAATTATAACTGGGAACACTTCACTCAAAGTTTAAGTTTGTTTCTTTGTGTTTCTCAGAATCACAGAATATTCTGGAGCAGGTTTAAACCATTGCAACACAGAAGGCAAGCTTCTGACATTCTCTTAGCCAAACAGTTCAGCCAGAAACAATGGACGCAAAAGTCCACTATGAAGACTAAACTAGTTAAAGGACACATTGCTAAACAGGAGTCAGATTAATCACCTTAGTAATGAGGATGGTTGAGGAGTCAGGTTTATTAGCTCAGTCTTAGCGCTGCAGCAAGTGTCTTAGTCTGTTCAGGGTGATTCTCCACAAGGTTCCAGGCCACATACACAAGTTTGGGTTTTCTACACTTACTCCAGCAGAACCACATAGACAGAAGCCATTACTCCAACAGGCACAAGAAACTTTTAAAAGAACAAGCTCCCAGGAACATTATCTTGCTCACAAATTCTTGCACTCTGGTCAGAGTTGTAAACTTGCTGCCAAGCACAGAATGGAGCCCACTGGCTTCACTAGGGTGTCCCCCATGAGGAACAGTTGCAGGATCAGGTCTTTGTCTGCTCAGGTGAAAATATTTGCCCACAGTCTTTGTATAAGTGTGTCAAGAGGGAATTACAAAAATCCTAAAACCAGGTAAATGGATTATAGACACTTTAGTAGGAAATTCATTCTTCTTGTGGCTATTGAAAAAAAAATCACTAGAGATTGCATCTCTCTTAGGATACAGCATCCATCTGAACAGAAAATAAAGTCTAATGTCAACGAAAAAGAAACACTTTATTTCACCAGGTTTTGGATGAAGTGACATCTGTTCTGTTTTCTCTCTGCTAGGCACACAGGGACTGCTCTGCTATCTCACGAGATGCAACACAAAAAACCCCATCCAAAGCTGCACAAGTGTTGCAGTGTTACCTTTCAATGGAAACTTTTCTGTGCAGAATTACCATGATAAGAAATTTTCTCTTTACAAACCTTGATAATAAGGTTTTGTAGCATTCAGAAGAAAAAAAACCCAACCAAACAAAAACCAAAAACAAAACCCTGTGGTTTCCCCACAGGAAACCATGATACTGCTTGAAATAGGAGCCATATTTTCAGGGGCAGTTAATAAGATAACATTTTGCTTAACAGTGGTTTAAGTAGTGAATAAAGACAGGACTTTGTCTACAGTGCACAAATGGCACTGATTAGTTTTTTAGATTTATCATTAAGTACAACATTCACTGTAAGAGTTAGAAGAGCTCTCTGCAGTATTTGAGGCTCACTTGAAAGGCCTCACTCTTTCTGGCAGCTGTTTTACACCAACCTCTCTCCTGTAGCACTGTTGCTCATTTGCGTTCACTGCACAAGGGGGACCTGGTCTGTACCTGCAATCTGAGTAAAGAGCCACATGCTAAGCTTGAAAGAAGAGTTCTACTTCTCCAGAGTGTTTGTGAGAGTAGAACCAGAGCAGGCTCCACTTCAGCATAACCTCTACTCAGTAATTGTAGTTACTTTCCCCAGCAAATCCTGAAGTTTCATTATTCAAAATATATTCCCACTTCAAACGGAAATACAATTTACATCTTGCAGGAAGACCTACAATTTTCAAGACTTTTACTACAAAGTGTCTCTCATTCTTTGCAAGGGGGTTTCCACTGCACCACTTAGCAATGAAAATGATGTAATTTTTCAAAGAAAGGCTGTAATTTGAGTAGTAATAAAGTAGGCATTTGAGGCCTGATTTTTCTGTCAGCCGTGCAACTTATTTCACCTTCAGGAAGGTAGAATAAACATTTGTTCTGCAATTTTAGAAAAGAACAGCTTTCTGGCAACATGCATACTTTACAAAAATGTTCTAAGGTATTGTTTGTTTGACTCTGAGCACAAATGTGCTCCTTCATATATCTGTGCACAGCAATATTTCATAGTATTCCATTTACCTTCTCCAGGATATTAAACAGCAAGAGCTATTCCCAGCCAAGTCAGAGGTCTACTTGAGACAGATTCTTATCGTGGGGATACCAGTAGCATATGTGATCTACCAAAGATCATATAAGTAGCTAAGCAGTCAGAGATATTTCACAAGAATATTCACCCACTGGTTTATATCTTGGGGACTTGCAAAAAAGGAGGAAACGTCTTTGTACACAACAGATGGGGTTGGAGCAGCATTACCTTCTGTCTTGTCTTTCTAAATACAGGCATGATTTGTCCTTGTCTTTACTATCCTGAATAACAGCACTTTAAGCAGAGTACTGTCTCACTAAGGTTTTTAATGTAGTGCTGATACAAAGGACAAGGAAAAAAAGTAGGAAGTCTTACACTCACAATGAATTTTGCAGCCTGCAGAAAATATTTTGCTGTTATCTAACAGAGCTTTCAGCCTCTTGCAGGCTGCCTAAAATAGCATACCAAGCTCATGTTCAATCCAATAGACTTTGGTTCTGCAGACAGTCAAAGCTGATATGGTACAGCAATGATTTGCTCCTGGAGAGAAGATTTATTAACACACCACCAGGACTACAAACCCTGAAATCCCCTGCTGCATTCTCGGCATTCACCTTTCCATTATGGCCCTAATTATCTCCAAAGGAGTTTATTCCTTGTAAGCTTCTTGTTCAAGCTGATAAGCATTTCATTCTGAATCCTCTGCAGATTTAAGATTTACTCCTTCTGCTCTTAGTTGAGAAACTAAGCAACTGTCTTCATTTTCACAATGCACATCTCCCACTCTCTCCAACTCCTCGCTCAGTTCTGCATCAATTAGAATTCCCATCATTTTCAGTATTTTTATATTAATTCCTCATCCTCAATTTGCTTCATTATGATAAAGTTCTGAGTGGTTAAGAGTCTGTATCACCCTCGGACTCAAAAAGAAATCTATGTATTAATTGACTAACCTCTTCATGTTCAAATTAGAAGCTAATCCAGTAAATTATTTCTTAAGCATGGATCTAAGGCAGTTAATATAAAATAATATTCCTGCACTGGACATTTTCTCGCATTAGAGCCTTTCTTGAAGAGCAAAGTTTTACATTGTTCCTTAAACTACACTGAGGACTATTTCAATGTATGTATTTCAAAAAGACAAATATGATCATGTGATTCACTTTTTTTCTTAAGAAACTTTCCCTACTTCTACATTATGCATAATTGGAAATAAAAGTTTGCTCCGAAGAAAAAAAAAACAAAGAAACTAACCCTAAACCTCAGAAGTTAGCAGGAAGTTTTTTTGACAGTGCTCAGACTGCAAGCTTCCTCTGGAAGAAACTACTCCAATTCTGAGAATAAAATGGCTTCTCTACCTAAACACAGACATTTAATTAAATTTTAAAGATACTCACACACAGGAAGCCACATGCTGATTTACTCTTTCTTTTCATAATTGGACTGGACTGTGGGCCCAGATTCAAAGACTGTAATGAAAGAGGGACTATATTATGTTATTCTAATCTGACCTTCAGAGCAGGCAATGTTATAATTTCTTCATCGTGCTTCAGATTCCTGTTGTACCTAAACTGTAGGCTCTCAGTGATAGATTTTCAGATTGTTCAGAAACCTCAAGAGATTAAGAGTTCATAGCATTACTAGGTAAAATAGTTTTGTAGTTTAGTTGAAGAAGTATCTAAATACTTTTGTTGAATTCAAGACAACATCACATTTGGGGAGAATTAGAGTACGGGTCTCACATGAATATTACAAAAGTAAGTTTGTGTCACATACATGAATGAATAACCCTGCACATGATCTTCTGTGACAAGACAGGTGAGCAAAAAATACAAATGCACACCGAAATATTCTAATTCTCTGTTGGAGGCAAACACTGAAGGAGACTGTGAGTTTGCTAGTGAGTTTCTAAAGCCCGAACCACATTTCCTGTTTGTAAGAAAGCACATGAAAAAAAAAAGACTCGAGGCCTTTAAGATTGACGACAACTCTGGAGACAGATCCGTGCTGCCAGGTCCAAAACAAAAGAGCATCCAAGGTCTGTGAACATAACTGGATTTCCTCTTGGATAAAGGGGTGGGGAGTATTCGTAGAACCAAAACAGGTAAGCCCTATCTTTTAGTTATATCATTGTGAACAAAGAAGTAGTAAAACCACATTACGGTAGATTACCAGTCTTCCAAGAAGATTGCTCAAGATTTTAAATGAAAATAATTGAAAACACTTAAATCCTAATTAATTATGGCTTGTTAATGAAGACTAAGCATTGGCATTAGTTTTATGCTGAAAATACTGTGTTGTGGGCCTTCTTATTTTACAATGCGCTGTTTCCCTTCTGAAGTATGAAGTTGGTCTCTTACAAAGCAATTAGTTGTGCACTAATTAATTGCAGTTTAAGGAATCTTTTCCAGAGAATTAATCCTGTGTTAAAAACTCACACAGGTGGAAGCATCTTTTAATGCTAATTTAACATTCATCAGTCTCTTAATGAGTTTCTTTTTCTAAGGGTCATTAGTACAAAATAATATTTATATCAACATTTAATTGGAAGGGGGGAGGAAAGACAGTTTTATCTTATCTTTGACAAATTTGTAGAAAAAACTGGCAGAAAACAAACCATTTTGTGCTCCAGATCATCATCTTACATCTGACAGTGATTAATCATCTTCTATGAATGATGAGTTGATACCATAGATGGCATGTCCAGCTTCATGGTATTCCTCACCTCACATTCCTTTTCAGTACAAGAGCCTGGTAGAAATTTGCTATCCTCATGTTATCTTTTGTGATGGAGTCTCTAAACAAAATACATTAGAACAAGAAAGAATGAAACACAGCACTTCTGATTCCTATTCCTATTTTGGTAGGAGGACAAACAACTAACACGGATTATTAAATCTGGCCTGTTTCCTCAAAGGTAAGTACATGACTGTGTCCAGTCCTTGGAGTTGCAATTAATTGAATTGCAGAAATTAATCCAGGACACATTTGAATGTTTTGGAGGCTTTTTTTTGGTTGGAGGGTTGTTTGCTTCTTCCCCCTCACACCCCTCCAATAACAGTGTAAGGAACCCTGCAAAGAGAAAACCAAAGAACAAATAACCTGTTTATTCCCATGTCTTGTCTCTCTTGGTGGAGAAAGCTGTCAACAGATTTTAAAAAAGAGAAGAAGCACAATTAACGAAACATTTTGAAAATCTGTTGCTTGCCCATATTTTGGGGTGTGAAAATGATACCTTCAATTTAAAGCAATGTAAAATATACTAAGAGGAGATGAGTAACCCCATCCCTAAAGTCAGAAAAATGAAAACATCACCCAAATGAAGTAAATTACCTAAGGTAAATGTTCTACTTGGTTGCAACTCCAAGTTTACTCTGGTTTCCAAATAGAAATGGAAGAACAGCAGCATAGAACTGTATCTCTAATACCACAGAGTTTTGGATATTAGTTTTTCAAAATACTGTCATCTTTATAACAATTAAATATACTACTTCCCCACTCCCACATCCCAAATTCTTCAGTAAACCAAGTAAAACAAGAATTGTTGTCCCTCTCATGAAACCCTTGTCTATGTGATGAATTTTTTTCTTTCACAGAGCAGCACATTAAGAATAACTTCAGTATTATTTGTTGTAACAAAATATTACCTCTCTTAGGTTTTCTCATCATAGACAGACCTCTGCAAAAAACCCTGCTGAGATTTGAGCTTATCCGATTAGAATCATAGGGTACTATTCCCAAGGGAATAATTTTTCTGTGTGACTTTTTTCCAAAGATAACAAATTTAAAAAAAAAATAATTCCAGTTGATGGCTTGAGTGCAAATGCCCCTGAACACATTGTTATGAGTTTTTGGGATAACTATATACTATGCAAAAAAAAAATAAAAAATCTGGTTTTGCTACATCTGAGAATAGATGATTTGAACAAGAATTAAAATTAGAGAATAGAATATGCTATTTTCAGAATAGAAGACAATATTTTCAGAATTGAATTAATTAGTCCGATAGACTTTCTCTTTTCTCACTCACCATCCACAGTCTCCTTATTTTTGTCTTTAGCACAACTAGTTAACTGTGACAGGTTGCATCTGCTATTATCCATATAGGGACAGCAGTGTAGTTATCTGTGGAGACAAATTGTTCTTCACAGTTATGCAACTTCCCTTCTACTGCTGCTGTTGTTAAAGTAGTTACTATTTAAATAACAGAGTTATAAAGGTAAATAATTGGCATATTTTCAACAACTATAAGAACACCTGGCAAAGATCTGTGAGTGCTATATCTGTAAAGCTAAGATATAAAATCAAAATTTCTTGTATTTTATATGTGGATAGTGAGATTAACTTGAAGCTGATATTAGAGTGGCATGAAGTGCTCAGAATGGTACCCTTATGTCTCTGATCAAGGTCCTTACTATGGTTTTATAGGGTAAATGGAAACTGCTGTTGTTTCCACAATATAAGTAGTCTTGTCTGAGAACCAAATAGCTTGTATTGCAAAGAGAAAAACTTTAAAAAAAATAAGATACTGAAATCACATGTTATGTTTGTATACATTTTATTGCAACACAAGCAGAAGTGCAAGTCAGAGCTGTGAAAAATAAATTTAAAAATAAACAAAGTAGTGTTCATCTAGGCAGACATTTAAATGTTGTTTTAGTCTCCTCACAACCATGTAGTTTTCTATGGCATGTTTAAGAAAGAACTATGGATTGTGAGATTTAAAACATTGGTATATTTTATTAGAAATCCAAGTTTCATGTTTTTTTGGTTTTCTAGAATGTTTTTAAAGTTCTAGTGAAATGGGATTGCTCAAATACTGCAGAAGTTAAACTTGAAAACCGAAAAGAGAAACAATTTTTTCCACCCTCTACTATTTTCCAGATAGCAATTCCAATTTAAATCAGAAGCTGAAACAGGAAAATAATACTTGTCATCAAAAAATGGGTTTTCTCCTGCACTTCTGTTAAGGACTGAAAATATTCAAATTGAAACTAAGAGTTCTCCTTTTACCCTGGAAACATCAGGAACAAATAGGATTCCTGAATCAGAAAGATAAATTACAGCATTCTGTATCCAGTGACAGGAACAACCTTGAACTGGAACTGTACTTTAGGTATCTGCTCCCTCTTTTTATTCGAATGAATCACAGGCTTACGGTTTCTATCTCAGTTACATGTACTTCCCTGCTCATTGCTTTTGCTCCCTGGAAAAAGAGCTTGTAGGAAAAGAAATATAAAACCAACATAAGAAAAATGGAAAATAATTACATCAGAATAGAATAAAGGACAGGAAAAGAACAAAGGATGACCGAGTCTTTAGGCACAACATTGATACTTGAAATTTCTTGCCTTTGACAGACTCGTAGTTTTGGACAGGTTGCACAGGATGCAAATGTTGAGTGACTGACTGTAGAGTAACCAGGTTCCAAACAATGGTGATTCTTGATGTGGCTCGATAACATCATCACAATGTAGGATCTCCCTTTTTTTAATTCCTTCTCTGAATAACTAGAATAGTATATTGCTGCTTCATGGAAATTGTGTTTCTTCTCATAAATATCTGTATCTGATTGCAAGAAAGTGCATCTCAACATGAAAAGTAGTAGCATGGCAGTGATAGAGGACCCTGAAGTGCCTTTGGGAGAACTCGAGTGGGAGAAAAGAAAGGAATGAAAACTGGATGTTTAGTTTGACAGGAAGGATAAATGGCCACTGGAAGTACCATGTGCAAAAACCTGTTACGAGCCTGTCAGAAAGTCACAGCTTATTTGTTCCTTTTATAAGAGAGTTCTGAAACCTGCATCCTAGAAGTCCATGTGATTTGTGACTTTTTACTACCAAGGTTTATCTTGTCCTGTTTCATCATCATAAAAACATCTAGGGCTTGGAGTAAAACAACTCTAAAATGCTTTCGCAACACAAGCATAAGGAGAGAACAAAACCTGCAAGAAGTTCTTAGGATGAGCTGGAGCTGGTCAGCCAAGGAACAAAGCTCTGTGTGCCCAGCAGAAGCAAATGCATTGCCACCCAACCCTGGCTGGCAACCAGGAAATAAGCATTCCTACACTCCTTCACCTCAGCTTTGCTTTAAGAAACAAAATGTCAGCCTCCTGAAGGAACCCAGATATGCCCAAAACAACTAAGTGCATTAAGGATCAGGATTGACTAATCTCTCCCCCCGGGCTCCAGATGCAGTATTAGAGGAGGTCACTAGTTTTGGGCAACAGGCTTTATTTCAAACACTCCAAGTCCAGGAGAACTTGAAACATGATTCTAGGGAAAAGCAAAGAATCTATCTGCAAACTCCTTTCACTTGTGTCTTTGGCTCAGTATTTCCTCTATCAAGGAAGGGTTTCACAGACCATTTGCAGCAACACTGCTCATTTTGGCCATTAGACTGTCACAAATATGCTGTTTTCTTCGGCATGGTTTGTGACAGAAAATTTGTATGAGCTAGGTTGATCAAAATTAATTAAATGACAAAATAGATTAAGTGCCTGGAGGTTCTTCCCTGTGCTGATAACAGGACTCCAAGGAGAGGCAAGTTCAGCGCAAAGGAAAACTTTGTTCCATTAAATTGACCCACCTTTTACCAGGTGATTTTCCAGGAGCTGTTTGGGCTTTTCTCTGCAGTAGTTCTGGAGGGTTCACTGATTCCTAGCTGCTGCTTATCCTTGATCACCACTTCCTCTGCTTTCTCAAGCAAGAAAATAAGTAAGAGGCTTTAGTAGCAAGAAAACAGAGCACGAAAACATAACCAACTATTGATATTATTTGCAGGGATTGTTAAACCTCATGGTCTTAACTGTTATTCAGAGGTATTTCCAGTGAATTTGTTTTGACTGAATTCAGAACCATATGAATAAATTTAAATGAATTTAGCTAAAAAATTACTGCAAAGACAATTACAGAAATAATTTCAAAGCTATTCAGTAAAATCACTGTTTTCTTTATTAATTCTGATTTTTATTTTACAGGCAAACCAATAGCCCAACATTTGGCAGAATTCCTATAAAACAGTAGTTCTGCTAACATTTTATTGATCTTGTTTTCTTATTTAGCATCTGGTTTTGATGTTAATTATTTAGCTTGTATAGCAACGGCTGTCACAGAATAAACAACTAAATAGCAGCTTCAATTATAGAAAGCAAAAATCAACCGAGCACAAAGAATACAGTGAAACTATTACACAACACAAATGATCAAATTATTTTCTTTCAGTTACAGAAATGGGCTGCCATTTTTCTGTCTGGGGAGTTTTGGCCTTCCTGAGTTTGGCTCTCATTGTTTCACTGACACTGAACATTTCACACTATTTGAAAAAGAAGCGAGGTAAGTAGTGTTGTCTCTTTGTAAGGAGTCGAGTTTCAATATTTAAATTGTCTGTAGAGAAAGCCATCACAGCTCAGAGATTTCAAGCCAACAAATTGTTTAGTTTGAAAAGTTATCCTTTGGCAAGAATGATTATAGTAGAGAGGATATAACTTAAAACATTTTTTAGGAGAGTCAGGTATGATTACAGAATGATTGGTAACTGCCCAATCCACTGCTAGAAACAGTCACCAAATCCATTCTCTGAAGATAAACCAATAGAACGTGTATGAGGTGAGGAATTAAGTTCTAAATTTTTATTTTTAAAGTATATTTTTAGTACTTTTAATTTCCTTTTTTAAAAGGAGTGCTTTTCGTATAATTGGTTATTATTTATACTTCAATTTAAAATTATTTTAAGTAGCTGCACTGATACAAAATATATTTGAGAAAATGTTCATCTTTGCAAATTCTTGAATGCTCCTTAGAATTTCAGATTTCATACACATTTCATGCTTAATTGGTGTATTTTGGAAAAACATTCTAATTGTTTTTCATTGTGGGATTCTAATGTAGCTCTTAAACAAGTGTGCCACTCACAATAAGAAACTAATTTGTTTATGTTAGAAGGAGACTACAGTCATACTCTCTGGTTTTGGTTGAAATTACCTATGGCTTTTTTGACAGAATTAATTATGCCAGGGTAGCCTCTCTTAGGCATACAAATCCATTGTTAGGAAGTTGTACAATCCTCACTACTCCCTTTACACTGGGAAAACTGCAGCTGTGCTATACATTTACGAGTAGGCACGCAAGCATTGATGCCTTCAACCACACTAAATATTCATATTTATATAATCTACATAAACTGATGTTTATAAACTTAAACCTGTGCTTATAAACTGAATTCACCATGTGTAAGATAATCAGGTTATTACAGGATATCAAAAGAGCTGCAGGAGTGTTTTGGGATCAGTGGGGAGATGGGTGTGGGTTAGGCTCTTTGGTTTATTTTGTATTTTAGGGCTACTTGACAGATATTTCCATGAGGAAAAATCACAGCAATTTTCAAAACTAACCTTGACCAAGGTTTGGGTCAGATTGGCTGATGTTGCATTGCTCATGGAATTGGGTCTTACTGTGGGTAAATACTGGAGTCCTGGAGCAGAGGATAGAAAGTCAGGCATTTCTGAGTTATGAATCAAGCTCTAGCAATAGATGGCTTTGTAGCCATTGCCTCTCTGCTTCAGTTTCTTCATCTGTGTGGTTCACAGGATATCTCTATTTCTGAGATACAAGATAAGGAACTTGTAAAATAAATACACCTTCACTTTGTAATATGAGCACACAATGCACCTCCCTAGACAGAGATGAGGTAGAAGCAGAAGGTGGAGGAAAAAAAGGTATGTATTACACGTATTACAATACATTTTTGGGATATTACAACCTCATGTAGACTTTACAGCCATAGCACAGGGTCATAACACAAACATCTCTTGTATCAGACACAAGTATTTGAGAAAAGTAGAGGGACAACTGAAGGTCCTGAGAGCCAAAACTTTCAATTGTACTCTCTAAAAGGAAATCCAAAGAATATCTGTAGAGACAATTATCTGAAGTGTTTTAAAATAGCATGTTTCATTTTTTCTTTTCTTTTTTTTTTTTTCTTCTTAAACAAATTTTCCAGCTAAAATACATGAAGACTATGAAGAGAACAATCCAAGGTAAGTTGGATAAAAATATTTCTTTCTGTCAAGGGTGAAATAAGCAACAAATAATGACAAATAGCTTTGGAGGGATGACATAGAGGAAAGTTCAGTTTTTCATGTAGTCTGCCTGAAAATATTGGAGAGAATGGATGTGGGGAAAAAAAACTTTCTGAGGAAAACCAGAAAAAAATACATCCTGTAGTCATTTTATCAACAATTAATTAATTGTGTGTTAATAGTAAAATATTATCTGCTGACAGAAGTGAACAGTACTGAATTAAATCACCATTTATACCACTTAAATTCAATCATTCCATAATAGTTTAAAGAACTCTCAGAGAACAATGATAAATTATGGTCTGATACTTAATACTTCTGGAAAAATAATTTAATTATGTACTTACATTTCATAATCATCTTTTACCAATGATGCCCTGAAGTAATAAAACAGAGGCTGGAAAGTTTCTGTTTGTCTATTACTGCCTGCTCAGCTGAAAAATACCACTCAAAAACTGATGTTAGAGTACATGACCTCATTGCAGGGATGAGACACAGTATTAGGGATGCAATAGAAAAATGGCTACACAATGCTTCCCACTAACAATTCCCATTTTACAATTACACTTTAAAACATTTTCAAGCAGCACCAGGTGATGAAACACAGCCCACCATTAAAAATCCAAAGCTGAACTTTGCTGTGGTCTTCTCTGTGTCGACATAAAAGTGGACCCTTTAAGAGCATCATTCCAGAAGACACCTGAAGTGCTTTAGTTTGTTTTACAGAGTGGTCTCAGAGGGCATGAACTGGATTCCTCTCAGCGATAATTAATATTTCTAGACCTACAGCAAAACGCAGCTCAGTAGTCATGAGATAAGCTTTATATTTAACTCAGCTACAGGGAAGGAGAGTCCAATTATTGGCTAGATAACAACTTTGTTCAGAACATGCACATTGCCATTTCTGCCCTCTCCAAAATTTTTGATCTTCTTTATTAAACCACATATAATCAACTACTGAGATACATATGTATATATGCACAAACAATATCTGAATATTGGTACATGTGCATAATATGTTTCTTAGAGTAGAATAGTGGAGTCCTAAATAAAGCATATTTTTCCATTCCCCTTGTAGCTATGATGACTATCCCACAGAAGATTACCCAGTTTATGGCAATCTCAATCAAGATATTTCAGGTAAGTTTCATTTCAGGAACATGTGTGTATTCAGCGGCTATAATAATTGTACTATTGAAAACTGACTCGACCAACACATTTTGCGTTTCTCAAATGTCAAGCTTGAAAATTTGCATCTTTCCAACCATTAATATAAGTATTACCAACTACTTGGGAATTACAAACAGTAGTGCAGTATGATGGTTTGAAGAACACATCTCTTACTGAATTTGACTTTTTGCAGTTCAAATGCTCCTGTTAAACTAAGTATCTCAAAACTAAGAGCTTGTATAAATGCAAAGTTGCACCAGTTGAAATAACACCTTGATTCATGCATGCATGTTAAAGCAATCTACACTACATATTACTTCTGGTCCAAAGTCAATGCTCCCACAGAGGCAGGCAGAAACAAACACATACCAGTTCTCTGCTGTAGCTATCATCCAGAGACCTTCAGCAACATGGACCAATATGCTGAAGCCCAGCAGCTGAGTGGTGGGCAGGTACCTTGTCTTTGTTTTACTGTGCTGCAGTTCATAATCCTTGGCAGAGAGACAGCACATTAAAGGTAGTAATGTCATATAACTACAGCTAGAGCTACGTATGCTGAGAGTTTGTCTCTTGAAGGGCTTATGGTGTTAAAGCAGTATTTAAGTAACAAGAACACAACTGTGTTGCAAGCCTTATTTAGGGTTAAGCAAAACTAAAGTACTGAACTGCAAGGAAAATATTAAAAAACCAAACCAAGGTTTGCATAAATTTGTCTAAGCCAACACTCAAATGCATTGACATTGTAAAATTCTGAAAACTGTAAGGAAATAATCTATTTTACTGATGTATAAAATGAGAGGTGAAATGACAAAATAATTTTCACCAAATCTGCAGAAAATTGGAAGCAAGTTCAGGAAGAGCATTTAGTCACCAGATGCTGCAACTCACAGACCCTTTCTCAGCTGAAGAAAAGGCTGCCTATGCTGAAAAATACATCAGTATGTGGTTACCCTTTAATTGCAAGAAGTCCTCCTAGCACTCTAAAATGATGCCCACTTAGTGAATAATGAGAAACTTCCCATCCATGAACAGAAAATGATTTTCATTTTCACAGTATGTGTGTCTGAATTTCTTAGCTATTTGCCTCTCCATGCGTAGAGGGAAAGATCTGTGCGTAATTTCAAACAAACCAAACTTATAGGAAAAAAAATTGAGGGGGAGCAAGTTCTGTAATAGAGAGGATCTTTTAAGACTCAGTAACATAATAACTAAAACATTTTTCTACTTTGATAAATTACAGAAGAATGTTGTTATGAGCAGATGAAGTCCCAGCCTCAAAGGCCAGTTAACCAGCTACAGGTATCTTTAATTCTGCATTCATGTGGTCTCTGAGTTCCTGTGTTTATCCCATGACGAAAAATCTTCACACTATCACAAAAATTACCATGCTTTATTGTCTCTGTTCACCAAGGTCTTTCAACATAGTCTTGACTGTTCAATCTGAGTCATTCATGAGGAAGCAGAAGAAATATAGACAGCTCAAGTCCATGCATATAGCATGATAAAGCTCTGTCACACGAGTGCAGACCAGGCTGAATTAAATCTACATCTACTGCTATGGCTACATGCTGCTATGTAAAGAATTAGTGTTTTTATTTGTGATACCAAAGTGAAAACACAAGCTGTATCACATGAGACTCATAGTCACTGACAGTTTGGCTTGAAAAACACCGAGAAGCAAAGGAAAGATACAAAAGGCATATATTTTACACTGGAAATGAGATCATATATACGGATGAGAAGCATCCACCTTTGGTTTTCTTCAGAGACAAACCTGTGAATAATATTGCTAATAACTGGATTCTAATGAAAGAAAAGTGAGAAGAAAACCAGATCAAATAATATTTCACATCCCAAAGAACATGGACTGATTTCATAAGCGATCCTCCTTCCCATAGAGACTCTTTCCAATAATACCTTGAATAATTTTTCCTTATTGCCCCTATGAGTCATTTACCACTAGGTTATGTTGATCAGTTTTCTAGGCTCACACATTTTAATTGTTTGCACTTTTAAAGACTTGTTTTACAACTAGTTTGAGCATACTTCAGCCACTATTATGTTTACAGAGTAGACATACTCATAGTCTTAGGTATGATTTTAAAGCAAGGATAACTACTGAATGTTAAAGTGAGTTTCCTTTTAGGTGGAGTCTACCAGTCAGATGTGTTATGCCTCACTTGATCACAGTGTCAAGGGGAAACACAGAAAACCAAGGAGAAAGAAAGATCCTTCACTAGATGAAGAAGAAAGATCATCTAACCCTGCCATGATGACTTCCAAAGTTAGCATTTACCTTAATAGTGAGCAGCTGGCTGCTGAAAACACAGCAAAAGCAGAAGCCATTCATGATGATCCCATCAGATTAATGGGCTTGATTCATAAGGCAAAAGGAGAGAATGTCTGAAGTGGCTTCCTGAAACAAAAATGTAATCATAGAGTGAGATCTGCTTTTTCATTCAGGAGGAACAGTGAATGATTAGAAATAATATCCTGGCAAACTGACATACCAAACAATGACATGAAATGGGTAAGTGTTCTAAAGTGTCTTCCCAGCATATTTAAGGACTACACAAGAAAAAAGTACAGCTCCAGACTGCCACTTCTGAAGACAATTTAAAAGAGCTGTAGAATCTGGTATCTCAGCATTCATATGGTATTGATTCCAGTAAAAATTAATCCTGTGTTTGAAACAACCATCAGCTTTCAAACAGTGCCCAAGGACCCACTCATTATCTGTAGAGGAGCTGCAGCAGTGTACAACTATTCTCTATAGATTTTATCAATACTTTTGAAAGGATATCATGTTTCATACTTGCACACTTGGTGATTTAGTTGTCTTACCAGTTAAAAAATGATCTGCTGTTCTACGGTGTGTACTTTCCCACTGTGACTGGTCTCTGGTAATAATGCAGTCTATCTAAAGATAATTGGAGAATAATTTAATGGCTTGTTTAAAATAGTAATTGTAAATCTCACAAGATTTAACAGATTCTTTATACATATCTCATTTCCTTTAGCAATACCAGAATTCATCTCAAATTTCAACTTCTGTACTAGTGCAATATTGTATCCAACCATATTCGATAGTCCACAAAGACATTATCAGATTATCTGTAACAATAAATCTCCTGGCAAGGATTTCTTCCTTTTAATACTCTATGTGATGTTTACATTCCTATTGGGTTTGACATTACCATTCTTACTATTTCACAAAAGCAGACCTGTTTCCTCAAACAATTCACTTATTGTGTGCAGAGCCAATTTAAGAATTTAAACTCATTAAATGGTAAGTTTTATAGAGTAGGGATCTATTTTTATATGCTAGGAGTCATTAAGTAGTTGTAGCAGAAAATATCAAGGCATGTTGATGTTATATGCCTACTTCTAGGTGTCAGACAGTTGTCTTCTCCAAAATAAAGGATATTTATGCCTTTAAAATCCACACAGAGCAGTGTCAAGGAGCTTCAAACTCTCAGGCAAATACAGAGCCCTGGAAATGTTTCAGGTCCTGAAGGATAGCCCTGGAAATGTTTCAGGTCCTGAAGGATAGCCCTGAAAACAAACAACAGGCCCATAGTACAGACAACCAACCTTTTATAAAAGCAGAAGTGGATGGACACATCTAACAAGACAAACTTATAGATATAAAAGAAATAGTTCTTTGACAGCCTGGTTAATATTTAGTTTAATTCATAGTTAATGATCTTATACAACATGCTGTAACTTCTGTGCTAGACCAAAAGGAAGGAGTCAAGCCTTGCAGCTAGAGTTGCCCAGTGTCACTGCCTATCTTGTGCTAGCACTTGCTTTTGTGTGCAGAAATCAAGGCAGTATGTTTGGCTGTTATATCCCAGGAACAAGGCAGACATGGAAAGAAAATAACTGTTACACAGTCTTAGACCAGCTACCACTAGATAGGCAAAAGCAAATACTGTTGAAGAACATATAAAAACCCTTTCAATGGAGAACCATATTAAATGATGGCACTGAGTAAGGCCCTACGGGGGAAAAGACGAAGGCAAATCCAAAGCCTAATATCCAAAGCTAAACATCAGTGCACTAAGCACTAACTTAATTTGCTTAGACTGGAAGGAGTTACATTTTGTTCTACAGTAGGAACTAGATAAGTAATAATATACATATCAACATAAACTCACTTAGACTCACATGAAGATAGTTTGAATAACATTAATATGCAAAATATTTACCTAGAATGCTTTAATTTAGCTGGCATCAACGAGATGCAACTCTTGATTATGCCTTTCTTCTAAATTTACTAGTCAAAGAACTTATACAGTTCACCTAAATTCAACCTGTCATTTCAGTCATAATTAATGTAACAGAAAGGAAGCACACACTTCCCTCATTGAGTGTACATGTAACAGTAAGTCCATCTAGTGGAATTTAAGTACATCTAGTTTCCTGTATACACTGCCTTCATTGTTTAGTCCAGCTACGTGTTTATGCCAATTTTCATAAGCTGCTTTCCCTTGCAACATAGTTGCTAAGAGAGCATGGCATTTTTAAAATATTCTCCTTCAATATATCCTTCCTTTCCACATTTAATTGCTGCTACCATTAAATTATTGACTATTGCTTGCAGACATTCTACATAAGGATGATCTTTACAGCTTAAGTGTTTCCAAGGCACTTCTAATGTTGCCACATTCAGATCTAGCTTCATTTCTCCAGCTCTTTAACTTCCATCTGCTTAAATAAGAATTGAATGACCTAATTTTTTTAATGACTTTTAGGATACTTTTTCAAATGACTACTGAATTCTTACATGAAACAGCATGTTCAATATTGCTCCATCTTCAAGCTGTTAAAGAATTTAACTAGTATACAATACTTTATGTAGATCGTTCTCTAAGTATAAAGCAAGTTTCAACTAATTGCAACAAAATGAGGTTCTAGGTCTGTATTTACACAGTCTCAGAAACGTCATCTGTTTTTCCAGTGTTCCTTAAAAAAAATTTTGAAGCAAAGGGATGCAGTGTAAAGCTGTTCTTATTAACAATAAACTTAGCATTCAAGTATCAGTTGTGGAACAGTGAAGAAAGAGGAAATATGATGGAAGAAGCAAAACTGCTTGAAAGGTAAAAATGGAGCTCAAAATGCAAGAGATCACATAACACTATGGAATCTTTCTAAGTTGAGACAGATATACTGCAATAGTCATTATAGCATTTGGCAATCACAGCAGATGTACCTGTGTAAACAGCATTACTATGAAAAACAGTACTAACTTCTGATTATATCATACTTTTAAGAGTCTGCTGAGTCAAATGGATGTTGGAGGCTCAAATTCAAGCAATAATTGTGTAACCTTCTCTTTTTGCTACTGCTAGCACCAAAAACATGGTATTGGGATGATCTTATCTTCCAACAGGAAACATGAATAAATTTTGCAATCTCTCAGTACTGGTGTATCAAGAAACACTGGGAAAGAATTATCTCATCAAATCCAATGAGAATGTAGGGCATAAAGCATATTCCCTACAGTGAACCCATGCCTGAACAGGAAGAAAAATGAGCCACAAAAATATTCCTAAAAGAAAATATTTTGTTGCAGTTGTTGAAGAAAACACAACATCCAAATAATGAGTTAATATAGAATGTGTGTGCACATTGCAAAAGGTTTTGCTGCAGAGAAAACCTCACTGAAGCTGGCTTCTTGACCCATTCAAGAACAGTACTTAAGATAATAAGATTATGATTTTAAGAGCTAAGATGACACTCCTGTCTGCCCAGAAATAAAGCCAAAATACAACAATGTTTTCCTTTTCTGGAGCTCAGAAAGCTGACATGGGGCAATGCTGATAAAACAGAGTACTTGACCTGACACCACTAACATGATTTCCTTGCCAAAAAAAGCCACAACAATGAAAATCTGAGGAATGAAAAATGACGGGTGGGGGTCCTACATTCTCAGGTATTTGCTGAAGGTCTACAAACCCCTCCTGAGAAATCACATACTGAAATAAAAATTTTCAAAGCAGGTATTTGTTCAGAATAATCTTTTATTTAGAATATATATTGTATCAGGTAGAATTCTGTCAGAGCACAGAAAATCCTCTAAAATTTATAAACAACTTTATTGAACAATTAACTTTGACTTAGAAAATTTGAACATTAATATGGCATAAGAGACATAAATCACAGCATATAAAACTACATTTGGGTGTGTACTGATAGATCTAGAAAGCATGAATAGGTAGGAATTAGGTGAATGAGCTGGTTCCTTATTTATTACTAACACTTTAAGAATCATAGCTTATTAATAGATAAAAAGGTAATACAGATCACATTTTGTTATTATAAACACTGTTAAATACACAATTCCAACTTAACCATAAATTGAGTAAGAAGTGATCTGTCAAAAGGGACAAACCCATTCTTGAAGATTAATATTACACAGAAGTGTGTATTAAAACTAGTTGTGTGTTACATTCATCCTTGATTCTTGAAAAAAGAGAGACAACCAGATAAAACCCAAACTTTACAGAACTGAATTTTGTCTTCAGCAGTCCATGAATGCTCCTTGGTGAGTTTTGCACAGGAAATCATCACAGGGATTGCTAGGATTTTGATCTTCCCCGTCAGTGTAGCTTAGTTTTCTGTACACCCTATGGAAAGAAACCCAACAGCCTGTTTAGATGATAAAGTAAATTATACAAAAATACTGTTTGCAGAAATTCCAATGAACAGAATGAAATTGAAACAAATTGACAAAGCAAGATAGCTGAACATCTTAACTGTGCACAGCAGCAGGACTCCTAGTCTGCATTCCTATGTGCTTTCAGATAGCAAGGAAGTTTTTCACACTATATCATTTTAATGTCTCAGTATAAACTAAGTCATATATACTTGTTAAACTGTGAGGTGCAATCTTTGAATCTATTCAGAAACAGTTAAAAATTAAAGACACAAACGAGAACACAATTTCTCTGCATATTACTTAAGAAATTGCATAATTTTTTTCTGTCATCTATTTCAAACTAATTGGGTTTACATCTGACAAGTATAGCAGTGCAGCTGTAGGGGAGCATTCACACAGAGCTGAAGAAAAGTTAATTAGTTATGAACATTTCTCTTTCAGAAATATCTCTTTTATAATCAACTAGATAAAAGCAATCTAGTTCCAGACAGAAAAACAATAGTCCATTTCTTTTCAGAACCATTCATTACTACCTACAGCATTTTGCCACATGGCTTAGGCATAAAACTTCTGGGGGATCTGAAGCCCCTAAAGAAGAGCTTCAGTGCTGGGAAACATAGAAAGTTAAAAATATCACACCACAAGCCCAAGGAGACTTGCCAGCTGATAGACCCTTTTGGCTACAAATCAGCAAACATGTACTTGTGTAATTAAGGAACAAAGAAATAGGTTTTATTCCAGATGGTTTGACAAGAAAACACTCTGAAATCCTGATTTTTCTACTTACATGTTTTAAGGGAAAAAAATTTCCTTTAAAACAGTAACTAATCTTATAGGGATGACTATTTTGTGTGGAGCCAAGATAAAGTAGTGAGGAAAACCCAAAGGAAATGCAAGAAATGAGCAGAACTTCACTCAGCGAAGTGAGTATACTCAACATCACAGAAACATCCTTGTATACTCATCAACTTTTCTCTAATATTCCATTATATGTAAAATAATCCAAATATAATATTTATCAATATTGTATGTATTTTTAATACAAACCTCTAAGTTTTAATTCCATCTATGCATAAACTGAAGCATTTTCTTTAAATCATGAAGCCTCTTTTCTGGTTAAGTTCTCCATATAGCTTAAAAATGCTTTCAAGTTTTAATTTGAACATCATCAGTAAGTTTTGATATCAGCTGTGTGATCATCTCAAGCACAGTGAAAATATTTCTTGACTGAGCTTGAGAAGCCAGCATATCTTTTGTTGACAAATTAGACTTTTTGGCAAAAAAACACATCAAAAACATTTTGGAAAATAAAATGAGAAACTGTTTAGAGAGCTTTTAATACTTTTTAAATCTTGCAGATTAAGTGTTTGTAATTAAAAATCCAAGACATCTGAATCTTGATAATCATTTAGAAGTTACATATTTTGTAAGAAAAACAGATGAAGTAGGCCAGGAGTCTGTGAAGTGTCATCCATCCAGAGATCTAAGTACACTGCCAGTACTGGCATCATCAGGAGGAGAGGATCTCTGATGACTTCCAAGTTGAGTCACTGCTTGTACACAGACCCAAAATGCAGGTAATGACACCCAACTGCACAGAGACTAACTTTTGAAAGTCCTTTTAAATGCAATATACTGTACTCCCCACAGTCTACAGATCTGAGAGGACTTCTTAGCTCAAATAGAAAGCCACACTCAAAGCAATTCTCAAGTGCATGTAAAATAATAAATGCCTCTAATAACAAACACAAAATAAGGACTACAGTAGCTACTAAGTGAGGCCAACTTGTGTTCTCTGGCTGTCCACGCCAGAGTCTGCCTAGTTTTGTCCACAGATATTTGCCTCTCAGTGGTCAAACCTGCAGTCTAGCTGGGGCTCTCCCATACTGATTTTCATTCTAGAAGTATGCATATGAAAATCATATCTTTATATCCTCCATATCTTTAATATAGACATAAAGCAGTGGGAATTTATGTTGAAATTCTTTTTTCCGAGAGGGTCTTACCTTGGGTGACACTTCCACACTTTTCTGGGAGAGCTGCAATTATCCATTGCCCTGGGCCAGCCAGAGTGGGCATCTGCCATCCCAGTTGCTGGTGATGAAAAACAGTATTATGAAAAGGGCTAGAACAATGCTAAGCAGCATGAACACTACAGTATGCTGTTCAAATATTAATCAAACACTGGAAATACTTCATTGGCATACTTCAAGCAGCAAATTTCCTAATGAAAATATTCTTGTGCAAAAGGTCCTGGCAAAACTTAATTTTAAATACCTTTTAAAAAACTGAATATATTTAAGTTTGTGTCTTCAAAATGCTTATAGTTTATCATCATTAGGAAAACATAAAAGAAACTGTTGATATCAGAAAAAAATGAAACACATAAAATATAAATTAAAATTTAAGGAAAGAAAAGTAAGATAGATGGGATAAGTTAACCTCAAATAATCAAATTTTTTACGATTAATCAGTAATGAAATTTCAACAAGGCAAGAACCGTGCAAGCAAGTATATTTTGTCTGCCATTTTTTACTTTTGTGCCAGTTGATAATATTTCAAGTCACCTTCTGTATATTCTTTTACGTGTTGGTTGTTAGCTTGATGACAAGGTTAATAAAAAGAAAATATGGAAAAATTAATATTGGTGATTTTACTTGGCAGTACAAAATTTAAGATTATGTTATATACATACAGTAACCAAAAATCAGTTTTTGAAATAACAAAATATTAGCATTTAAAATTTTAAACTGACATAGGTTATCTTTTTTTTTTAATTTTTTTTTTTTTTAAATAAAATTCTACTATCCTGAATTGGTAAAAGTCTTTATGTAGATTAATAATCTAATTGACCTAAGAAAGCATAAGAGTAGCCATGCAATAACTCAATTCCAAGTTTTTGTGAAACTGAAGAAAACAAACAAAAGCTTTAGTTATTTAAGTGTAGGATTAACATGCATGTCTTTCTTACTGAACATTTAGATACACACAGTAATAGTGAATTTTTAATAAAATACAAAAGAGGAAGAGAAAAAACTAGTGAACAATGTGAAACACTAATAGAAAAAGTCTTAGTTAATGTAAAGCTTCTTAAAGAACATGTGATTCAGAAAGCCCTTTTGTATACAGATTCCTTACTTCAAGGAAGAAGCATGCCCAATTATTACTAAGGAAGAAGAGCTGTCATCTAGACAGTTTTCTACTGAAATCTGTAGATTTGCCATTTGAAGAAGTGTTTGTGAATGCTTAGGTAATAAACTTGAAGTGTCTGAAACTAACCTTGCAGGGAAGTACCAGGAACAGCAAGAAAAGTTTTATCTGAAGAATCATGACATCTGGAGTGCTGAAAGAAAGCATCAACAGATGACATTGATGAAAAAAACCCTCATATTATTTCACAGCTTACCTCAGAAGAAATTATTGTGAGACTGGAAATAAGGGTCTGATTTAATATTTAAATTAACAAGTCTAATAATCCAGTGAAACCCAGTAAAGCTTAATTTGTTTCCCTCATCTTGTTCATCTATTAAATTAATAAAATGTCATTTCAAAAAAACAACACCTCATTTAACAGGTTTGTCACTTGAGAGTATTTTTACTAGTGACACTGTCTATTATTAAAATGTAACAAAATCTTTCACTGAGCATTTTATAAACATTTTCAAGGTTATTAAAAATATATTGAGCTTCTTCATACAATCCAGACCTTATACAACTTATATCTTAGCAAATATCCCCAAAGCTGTAAAACATCCCTACTGACCAAACAGCACCAGATATGTGCTACCAGTAGTTCAAACAGCTTGCAGCTCTAATCTGTTTTTAAGACCCTCTCCAAATACCTCAGAGTGAACAATTTTCTTTTTTGTTGTTACAAGGTCCTTAAGTACCTGAATCTGACAGCTGTGATCTTCAAAAAAGCTAGTGTTGCTGCCATTGTGTGTGCTCAAAAAATCCATGCCAACTGTCTGAAGATTAATATTTTTTCTGTGAGAAATCTTTTGATATTTTTTTGAAGAATAACGTTCTGGCATATGTTTCAGTCGTTTTACTGGTGAACAAAGATCACTTGGAAAATTTCCTAGTCTTTTAACTCTGGCAATTGAAGGGAAACTTTGAACAGGTGAGTTAACCAAAGCATTTACAGTTTCAGACATCTTTATTCCTTCATATTTCCTTAAATTTGAAGCTCTCGGAAACCAAGGAACTTTTGGAACAGTCTCCCTACACAATTGCTCATAGATCCTGTCAAATTCTCTACCAGTGTTTGTACTGGACCTCAGAAAATCACTTCTTTTCACTAATCTTCCCTGCTCTTCAAAGTTCTGTGAATTTGAAAGAGGTCCTGTCAATATCAAAGGCTTTTGGAATTCTTCGGAACACACTTTGTAGTAGAGTTCTTCAAATGCATCTTCGTATTTCTGGGGTATCTTTGAAGGACTCTGGTTCACAAAAAACGAAAACGAGTGTTCACACTTGAAAGAATTTTGTCTTTCAGAAATTATTTTTTTAGGACTTAGGAGCAAAGTATTTGATGCTTGCACAGAAGAATAGTTTGTGACAGATGCAGAAGTGTTATTATTGCCATAGGAACTGCAAGGAAATGAGCACAACTCTGAGGTATTACAAGAAGAGTCGATTTTCTGAGTCGTATTCTCTTTTACAAGATGAAGCGCTGTTAACTCTGAACTCACAGTAGGTGTTACAAAATGGTATCCTGACAAACATCTGTAAGCCAATTTTTCATTTTCTTTGCATTTTGAACTCTTCAGGGATGTAGTGGTCTGCAACTCATCTTCTACTAGAAATGTTTCTTCCATTCTAGCCATAACATTAGGGAAAACAGTCTGTTTGGAGACTTTTTGGCCTTTTCCAGATATCAAATGATGTTCTGAACTTGAGTCAGAACAGTCCTTTCTAAAGTCATTTATAACAGTATAAGGTACCAGAGCAGATGAATTACTGTTGAGACAATTATCATAACAAAATTCTGTGCTCTCATCTCCAAAGGTTGGATTCTGATTGTCTTCTCTTCTACTGCTGCATATGCTGTGTTGTGCTTTCTTTAGTTTAAAAGGTCTGAACCCTCTTCTTTTGTCTATAGTGACATTGAACTTTGGCCTTCTAAAATGATACCTTTGGAACCTTGAGCGTCCAAACATGTATTTTAATGCTCTTCTCTGAGACTGCTTTGTCATGAGCCTTGTAAGTAAATCTACCATTGCTGGATACAAGTCTGCAAGAGTTACATTGCTCCCAGAGCATCCCCCATCTTCCAAGATGGAATCGCAGCTAATCCTGTTCAGTTCTGGAGAAGGTCGGTGCCTGTCTATGGTTATTGTATTTGATGGAATGGGAACACCAGAATATTGCAACTGTAAAGATCTGGATGAAGAACATTCACTTGACAACTCCAGGCTCTTTCTGCAAACAGCAGCTTGATTGCCTATTCAAAAAAATCCAACCAAATTAGTCAAGAAACAAAATCAGAAAAAAGAAAAAGATTCCACACCTATTAGGGCACTTCCAGTAATGTATTGCATGGTTTAGAAATAATGGCAGATGGTGTATACAGCTAGTCTTGCTGTAATAGCATATTTCATTAAGCTTTATTGCCAGGCTAAATGGATAATTAACCCACACTCCATTAGGAAAAAAAATTCATACTTTTCCTAAACATATGGAATACACAAACTATAGAGGACAGAAATTAAATGTGTTGGAAAAGGAATCCAGTATTTTAAAGTAGCCTAATACAGACATATTAAAAAAATTAACTGTAGAGGAAGACTTCTTTGCCCTTAAGTGAATTCCGACCAGGAGAAACTGCCTTATCCAACAGGTTTTGTTCCTTTATTTACATGATACTTGAAAGGTTTGTACTTGGCTAGTACCAGTGCAGTTTTCGCTGCCAAAAACCATGATTGAAGCAATGCTTTTTGTACTTGTTAGTTGAAATATTTACACCAAAACTCTGTCTTAAGTTTCCAAGAAGTCTGGCAAGCTTCTGCAGAAATTTTACTACCGAAGTACCACTTTGAGTACCAGTTACCAGCAGACATAAAGCTATTCTATTACATTCCTTGAATTTAAAACAAGGCAAACTGAAAAAATAACGCTTTCATTTCAAAGACCTAAAATGCTGCTGAATTTTGTAACTACGCATTTTTTTTTCCTAGGTCTATTTAAGGAAAGCTGGTTTTATATATACAAATTACTTTCTGTTTTTCAAATATATTTTGCCATAAGCAAAATCATGTCTAACTTATCTTCAAAATTGAGCCTACTGAACTATTCTGTTGGTTAAGTAATGCCTTTCTGTTTACAAGAAATTCAATACTTTTTCTAATAAATTGTATAAAACCACATTTTGTAACTAATATATTTGACCAACAGTCAAAAGATTTAGTTGTACCAATCAGTTCCTGCACAGGTGAAGTTAAATGAAGACCTCCTGACAAACTCTGAGGTGTTACCTGAAAAACAAACAAAAGAAAAGACACAATCTAATATTCTGATTTTTTTTGCACATTAAGGGTAACATCAAAACCCTACTTGTGACTCCCTTAATCTCTTTTCTATAGTAGGTCCTGTGTCATTATTGTCCTAAGGGGCTTAGCTATGTTCAGAAAAAGTGGAGAACATCTAGTCTAAGACTTCAGTAAGTAGAGTTAAGAGTTACAAGTTTAATCTTGGAAAGCTATTTATAATTTTTCACAACTTCAAACATTATGTACCATATATTAATCCCTTTCCCAAATACAAGAATTCATACATGGAGATAAAAATATATTTATACACACTCACACACATATATATGGATTATCTATACATATCTAGCAACTCCAGTAGAAAATAGAAGCTGTACCATGTAACATAACACTTCATGTCTAGTCCTCCTCATGCCCAAAACAAAAACAAAGCTAAATTTTTTTTTTTTTGCTCTACAAAGTGCAGATTTTGACTTTTCAAACCAACTTCTTGGTCAAAAATCTACTTGCCTATCAGGGTTCAAAGAACGAAGTATAAAAGTAAAAAAAAACAAACCCACAATTAGATTTGTAAATTATTTGCTGTTTCAAACAAATCGTTGCTGTCAGAAACCTGAGATACCATAATATTTACACAGACAGCAAAAGCAGGAGAGGAACGATGATGGAATTATAGAGAAGTTCTGTTAGAACTCACTGTGATACCCAGTTAGAGTTTTCTTCTTTTCCTCTAATTAGATAATTACTGATAACAGAATAGGAGAAATATGTTACCTCAATCCATTTGGGAATATTTCTAGCATCTTCTTGTACTATCACATCCACTTTAACTTTTGTTTGAGTATTTCCATCATTTACTTTTGGCTTCTTAGAGGAAAACAGCAAAAATAAATTAAAACACGTAGAAATTATAGGCACTGACAAACTCAAATGTATTAGACAGACTTGCTGCAAAGTGCTGTTATTCTAATAACTGATAACAGATAGGAGAAGTATGTTACCTCAATCCATTTGGGAATGTTTCTGGCATCTTCTTGTACTATCACATCCACTTTAACTTTTGTTTGAGTATTTCCAACATTTACTTTTGGCTTCTTAGAGGGAAATAATAAAAAAAAAATTATAACACATAGAAATTATAGGCACTGACAAACCCAAATGACAAACCACAGACTTGTTGCAGACTTCTGTTATTCAGATGAGGATATCCAACAGGCATAATCTTATTTTTAATGTATACATTTAATGTAAATAAAAAGAAAATCCCAAGAAGGAACTATATGTGTAGATATATAAAAAGTGTTAAATTACTAGTTTAATGATTCAGGGAAAAGCATGCACTGGCTCTGACAATCCATTTTTGGTAATGGTATTTGAGCAAGCAGAACATAGGATTAGAATGGCTGCACACAAAGCCTGTGTCATACATTTCTTTATCATTTTAAATAGTCTGGGTGGTCCTGATACCCATAGTCTAGTTTGGGAAGCAACAGCAAAAGATTGCAATCTGCTTTTGTCATATTGTCTGTTATTTCAGATTTACTTTTTGTATTAAATCACGTTACTTTTTTTTTTTTTTTTGTTACTCTCAGGTGAATNTTTTTTTTTTGTTACTCTCAGGGGAATGATCATATTTTTTATAAGTGTTTTCACTTATGCTTCATCTAGGTATTCTTTTTCCTTACCTTTAATAGCCTTTCTCAGTGTTGTCTATTACAGTACATTGTACAGTTTTCTCTGGCATGCTAATATTACCAAGGCAATAATATTACTTCCTATTGATCTTCATGCCATTATTTATTGCACCTTTTTTTGCTATACTTGCTAAAAACATGCATTATGATGCAGACTACATTGTCTTCTGCTGATCAGGTTTGTGTAAGTTGTTCAAATAATTAATCATTTCCATTGAACACAAAGTTATTCCATTACATTAGACACCAGAAATTTTTACCTGGAGGTAAACATCTTCAAATTTTCCTCTTCCTGAAATTATTTCAACATTGGTTGCTTCATCTATGATTTGAAGATATATATTTAATATAGATGAATATAAAATCAAAAGAGAAACATTTTTAAACACATTGTCTAAGTTACTGACTACACTGTTTTCATTTTAGAAAATTATTTTCTACACTAAAACCTCAGAGATGCATTACATTTCCAATTCAAGTCCAATGGAAATGCATGGTTTATAGGTTCATAAATGACTTGAGGGGAACAAAGAAGAGTGAAGATAACCTGTTTATAATCAGTTTTTCAAGATATATGTTAATCATTTCAGACTGTAAAACATTTTCAAAGCTCTTTATTTTCTTGGTCTGCAAGATTGACTATTTATTAATGTTTAATTCCCACTACACTCCTAAATATCCCAAAAAAATGTAGTGAGGACCTTTTGTCACACTTCATTTTATTAGTTTCTTATGGTCAAGACTGTCTCAGAACTGACAAAGTGAGAACTAAGACACACCTAAGAATACGAAAAAGAAAGTCCCAATATGTTAACTCAATGTTTAGGGAGTCTATGAGGTATTTTTTTGAATAAAATGCAAAAAAACATTTTTTTTTTTTTTTTTTTGGTACATGTAACCAGACCTTCCAATTCGCCAGTAGCTAAAGTCACAGTCTTCCATGATGCTAAAACATGAGACTGCACTGTAAGCCGTTTTCTGAATTTCCCTGGGTTCACCACAGGGATGGAAAAAGAAGACAATGACTCTGAAAAGGAAAACAATAAGTGAAAAGATCTTGGTTATGATACCTACCACATCACTACTTTTAAATTGCTGAAACCAGAATGAAAAATCCCACCTTCCCTCTGTGCTACAGAGCTAGGATACAGACACGTATGAAAGAAATGCCGTCTTTGTGGGAGACCACACAATTTTACATCTTCTGGTGAAGATGTTGGGCAAGCAGAGGGTTGGCTTTGACAGTTTACCTGACCCCAGAAGAATTACTAAAACTGAAACCCATACCTGTCAGATTATCAGTTTGTTCCCACACGGCCAATGGAAGACAAAGTTGTCATCACTTTATTCACAGAAAATCAGTTACTAAGAAGAATGTTGATGTTTTAATCTGGAGAAGTTACAGCCTCCAATTTCTGTTGTAACAGCTATTACTCTTTCTGCCAGTCAGTCTTCTTCCTCCAGTGGAATTGGGCACAAAATTGTCAGATTGCCTCCTCAATGTTCACCAAGACAACCAGACTAGACCACTACAAAAATGGGAGATTCTTGAGATACAGGGAACAGCTGTTGTGCCCAGAAATGGTCAACTCCATTACCAATGACAAATTATTAGAAAACAAACTTGTTTCATAGAATGAATTGATTAGTATACAAGTTGAATCTCCTTCTAAGTGTGAATCCTTGCAAAAGTGTAATTTTATGTCTTCAATGTACTGTCAATCATACTTCAAATCACTGGACCATCAATTATTAATAGAGGACCACAGCACAGAACAGAAATAAACCAAAGTATCCTCTCCAGGGAGTCTGAATGTGTTTTAAATGCTGAAGGGGAATTTGGTCACATCTTTGCACCTCAAACACAGAACAGAGAGGAAAAGTTTCTCTCTTGAAAATTTGACATAAAGCTGTTTCTGTAGAGATGCACTCAAACAACATAATTACCTACAAGTTTTAACTTACTTACCCCTTTTGCCAAATAAATGCATTTTTTGTAATATCTTATTAGATACAAGAAATTTTTCAGAAATAGAAATCACTCTATTCTCCCACACTACTTCCTGTGAAAGAAAAGTAGTTAGCCCTAACAATGTTTGCTATTAAGGACAGAATAATACTTGCAGGTACAGCTGAGAGTTGTTTCACTATATTTCTACCTGCTGTTGATAAGCTTTGCATACTTTCAGAACAAATATACTGCAAAATACCTGGAAAAAAAGCCTGCCTTTACTGAGAAGTGCAGAGCATTCTATATAAATACTAGAAAAGGAAAAAACCTGCCAAAACCTAAAATTCTAGCTACAATAGTAAAGAGATGCCTTTTTCTTAATAATTACTATGCCCTATTGCTAACCTTTTAGGTATTAAAAACCCCACAACCAAACAAAAAACAGGGAAAAAAAACCCACCAAAACCCCTCAAAATCCCCAAACACCAGTGTGAATTCCATTTTTATGTGAGGAATCCAATCCTTTATCTCTAAGAATCTAATTTCTACCTCTTACTGTATTTGGAGATACCTGTGTTTCTATAAATCCCCTCCAGTCTCTTCCTAGAACATTTACAGGAGGACGAGTGGTTAATAATATTATTGCATGCTGCTCTGAAGATACCAGTGTCTGAACCCCATCACTCCGTTATCCCACAAGTGCAAAAGACAAAGTACACTTACAGAAGCCAAGCTACAGATGCCTCTGAAATGTCTTTCCTATAGGTCATTGCGCAGGTTGAGAAAAAAAGTCATGTTTTCTAAATTTGCAGAAATTATTTTATCTTTCAAATAGATATTTGAAATTATCTTCTCAAATGATAGGAGGAAACATTTCAGATTGTTATTTTTTTATTTACCCTCAACAAAAAGGTAATTGTCTGCCTTGGAGACAGCTATATACTAAGAACCTATTTTAATACTGGAGTATTTAAACAGCCAGTAACCGTATTTTATTGCAACTGCTCTTTTAGCCATTAACTGCAGGTTACCACCTAGCCATAGTTTAAGAAAATAGTAAGTTTTTATATGCACAAGAATCAAAATATGTTGAGTAATACAAGTTTTAAATATTTAAAAGCAAAGACTGTTGTTACTAGTTAATACAATCAAATAATTATTTAGGAATACACGGTCAAAACCACCAAAAACTTTGCAGACAGGCCATAAGACTGATGCTGAAACCATTGCAAACACTACTGAAGAATTTTTGCAACTGAATGCAAACCTGTTTTTACCCCCCCACTAGTATTTAATGTATGTAGTTGTAATTATTAATACAAATTCTACTGCCACCTAGGCCAAGGGTTTTTTTCATTGTTCCTTTATTAAGGCAGTTCAACGTATTTCACATTGGTTTTCCAATATATCAGGAATGTGTATAATCCTTTTATTACCACCAGAACCTCAGGCTTTTGTTATTCATACTCTCTACTTTCTGAAAAGGTACAGAATAGGCATTAGAATTATTTTCACTATATTAGAAAGGGATAAAAAAGTTATTGGCAATATTTCTCAAAAAGTTAAGAAACAGGTTAAAAATTAAAAAAAGCTAAATAGTAAATTAAAATACCCACCTATATCAGATGTTTCTGTACAAGAGGTCTCAGAAGATTCCTTAAAAGCACATTAAAGGAATTTTAATATCTGGTTATATTATATTATATTTATATTATATAGTTATATTATATTAACTACTAAAAGTTTCTACTCTCACTACTTTCTCAATTGGTTTTTTTTTTGGATGAAATAAATATAGTTGTATTCTACAAACTCTGTCCAAATGACACCATCTTCATTAACAAATCTGTACAAAAATTTACCTTGACTATCTCAGTACTCAGTGGGGAACACTGGTTTCTTCCCACCTCTTCTATCTTCAGACAAATAATGCAAGAAGGAGCTATTCAACAACTGAGAGATGAATTCTAATCTCCAAATCTTTATCAGCATGTACTGGGGATTTTCTCTGTGTGCCAGTGGATACGGAAACTTTCTTAACTGCCCACTTTAAACAATGCTTAATTGTTTACTTCAAACAATCTATACATAATACTTCAATTAGTTTTCTTGCTCTATTTTGTAGAAGTCTTGACAGTGGCATAAAATGAAGAAATGCTTACAATCTACATCTGACATTACCTTACTCAAAATTTCTTTTAAAAAAAGTCTAGATCTGTTCTGCTCAGTTCAATTATGAGATTAGTTTATACTGGGTCAAAACAGCATCAATAAGACAATTCTAACTACCATCTATAGAGAACAAAGAATTATGAGTGCCCAGTGAGATGGCCCATATCATTCCTGAAATGCTGAATATTTTCTCCTTAGGAGGAGTCAAAAGAAGCTATTCTAGACTACACAGATTTTACAAATAATAATTGAAAATTTAGACCCACACACTGCCTAACTAAAAAGACACTTAATGGTTAAACGCCTACATCCAAGTTCTCTCTCCCTCTTTAAATAAACTTAAGAGTAGAATTCAGCTGAAACACATGGCTGGTATCATTGTACAGGATCACTTGTTCATGATTAATTTCTTAGCTTTAGGCTACAGAAATATGTTTTCCCAAACAGGTTGCCATAGAATCATAGAATGCTTTAGGTTGGAAGGGACTTAAAAGATTATCTAGTTCCAACCCCTCTCTGATAGCCAGGGAGACCTTCCAATAGACCACGTTGTTCAAAGTCTCATCCAATCTGGCCTGGAGCACTCTGTGAAAGCAGATGTAATATGTTGCCCATACCTGATGTACTGATGAATGTCCACCTTCAAAATCACTGCTCCATTGCTTTGATATTTCTTAGCATGAATGGAAGGAAAAAACCAGTTCTATTACAAACTAATGATAGGTACTCAGTGTTGTACCTGAACACATTAACTCTTGTATATTTCATATATTTGTGCATATAATATACATTGTATGCATATAGACGTAGGTATATATAATTATATACACTCATTTATTTTTAAAAATATTTAACACAAACTTGTAACAGGGAAGGAAGGGAGGGAGGAAGGGAGGAAGGGAGGAAGGGAGGAAGGGAGGAAGGGAGGAAGGGAGGAAGGGAGGAAGGGAGGAAGG
>VXAU01002428.1:1593765-1838738 GCA_013399695.1 Formicarius rufipectus | reverse complement strand
ATGAAGGGAAGAAAGGAGTAAGTGAGGAAGGGAGGAAGGGAGGAAGGGAGGAAGGGAGGAAGGGAGGAAGGGAGGAAGGGAGGAAGGGAGGAAGGGAGGAAGGGAGGAAGGGAGGAAGGGAGGAAGGACTAGACAAGTGCCAAAACAAGTTTCTAGTCAAATACAGGAGACTAATTCTGATCAAAGATATCTACCATATTACATGCTTTCTTCTGAAACTCTGAAGCACCAGAGAAAATAAAATTTACCCTTTTACCTTGTGACATGACTTGAAAAACGGAAGACACCTGCAAACTTTTTATATATTTGCATTTTGGCATTTGTTGGAAAGGAAAAGACTACTGAACTCTGAAGACAGAGCCCCAAATCTTTATTGCACCTTTTAGATTTTGGTGAGGCAGCCTTCTAAAACTGCTCTTTCTCTCTTCCTGCACAGATAGACCCACTCACAATCTTTGTAGGTTGCTTCCCCCACCTACCTATTTATTTCACAAGAAGTAGGAAAAATAAAGACAGGAAGATCTGTCTAATTTGGCTGAGATCTCCCCTTTTTACATTTCAATGTATATTTAATTTTTTTTTAGCTATCAAAGGTCAACCAGATATAAAAAAACTCCAAAGCATTAGACCCACAAAGAAGATACCTTCAAATAAATGTGATTTCCTCATAAGGTTATTTCACAATTAACCTTTGAGCTAGATATTGTTGCCACTAAAATCACTCAGACTGAAAACTGTTTTGGCCTTGCCAAATAGTTTTATTTCTAAGCACTGCTCTGATAGAGTTAAAAAACTTATCTCTAACAAGCTACAGTCTCTCAAATCTATATACAGGGTATATGATTATGATGTGCCCATGAAAACAATTGCCTAAATGTATTGTCAATATTGTATAAAATACAGAAATTTAAACTTTCCCCAAAAGGAAGATCAGTATCTTCAAACACTGGACTACGAAGGTACTAAAAGAAGTGGGACTTCTCATGATTGGATGTAGGTGATAAAATTGGACCTAAAGAACATAAATAATACACCTGCTTTAGCAAGTATGTTTATCCCACTCAAGACAGTCATTAATGAAGTTTCAGTTTCATGTAGAATTTGTTATCCTTGGGGTTTTTTTCTGCATTTCTGCTGCCAGATATATTGATGTCAAATATCACAAGCCATTTACTTTTTTTGGTCACATAGTGAGAAAACTTATGCCTAACTCAGGAACATAAGTATTATTTGCTCCTACAAACACTTTGCATTATTTAATAGTGCCAAGAAAACACCTAAAGATTTCCAGTTTCCTAAAGGCTTTAAGGATATGGAAAGGCACCTAAAGATTATCTATTGCTTTTCATTTTAAAGCAGGAACAGCTACAACTAATGTATCTCTAGAAGTCTAACCCATTCTTAAGAGCAAATCCATCTGGAAGCAATTATTTCCTTATGTTTACATTTGAAAAGCTTTCATAATATTTAACCTCTCTCTTCTCTTTTTTAAAAAAAAAAATTATTTTCTTTTTCCCTCCATTTATGTCCTATCACCAGTGTCTCTAGTGATTTGTTTCTTTTTCCGACCCACACCAGCTAGTCAGGCTACTATCAAAGACAAAACAAGTACTCCACCACATCTTTTACAACTGTTGAACAATGCAGAAAACCTGTTTTGTGTGTTATACATACTAGGTACCTGTGCACATCTTCTAGTACAGAGCGTGTTATTTTTACAACGGACTGATATTCTTGTGCCAACCAGCTTTCAAATTTGTCTTTTCTTGCATTTGATTATTCACAAATAAGACTAGTACTTGAAATACTTTTTTAATTTTTTTGTTTTTTACTACTTGGCCCCACCAGCTAAATGGAGCAATTAGAGATGAAGGTCTGGACCACATGAATCTTTCTGTACCAGTACCTTATTTCCCAGCTCTACATTTAAATTACTTAGGCTGATTCAAAGGCTATACCTGAACACTGTACAGAGAGAGGCACTAGGAAGTGTTTTGTCCTCAGGTGTTCAGTATAAGGTTCTCAGATGAATGTCATAAAATAAGCAACACCAAAAAAACCCAGGTCAAAAGTTTAAGAAAACAAAGCCCAACATACTTTCACTGTGTTACACGTGAAAATTCACCCCCATCACTTATCCCAGTAGAAACATATATTTTATTGGAACATACAGCTCCTTATCAGAAGAGAGAAAATGTTCACATGTCACAACACTACCTCTACCAGGACTATCATAATTATACTTTGTTGTGCAGTCCTGTTTAGACTTCAATCACGATACTTGGTCTCTGGTGAAGTAACCATACTCTACTTCCTGCAGGCAGCTAGATTCATTCAGTATACAGAATAATCTGCTAAATTTTTGGTAGCTCATCATGCAACTTCATACATGTTTTTTTAATATGCCTTGTTATCTAGTTATTTTCAAATCCTAATGACATTCCAACTTCTTCATTTGTACATAAGTCAGGTCTGGAATTTTTAGGTTCAATGAACATGTGACAAAACCAACAAGTACAACAAAAAGTGCTTTGATTAACTGTTAAGGGGAGCTTATTTTAATCAATTTGTTATGACACCAGCATCAATTATAGTGCATTTACTCATCTTTAACATTTAAAATTACATTTTGCAATCCTTATAAACATAAGTATTATTGATTTATTGGATGGTTTCCCCATATAAAAAACTAAGTATCCTGAAGAATCTAGGAGAAACCCAGAATGTCTTCTAATAAACCAAGACTCTGGATGATCTATAGCACTTTTTTAAGCCTTTACCTGCATTTCTTTGACTTCTTCTATTGTGCTGCAATTAGAAATAGAAAAAAAAATTCAGAACAATCTTAGAATAGCAAAATTATTTTAACCATTGCCATTATTTACTTTGGTATATTTCACAACTACACGCTTCTTAAATAACCATTCAGTTTCCCCTCAGGTTTCCCATGGCTTGGCCAGAAACCCCAAAAATAAATAGTAAAACGTACCTAATTATTCACTTTTTCCCATGCTGTGTTTGCTAAAATCACTACATGAACATAGTGTATAGCTACCCTGGCCCACAGAAGAGGCTAAGACAGAAAACTCTTACAGTCCTTAATGAATTTAGCTGGTAAAAGTGTGCAGCAGTGCTTAGCAGATTATGCACAAGGTGTTCCTAGAGGTAGAAAGGAGACTGAGTCATAAATACAGCCCCTTTTTGGTCTCCATTAAATCCACACTTGATCCCCAAGACTGAATTTCAATCCTCATGTCCTCACCCTGTCGTGTTCAAAACAGCTTCTGTGTAAACTCCCAAGGCACACTATGCAGGGTAATACCTTTAACCTGACACAGTGAGCGGTGAGACTGCAAAGATGCTTTAATTACTTTAGCACTATTTTACAGGAGGAAAAAAAAAAAAAAAAAGAAAGAAAAAAAGAATGTAAAGGTGAAACAAGGAAGCCCTGTCGAACAGAACAACTGAATACCCAAACCAAGATAAATTGCTTCAATGCATTAACTTCAATGACAACCATTCTGATGAAATCAAAACATGTGTTCCCAATAGACAGCAATTAAAAAAATGTATTTCCTGCTTTACTAGTGGAGCTAACCACTGAGAAACAGCCATCTCTTTTGCTCAATCTCATCTGAAAAATCTTAACCAAACTATCTTAAATCCCTATTCTAAAGCAGAGATTGACCCTATTAATACCTCTTAAAAATCGCACAGTAAGATTGGAATGCAACCTTATATATATATATAATCTCTTTATGTATGTATATAAAGAAATATTGCTAATTTTGACTGCATAGTAGGACTACATTATTGGATACCTCAAATATTTTCTTTTTCCATTTTTTAACATTCTTCGTTGACACTTTCCCCCATTTTTTCGGTCCTACAAATAGCAAGAAATATCAGTATTAACACAGCTTCTCTTATAACACCATCTATACTAAATATCAGTGCAACAGACACAAATGTTTAAGGACATATTACAGAATAACAAATTGTCAAAATCTGGACAGCCTCCAACACAACTGCTGAATTAAAACTTAAGAGGAAAACAAACCCAGGGAACATGGTAATTTCAACTAAGAAGTCAAGCAAGGGAAAAAAATAAACACACACTGAGCTAAAATCCAAAGAACATTACAGCCCCAGATGCTATGAAGTGGGAAAAAAAAGACAAATACTTTTACTTTTTAGATTTTATTTAATGAATGCAGACTATATGGTTAGTAAAAGCCATAATTAAGGCTTTACAGGACTGAGATTCATATTTATTTCATACTGAATAAAGGTTATTAAACCAAAAGCGCAATCAAGCTTTGCTACTCCAAAACTGTTCATTACAGTACTGTATGAATGTTTCCTCCCTCTCCCAACAGACCAGGTATATAAAACGCAAGTTTCCCAGTCTGTAAAAATATTTGGTGCACTGTTAGCGCTTCCTCTGTATGTCCAGTAAGTTCTACTCTAAAAGAATCAATAAGGCAATTTACATATCATAATCCTTACTTTGGTGATAATAAAAACTGGCAGAAAATTTCATTTCTCAGTAAAGCTACCAAGATCCTGAGTCACAAATCCCACCAAAACGTTGAGCAATATATTTTAGAACAACAGCTTTTTCCACAACAAGCTTTCCACAAGTATTATCACTCTATAATGCATTGACTATTACAATGAAACATTGGATAAATATGACATGGCTTGACACGGTATAGATTTATGCAGGCCACATGGAAGCACTCAGTGAAAATTAGATACTAACTTCATAGTCCACTGTGATCTTTGGCATAACAGAAATTTTTCAGAGCACTATTCAGAACACTAAGTGGAGATAAAACCACAGAATCCATTCTTGCATATCAACTCCCAGTAATATACCCATTCCTTTACTTCCCTTAAGTCTTCACCCTTTTGGTTCGTCTTCTTACAAGCCATCCAAACATTAACCACTTTTATTCTGAACTTTGCCAATAACTCTCTTCTTGACTATGATAAATCAAGCAATAGACTGAAACGGCACATAAAAGTAAACTCCTATACACACACACCAAAGTTTACATACGAAATATCTAAGTGAACAAAATTCAATATCTGTGGCACTTAAATATTCTATAGCTGTGAGCAGTTGCATGCTTTAGTAAGTCTAAATACATGGCATGTAATTATTGAAGCTCTTAGTTCTTACCATCAGGTGTATCGTAAGTTAGAGTTTCCATGGAAACAAGGAAATCATCTTCAAAAGGATGATTATACTAAATAAAAAGGACCATTAAATATTAGAATAGATGATTAAAGCAATGTTTTTAACATGTATTTTAACTATTGCTTTTAGGACAATTCTGGTTTGTCTAAAACATGAAACTATCAGTGTACTGTTTTGCAGGCCAAAGCTTTAAGTCAGCAATCTGGAAATATGAATTCCTAGAGGGAACAGCTAGATTTTTAAGCGTATATGCAAGCAATTCAATTCCAAGGTATAGCCAGGGAGTGACAGAACAGGGCGCCAGAGAGTTTTCAAAAGTTGTTGAATTCCTCTCTTATAGTTTCCTCCAAACTTTGTAGTAGCTTAAAGCAGCCCCTTAACACAGACCTGAAGACACGCAACAATATTCGATCTGACACAGGACGAGAAAAACGTGGCCCGCACAAAACATTTCCCTGAACAGGCAAGCTTACATCCCCGAACACACGCGTCTCTGGAGGGAGGGGCACCGAAATGGCTCTGAAGTGGGGAGGATTCCTGGAGGGAGTTTCCCTCTTTCTTCGCTTCATTAAAAATACCTCACCCGACGCAACTAACGAGAGTGAAGGGCATTATCGAGTCAACTCGCACTCACGACAAAGACTGACAGTCCCATATCTCGGTGTTACGGACGCATTGCGGAAGGGGACTCTTGCCGATCTCCCTCCTGCTCGGGCTGCACGGCGGCTCTCGGCCTCAGGCCCGCCCCGCCTCCCCGCCCGCCTCAGGACGGCTCCCGGACCCCGCGGCCACCCGGGCCCGAGGCTCACCCGCTCCAGGATGCGGCTCATGGAGCTCATGAAGCGGGCATTGCTGCGCCACAGCCCGTCCTGCAGATGCGTGCCCATGTCCATGTGGTAACCCCGGGCGGGGTGGCCCGGCGGAGGGGCTCCACTGAGCCCGAGAGCAAACCCGACCCCGAACCCTGCGGGCGCTGCCGCCGCCACAATTCAAACCGCGCACCACCCCCCGCCCGCCGCGTCTGATTGGCTGCTGTCCTCTCTCTGATTGGCTGCTGCGCCGCCGGCCACGCCCCCAGGCCTCGGTCCAGGGCGCGGCGCTCGCCGTGGATTGGACGCGAAGCCGCTGTTCTACCTGGCAACAGCGGCGAGGCAAGCGCTCATTGGCTGCGGGGCAATGTATTAGCACAGCTTTTCTTATAACGCCGTTCATACCAAATACCAGCGTAACAGACACAAATATTTAAGAACATATTACAGAATAACAAAACATTATCAAATCTGGACAGCCTCCAACAGAACCGCTGAATTAAAAGTTAAGAGGAAGCGGGAGCCGGGAACCCCGCCTGCCCCGCGGGTGCTGCCCTGCCGTGGGCACAGCGCCAGTGTTTAAAAAGTAGGATGAGCCACTTCAAGTGAAATGGATGCCGAGGGGCTCTCTGCGGCCCCTTGGGGTCGCCGGCCGGGCAGAGCTATCCGGAGCGTTGTGTTTCTCTCGGACGAAGGGCTAGGGAATTTAATGTTCAATGTCTCCCATTAGCCATGCCCTTCCCAGTCACTGTCCGAGTAGTCCCGTAGGGTCTCCGGGCTGGAGGCCACTGCGGAGTCAATCCTGACAGAGTTTGGACAGCGCTGTCAGGCACGTGGTGTGTCTCGGGATGGTCCTGTGCAGGGCCAGGAGCCGGACTCGATGTTCCTTGTGGGTCTCTTCCAGCTCAGTAGATTCTGTCATTCTGTGAGCGATGCAGTTAAGCTGACTTTTCTGATTTAATAATTGGCAGTGGTCAGCCAAACTTTGGTTTGGGATTGTAATTCTGACAGGCTGACCTTCAAAATTCAGCACTTGGTACTGAAGTTTCTGTTTGGTCTTGGTAATTAATGTCTGATCTATGGATACTAGACTTCGGACCCCCAGATAATCGATGGTAACTCCTGTAAACCCAAGAAGCCAAACCTTAACAAAAGTCATCCAGTCAGAACTGCAGCTGGGCCATTGATGACCATCTGGAAGCTGGGTGAGGATTGACAGTGGAGGGGATTCCTCGATGGACCAGCATAAAAGAGCATTGTAAAGACAAAAGGTGAAGAGCTCAAAGGAGAATGACTACCTAAGAAAGCCACCAAGCCGGGAGAAAAATAAAAAAAATGGCCACCACATCAGCCAGTGTTGCTTTGTCAAAGGAGTCATGTATCTCATGCATAATGTACAAGATTCTAACTAGAGAAGGGCATAAAGAGCTGCAGACTCGGCAGTTCAGCGTGTGTTTGGTGAGGTTATCCCCCGCACTCCCTGTGCCTCAAATGAAGCGTATACCTGCTACTCAAAAGACAAAAAGGTCTCTGGGTGTTTTTTTCAGGCCAGAATTTGGCATCATGAGGAGTGCTGGAATCAGCCCCAGCAAAAGCGTGACCTGCCCACCAACACTGATACTTTGGATATCATCCCATTCCTCCCCAATATTCTTCATTTCCTTTCTATAAATAAAGATTTTAAAAACACCAGCACATCAAGTTCCTTGGAACCTTCTATTATGAAAACATTTGCCATTTTGCAAATGTAAAGACAAAAATGCATTTTTCATAATGTCTTCTTGTCTAAAGCGGAACTGTATTTATCTACTTACTGTTTATTCACATGTAGTAAATGTTTTTTTTTAAATGGCAGAACTAAAGAGAAATGCATAATTTCATCCATTTTTAAGCGTTCTTATGTGGTTATGAAGATCTCACAGCTGACAAGTTCTGCACTGAGGCCTTACCCTATTTCTTGCAGGTCTAACCCTTTTTCTCATTCTGCCTTACCCTTTTTCAAGGTATGATTTTTCTGCCACCACTGCATGAACCCTTGTGCTCAGTGGTTAAATTATGTGTGTGTGGTAAGCAAGCCAGCTGGACCAGTAGTGAAATATTGATTCCAGCTTGCAGAAACAGGAAAGATGAGTGTGATAATTCCAAGCTGACAAACTAGGTCTCACTCCTGTATTTGTCACTCTTCTCTCACCAGGATGAATGCAGGACAAACTGTCTAAAATAATTTCCAGAATCTCACTGATGATCACCTAACTGCACGTTCTTTGTTTTCTTGATATCCTCCTGGCAGTGGATTTGCAGAAGCTCTCAGTACTTTATATCCTCTTTAATGGAAGCTGTGCTTTGAATATGTAGAAAATATATTATAAACTCAAACTTCCTAAGATTTAAAAATAATAAGTATTGTGCTATCCTGAAAAAAATCAGAATTTCTGTATCACAGATTGACTTGATAAAAATTGGTGGACACTCAGTAGTTTGAACCCCATAATCTTTCCTTTCCCATAGGTAAAATATACTACTAATTTTACTCCCTTGAATATGGGAAAAATAATTTCTATGATACTTTCAACATGGCCAAATATTGGCATAGGTTGGAATAGTAGAAATTTTATTAGTAGACAAGCAGGTCTGTATATATTCAGGGCAAGCTTTACATGATGTGTAGTAAATAAGACCTGCACACATTGAGATGAGATTAATTACTTTTCTCTGACATTTCGTGGGTTAGGACTCACTCATAAGCTTAATGTCTTTTAATTACTTAATATGTAATTTTATACTAGCAATAATAGAAGTAGCCCATAATGTATTTTATATTTGACGTAATCACCAGCTTGTTATGTCAGTTTTATTGGTAGAAGATCAGTCTTTCAGCCAGTCTATCCAGAAGTTACTTTTGGCTATTTTGATTTCTTGCTACATCTCAACGGAGTGACATGAACACTCAATTGCAAAGAATTTCTTCTACCACTCCTTTGAGAATCTGAAAGTTACGTTCAGCAGCTGTGCATTAAAACTATCCTAAACCAGCAGTAACTGGTATATTTGACAAGATACAACCAAAAACCTTTGAACTGTAGGACCTTAGGAATCACAAAGTCAACAACGATTAGCTAATGCTTAGGTGCATTTATGTAGACTGCAAAGCAAGGTAGTGCATCAAACCATAGACAAACAAAAGAAAGAAAACAAGAAAGAGCTATAGTGTTAAAATGCTGATGTAAGGTCCCTACAGGAATCAGCAACTGTTAATTTGTCTTATGTGATGAGAATGATCTATCTTTTCTTAACACTCAGCTGTAGTCCTTTCTGTGTCTGCCACTCTGCTACTGCTTGCTTGCTTAATTGTTTGGATTGTAAATTAACAGGGACTTCCCATTTGTGTTGATACAGCACCTAGCACAACAAATTTCTTGTCTCAGGTTTTGCTCCAGTGAAGGTATTTAGTAAATCCTTGAACAATTTCTGAAGTCATGAATAAGCTGAGTACTGGGAGCAGTAGTTTGCAGTCCTCATTTGAGTGGGTCTGACTGAGTGGGAAAGGTGTAATTCTGCTATGTACTATGAGGAAGCAGGGGTCTTGGGCAGTAGCAGAGGACAGACAAAAATGTCCTGGTCACACAGTCAGTACACAGCCAGCCTTCTAAGTCCTTGCTCTTATCTGAGTTCTCACTATTGCTCTGCCACTGGGAAAGGGCACATTGCTGACATCAGGAAATTTCCTATTGTATGGAGACAGTCAGCCTCTTTTCAATCTTATGATTAAGTAAACAATGAACATTGTGTCATTTTGTTGATATAAAAGAGAATATATTAATGTGATGCAGAAAGACACACATTTTAAGAAAAAAACTTCTTTGGTGACTGTAGTGCTAGAAGCTTGTCCTCCATTCTGTCCAAGTGCTACGTCTTCAGCAGTTTTATTGAATAGGTCTGTACAGAAATGTTTGATAGAAGATTTAACTCCAACTATTCTTTGATTAGTCTGACTTGTAGAAGGTAATTTGTGGGACTGAGTTGCGTGTGCCATTATTTTCCCTTTGGTTTACTGCCATATGTAATTGTTTTGTTTATGATATTTATTCATATTTGGAGAGGGTTGTGTCCTCTCCAGCTCATCACTTAGTCCAGCCTCAAGCTGTGTTTCATCCCTTTAATCTTTTTTTATAAATCAGAACATCTGCACTAAGTGATCATTTTTACTATTCTACTCTAAACTCTCTCCAGTCAGTCAAAATCTTTGATCATGTTGACATCTGGAATAATAAATAATTTTCTGAAAGGCACTCTGAAGAACCATAAAAAAGGAATTTACACATCTATTTTCTGTAAATGATGATCTTCCAATCAACAGCCAAAACACCACATCGACTATTGAAATGACAAACTCTTCTCTCTTCGGTTTATTTCTTCCGGTTTGCATGCTGCTCTCGCCCTTTGTACAACAGAGTATGAAGCGTAAAATAACCGCTCTTTTCCAGAAACCCTTTCACAGCTCAGTTTGTGTCAAGTCAATGAATACAATTAGAGATTCAGAGATTGTAAAAAATACTAGTAGAAATGTGGGAATGGTATTAGCTATAGGTACACAGAACAGCTGGCTGTCTGTGGCAAAGGGAAGCGTGAGCATCCCAGGAACACACCACAATAAATAAGACAGCACAGGCCAAGTACTGCAGCAGGCGCTGTGTGCTATGAACTCTGCAAGGAGCCTTGTCTTCCTTGCTCTCCTAGAGGTAAGAGAGAAAGCATTATTTTACTCCTCCTCACTCACAACCCCATCCAAAGTCATAAATCAGTTTCCTCACATAAGGCAGTCCCTGTGTGAGTGTCTGTTAAACAGACAAATGTTTCCAAACCTTATCATAATGAAACACACCCAACCACTCCATAACTCTGTTTATATAAAGCATAAAAGAAAACAAAACATAAAACCAGCCACAGTTGGCCATCAGGAAGGCATCAAAAATCTTGCCTGTCAAGCCAAATACTTTGCTGAGCTCCTAAACTCAGTACAGGGTTGAGTAACATTATTTAGCTCCCTCTTTCTGAAAATAGCGTGCAGGCCTGCTGGAAGCACTTTGGAGCAGGCTCTAAGGCTGCTGAAGGCTGTGTTCTTCCTCCAGTTGTCAAGAGCATGTGTAATTTTGGTTTTGAGTAATTTTATTAGTTCCAGTCTAATCAGTCCTCTGCCAGAATGAGATTTTGCTATTTGAATTTTTTTTCCTGGTGTGCTGGGTTTGGCTGGGATGAAGCTAACTCTTCACAGTAGCCCTGTGGTGCTGTGTTTTGGGTTTGTGGCTGAAATGGTGTTTGATAAGACATTTTTATGTCGCTATTGCTGAACAGTTCTTGCAAATACAAGGCTTTCTCTTTTTTTCCCCCACTGTGCTGCTCCTCCTCCATATTCCAGTGAATATGATTAGGCTGGATTATGCAAGAAGTTGGGAGGGGATTGAATGGGATAACTGATCTGAACTGACCAAAGGGATATGCCGTGTCATATAAGGTTATACTCAACAGTAAAAACTGAGGTAGAGAAAGAAGAAAATGAGGGATTTTTTCTTCCATGTTGGCCATTACTTGGAGACCTCTCTTGTGGGAAGTAGTTAGCCATTGCCTTTGCATCACATAGTTTTTGTGGAGTTGTTTTCCCCTTTTCCTTCACCTGCTGAACTGTCTTTATTTTATCTCCTGAGTTTTCTTACATTTACTTTTCCTATTCTTTCCCCTGCCCCACTAGCGTGTGTGTGGGTGCTTGGCTGCTGGCAGGAATCAACCTACAGAACCTAGTTATTTCTGAAGCCTTCTGTTCGCTGAAATATGTCAGACTGTAAACTCGTTTATAAAGGCAGGTCCCAAGTTCAACCACCACGTATGTGAATAGAGGAACAAGCAGTTACTAGGACAGCAGTTACCTTGAAATGTCCAATGCTCTTTTCCATCACATGTGGGAATGGAGAAGTGAGAACAAATATAATATTTAATCACTGAGGACTTGGGGCACAAAACTCAGGAATCTGACCTAGTAGCATTGTACTACCATTGAAGCTAAGGAGGAGAATTCCTTGAAAAGGAGTGATTCTTGCCCCTTTCACTACTCACCACTTTCCTCAGTTCTCAGCTTCTGCTGAAATTGTCTGAGTTGACTTTTGCTCCAAACCCTTCACTCTCTCTGGCATTTTGTAGAAGTACCTCCTGCTTGGATTGGCAGAGTACTGGGTATCACCAATGTGCTGAACAAATGCCATGAATCAACAGCCTCTCTTGCATAGATGTCAAACTGTTTCACAAAACATGGTAAGAGTTATTGATCTTGCTTGAGAGCTAGAAACCTCAAGACACAGAGCTAAATGAATTGCCCAGGGTTTTGCACATGCTGGTGGCACGTCCATGAATAGGCCTTAAACACACCCTAAATTCTAGTCTACACCCCCCTGCTTGACAGTGTTAATAATAATAATCATAGCCAATTTTCCTGGGTGCTTTCCAAACATGGCAGTGTGGAAGGCTCAGGACCTGTCCCCAGGATGCTAATCCTCCTGAGGCACGCATGGCTGCCTGCTGTGTCCTGTCCAATCTCCCTTTGAAGGAGGGGAATCAACCACTGCACATGACACCATCCGTTCCTACCAGCTTGCACAAATGAATGATTGCAGTCGGATGCATCAGAGGAAGAATCAAAGCGTATCCATCTGTAACAGAGACCGCTAAAAGATGTGCTGTAATCAGCACTGCTACCTAACCTCTGTCCTGCATGAGAAGATTAAATTGTTTTAAAATGCTTGAACACAGTGCTCATTGTGATCAATGTCATTTTGTTGATCAAATCAGCAGGAGTGAAGAGTAAAACCACATTTACTCAACAACAAATATTGGCAGTGCTTCCGAAACAGGCCAAGGGCTTATTGAAAAGAATATTGATTGAGCCAAGAAAACATCAAGCAGTTATAAAAGTTTAATCATATTCTCATTCAAGCCTGCCTTCAGTGCCAGGAATTAAAATTCCCCCATCTCCTGAGGACGGAAGATACATTTCCATAATGTCCTGTAAATTTTCCAATGCTTTGCATGCATACTGAATGGTGGAATTACTCATTGCAAATGATTTAGCAGAGATACATGCTTCTTTCTGCGCTGAGTGTACAAATTATGCACAAACAAGCAGTGATTTTTCTAATGTTTCTTATTTGCAATTGTTTAACAAAGAACTGGGCAAACCAGAGTTAGCCCCCAAGGTGTTTTTGAAGTGGTCAATATAATTATTTGATAGTCACGATTCAACAACATATGCCTGGTCTCTCAAATCAGACAAAATTCGAAAGATTCCTCAGCTAGAAAAGATTTGTTTCATTAAAAACATGTGTCTATGTCTTTATTAGAAAACTGCTTATAAACATTTGCAGTTGCCTGACAGAGCTACTGTATGCAGAAAGTGAAAGGCCATGTTCAAAATGGCATACTTTGGCAAAAGTGCTGTAGCAGTGTCTAGTTAGAGAAGATATATGGGATTTAAGAGCACAGAAGGAGTTAGTATTTGCAAGGAGAAAACAAGAAATAGTTTTTCTGGGCTGCTGTTGTGAAGACTCACACCTTTCTAGGCTGAGGTCACTGCTATGGAGAAAAGAAAGAAAATAGAGCTATGCCTGAGCTAATATTTTGCCTTCTCTTTCAATTCTCTGCTTCTCTTATGTGTGGGGCAGTCTTTATGGAAGTCAAGTGTTGCTGGGTCGATCCTGAAAAGGAAGATGTGAATGTAGCTGGGGTAGCAGTGTCTTAGTTGGCTTCAGCTTCCTAATAACTGGAACTGCAGCACTAGCAAAGGTGGCAGGGTGCCACAGGGCATGGACACTCACTCTACACATGTGGGAGTACTCAAACATGCTGCTGCATTCTCAAGGATTTTTGTATCTGTCTCCAAGGATTTTTGGCTAAATTACAGTTCTGTGGCATGTGTGCCTATGTGTTGTAAAACTGACGTATCCTACCCAAAATAAGGTGTGCTGGGTACCCTACCCCCATTGCAAAGGTTATAAGGATTAATGGCTACAAGGTCAGTGGGTGACATAGGTTTACAGATATATCTTGACTGTTTCGGACCTCTGACTCCTGATGTCTGTGAACTGCAAAATGAGGAGTTAAACCTATCTGGACTTGGCTGGACTGTCACTTCTGAGGTTGCATAGGTGCATAAAGTTCTAAATTTCTGTCCTTCCTCTTTCTTGCTCTCAACCCTTCATTTGCCTTCTTCTGTGAGATCTCTTCAAGGAAGCAGGAGGAAGTTTCATACAGGTAGAATACTTAAGATAAGGTGGCTGAAGAATTTGCATGCAGGAAAAAGGTAAAATCAAAGATAAAGACCTGACAGCAAGTGCTAGGGTAGAGAAAAAAAACCTCTGATGGTAGGGGCAGCTTCAGTGCAGATGGATACAAACAGGAGCAAGGCCAAGAGGAGCAGGGAAAGCCTTGAAAAATTCCTTGAACTGTCAACAGATGCACACAGTGTGGATGCTTAGAGGCCCTTTTCTCAAGGTAAGAAGGAGAAACTACATTTTCCTACTTGAAAACAAAACAAAAAAACCCAAACAAAACCAACCCGACAAGAAGAGATAAACTAATTCTCTTATGATTTATCTGGGAAGGAAAGTCAGAGTGGTAAGTTGAGAGCACAGTGATCTACAGAGCTGTTGTGTCCTGAGGCACCTTGCCTACACTGACTTACCCGATCTTGCATGCAACACTCATGGATTCATAGTAGAGTACCCTTTTCTCCAGCTGTACACCTGGTACACAAGCCACTATGGTGCTTCCTGATGGCAGCACCTAAGCTTTGAAATGCCCCATTTCAGGACAAGCTCCCAGTCTGCACTGTTATACCCCAGTCCTTCACACATCATCCAGCAGCACTGCTAGTGCTGATTGTGTGAGTCTGAGCTGTGTGTTCATTGTGCTATTTTGACAAGCTGAATGTTGTGCTCCTCATCACTTAACCCGATATTTTGAATGTCACACATCACCATGTGCAGTTCAAGATTGAGTTTGCTTTTTGGCACAATGCAATCAAATAATTTAAAATATTCTTAGGATGCATGAGGCTAACATGTATTTCCTTAGATATTTCTCTGTGATTAGAGAAGGTCTGGTAAGGTGGACACAGACCTATACTGTGAGGTCACAGGTAAGATCATCTCAGCAAGGAGGTGGGTGCTGGAAGGAAACAAAGAAGCTGCTAGTCAAGTAGTTGTACCTTTTGCTTATACATTTTAAAGGTGGTACCATATGTGGATTAGCAGCATGTGAGGAAACAACAGATGATCAGGAGTCATTTACAGATATAGATACAGATATAGAGTAGGATTACTTTTAGGGGGGAAATTAGAGCTGGATTTATGTAGATCACTGTGTCTGGTCCCCATATTATTGCAGAGGTTGGAGTGAAGCAGATTCTCAATAAAATCTCCTTTAAGAAAAATTTATGGTTATTCAGGCTGCTCTATGTCTGCACTCTTTTCAGTATCACAGAAACATGGAGATTGGTCTGTAGCCAAATATACTAATCTCATAAACTCCACAAAAACTAACACCATCTGCAGCAATTTTTATTGCAAATTACCACAATATGTGAAATGCTTCTCTCAGTCTGATAAACAGAGCCTTGTCATGGGAATAATGTCACAAGGCCTCCTTGCACCATGGCACTTATTTCCAGATGTCTCTGTTTTAAATATATAGGAAAAAATGTTTTGTTATATCTTTCCAGTAAAAAAGAAAGTTTGTCTTCTCACTGTGCCTTGAATGTCAATGCAAAGGAGAAATGAAAGAAATTAAAATAATCATGAGTAGCACATATGTAAGTAAACAGTTTTCTCCATCACAAAGCTACTCCCCAGATGCCAGAAAGCCATTTTTATCTGTCCCATTCTGTTTGTTCTCAGGGTCTGACTCCCTCTCTTTCAAGATTGCAGTACAAGTAGAAGAAAGCAGAAAGGATTTGGCAGGGGGAAAAAAGCCACCTCAGCCACCAGCAGATCAAATCAGTGGGAACAGGAGAAAAGACACGGACAAACAATCCATCATAACCTGATCATATCTGATTTTCTTGCTTGTCACATAAGTACACTATCTTCCCAGCAGCAGACTGGCTTGCCAAAAAGATGCTTTGCCATAACCACTTTCAGGAGAAGTTCAGGTGGAGGGACTAGAAGGATTTTGATTTCAGGATTTCTCTTCTGTCTGAAACAACAACATCAGTGGACAAGAGAAGGGATATAGTTGTCATTTAACTGGATTCTGTAAAACCTTTGACATGGTGCCCCACAGCATACTTATTTCTACATTGGAGAGAGATGGATTTGATGGATAGATTGTTTAATGGGTAAGAAATTGGTGGGACTTGGATCCAGAGGGTAGTGGTCAATGGGTCAGTGTCCTAATGGACATCAGTGACAAGCGGTGTCCCTCAGAGGTCTGTAATGGGACAAACGTTACCTAATATCTTCATTAATGACATAGATGAAGGGGTTTGGTGCACCCTCTTGTGACTTTGGAGATGACGAGTGATGCTGTTGACACACCTGAAGGACAGGATGCAATCCAAAGGGACCTGGACAAGCTTGAGAAGTGGGCTCATGGCAAGTGCAAGGTGCTGTGCCTGGGTCACGATGGCTCCCGGTATCAATCCAGGCTGGGGGATAAACAGATCAAGTTTGTTGCATTTAGGTCCCTTTGGGGGGACCTAAATGCAGCTTTCCAGTACCTGAAGGGAGCCTGCAAGAAAGAGAGAGACTTTTTACGAGTGCATGTAGGGACAGGACAAGGGCTAATGGCTTTAAACTGAAAGTGGGTAGTTTTAGATTAGATGTTAGGAAGAAATTTTTTACTGTGAATGTGGTGAGACTTTGGAACAGGTTGCCCAGAGAAGCTGTAAATACTCCATCCCTGAAGTGTTCAAGGCCGGGTTGGATGGGGCTTTGAGCAATGTGGTCTAGTGGAAGGTGTATCTGCCTATGACAGGGAGTTTGTAGCTAGAAATTGTTTAAGGTTTCCTTCCATGATTTTATGATTCTATGACTTTTTGAACAATTTCCCCTTAACTTTTGCGCCTATCATGCACATTTGGCTTTTCTTCAAAGACATGGCAGCATTTGGCTTCCTCTTCCCACTAATGATCTAAAGAAAATCAGCTCCTAATTTGAGTACTTGGGAATCTCACCATCTTAGATACTTAAAAAATTCAGTGATAATTAAAAAGCTTGATTTTTTTGGTACATTTTGGTTCATAATTTTCATTACTTAGAAGATGAATAAATTATTATATTCTTTCCTAGAAGCTGATTGCTAACTGACACTGCCATTAGAGGTTGAGCTGGTGAACAAGATATGAAAGGGAAGACTGACCTAATTAAAACAAAACCCCAAGGATAAGGGAATTAAGATTCTCTTTTGATATAAGCACCCTTACTATAAGAAAGGGACAATGAATGAACAATAAAAACATTCTTAATTGCAAATGTTCAACTTTTCCCTTTGTTAGCAGCTATTTAAATGTGAGCTGTGTTTTAAATCTGAGGGGACTTGAAATCCTCCAGGATTGAAGCAGTTTGTCAAATATTTGTGATTTAAATAAAAAGAAGGAAAAGTACAAACTCTTCCAATGTTGTCCAGAACCATTAAAGTTATGAGCCAGAGGCATGCTACCAGTGTAAAACAAAAAAAAACCCAAACAAAAGAAACCAAAAAACAAACCAAACCAAAACAACAACAACAAAAAACCAAAACAAAACCCAAATCCACATAATTTTTACTGCTTTAGGGACAGGAATGGAAGGAACATGTGAATGGATGGTAAGAATGAAAAGCAGTGCCTGAAGCCTGATGGGAGTTTAGTTTCTTTTGATACTCTCAAAACTGTGTCAGCCCTTTCCATGAATATTTCATTGGTTTTTAAAAAGGAAAATCAAATCATCATGATTCTACTACATCACCTTTTTTAAAAAAAAGTTTTCAAAATATTTGCTTCAGTCCTTCCCTATATCCTTCTGCAATAGCCCACAGAAATATCCTGCTACATAAAAGGTTAATAAGAGTCTGAATAAATCAAGAATTTTATATATTCTTTAGATGTCAGTGTGAAGAAATTCTGTTCTGGTTTGCAATCAATAGGATCATTTTCTTATTTGGGACCACAAATGGACTGTAAGTCCATATTCATTTATCATTCTGAGTGTGGTTTGAGTTTTCCAGGAAAGGTGAAATCTAAAAAATCTGTAATTGCTATGTATATTCAAAAAGCCAGAAGAGTAGATGGCTCATGGGGAGGAGAATAAAGTAGTACCCATTTTCTCTTTACATCAGTTGTTCAGACTCTGTTGAGAATTGCCATTCAGAGAGCATTTAGTGACTTGTGAGGAAGAATTTATTGTTTCCTAAATATACAGTTTTCCACAGCATGGAGAATTCTGCGTGCCAACTCACCCATTTCTACCTTGCTGCCTTGCATGGCTAGTGAAAATAATCAAGAGAGAAACAACAAAACATTCTTTTGTTCTTCTGGGGGGTTGAACATTCTCAGTGAGTAAACAGAAGACATCAAGTGGTTGGTTCTCTTGGTATTTGAGAAATTAGGTGCAATACCAATAGTGCCTCTCCTCAGGTAGAAGAAACTGCTGGGCAGATTATCACTATTTCAGATTCTTTATTTGTAACATTGCTAATCTGATTCTTTCTGAATGCTAGGCAATTTCAGAAGACAATTTTGGTTTGTACCATTGCACAGGAGATGATAAGTGTATACAGGCTATTGTGTCTGACCTCTTCGGGCTCTGTCTTCAACAGTGCATTATTGGAAAAGTTTTGCAATTGCATTAGGGCATCAAGGAAGGCCAGATCTCATGTCGACTCTCAGATTAAGTACTAAATACTTTCTGCATAAGGTTTTGTTTCACACTGGTGAAAACAACTGAGTTGTCAAGTACTGTCTGAGACACAGAACGGTCACAATATAAACATGCCTCTCCATAGCCTCAGCCTCTTCTTCTTTTCCTGTTTCCGTATTGTGACATTTGGACTTTGCTTTAGAACATATCACTTAGGGACAAAGACTATCACACCATGATATCCCTTTCATGAAGCCTGATCTTTGCTACCTCCTCTCTCTTTTAAGGTTTCTCCTCCTTCTCTTTCCCTGTGGTCCTTTTGGGTGTTCTGTGACTCTGTCCAGCCTCCCCAGGATCCTGCTTGGGATACAGGTTAATCTATGGTTTTTGTAAACAGTGCAACTTTAAATGAGACCAAAAAAAAAAATCAGGCCTCACTTTCAGACTGGAGCTAGTAGTATTTGATGATTTAGCAACTCAAAAGCCAGTGTTTCATTGCAGTATTTCTTGTAAGCATAGTGAAAACTGCCTGCCTAGCAAACTCTCTTAAATTTTTTTACAAGCTGTGGACTCCCCATCCCTGGAGGTATTCAAGACGAGGTCAGATGAGCCTCTGAGGAACCTGGTCTAGTGGAACATCCCTGCCCATGGCAGGGGGTTTGGAACTACGTGATCTTTAAGGTCCCTTTCAACCAAAAGCTATCAATGATTCTACTGTAGAGGAGGGGGAAAATAAAAATTAAGTACTGATACAGGAACACTCAAAATTACCATCCAGGTTACCTTTGCTGGCTGAATCTTCTCTCACGTGGCTGCTGTAAGGCAAAAATCAGCGCTGGTCTAAGCAGAAGATGACACTTTTCGAGTGAACCCGTGTAGCCCAGTGACAACACACATTGTTCTATCCAGTCCAGCTCCTGGCCCTGGACAGTAGAGCCCCAATAATCCCTCCATGGTCCTGAGGGTTTCTTGACTCTTCCTTGTGTCCACTGCCCTAGGGAGCCCAACCACCCAATGGATGAAATAATACCCAACCTAAACCTCCTCTGACTCAACTTCATATCATTTCCTGAGGTCCTATCCCTGGTCTCCAGAGAGAAGGGATTGGTTCCTGCTTATCTGCTTCCCCTGACAAGGCAGATGTGCCTGCAGTGAGGTGTCCCCTCAGTCTCCTACACCTGAACACACCAGGTGCCCTCAGCCGCTCCTCACACAGCTCTTCTCCACCTTTGTGGCACTCCTTTGGACACTTTCGAATGGCTCTATGTCTTTCTCAGGTTGCAGTGACCAAAACTGCACATGATGTCCCAGGTGAGGTGCTGTGCCCGATTGCCCCTGGCTACGGGGGCACTGCTGGGTCACATTCCATCTGCCCTAGAGCAGGACCCCCCATGGCACTGCTGCTCTCCAGTGCCTCCTTCCCCAGGCTGTTCCTACATCCAGGGCTATCCTATTCCCTAGAGAGTCCAACACTTGTGTTAGGTACAGCTGGTGCCTGCCCAGCCCTCTCATTCTGTCCAGGTCTCTCTGCAGGGCTCTTTGCCTTTGAGGGGCAGACCTGGAGCGCATCCAGCATCTCCCATCAGTGGCTCTGGCTGGGTCCACAGCAGCCACAGGGGTGTGAGCCCTGCAGCGTGTTAAACCATCCCCGAGGGAGAATACACCAATAAGACTGGGGTTAAGAGGGTCTCTTTGTGCCCTTCCTCACCAGCTGTTGGGTCTGCTCCCCCATGCCTGGAGAGAAGCCCTTCTGGCTCACCCTACCAGCGTGAACAGCCACATTGCACCCCATCCGTGCTCCCTGCCGGTCCCTCACAGCAAAAGGGACCAGCTTCTGTCACTGCTGGCTCAGCTCATGCCGAGGGAGCTGCTCCAGGATGAGCTGCTGGCTCCACGTGGCTCTTGGCCATCCCCTGCTGCTTTCCTGGCTCTGGAAATTCACCCTGCTCACCACAATTCCCTGCTGCGCTCTGTGACGTGCCTGCACTGGAGCTGCTTGCCTTGGCAAGTGAGTTACTGTGTATGCCTCTTGTTCTTTTTTTTTTTTTTTTACATCAGGTTTAAAGTAAGAACAGGTCAAAGGGTATAGTGTAAANTTTTTGTTTAAACTTCAATATTTTTTTTTTTTTTTTTTTTTTTTTTTTTTTTTTTTTTTTTTTTTTTTTAGTATTCTACAGTATTTAGCAGAAGTTTTCAAAATACTGTTTAAAAATCCTTCCCTGACATCTTCAACAAGTTCTATAGTCGTGCAGGGCTTCTAGAAAAGTCTCCATATGAAAAAATTTATCAAATAAAGGGACATATGCCCTTGCATGCAGGGAACTCCAGCTTTGAGTAGTTAGCTGAGCTTTTAGCTGTTACGGTCTGTATGGTACAGCTAATCTTACATAAAAGCAAAAATTAAATGCAGCTGTGAGATCTCTTCCACATCACAGCAAGCTACCATCCCACTTTGTCATGGATGTGTGACTATAGCATAAAGTTTAATCCTGCCTGTTAATGCTAATTGCATATCAACAAAGAAAGGCAGTTTGCTTGTGGCCTTGAATTCCCATATTCTCAGAAAAGAAGAAAAAAAAAAGGACCTATTTATTTTCTTAGCATATTGAGCTACTAGAAAAGGAGATAAATTTAGGACAATTAGGAATTGTTTGAAAAAGGGGACTGTCAGGCTAATTACCCCTAGCTGTTTGGATGCAATAAAACATAAAGTTATAAGGTTTTCCTAAGATTTAAAGAGCTTATATTAGAAGAGAAACTATCATTTACCCTGTGGATTGGCAAAGCTCACCCAGCTACAGAAAGTGAATTTGAAGTCTGTGATTCTTTCCAAGGTGAATATGGTGACAAAACCATTAGCTATTCTCAGTGCACATCCATCTTAATTAAAACCTACCCCCCTTTGATGATGAGGGCAGTTCAGCTTCTCCAGACACTCACAGCTGGTGTCTGCATCAATCTTGTTGACAAAGACACTTCTCGAGAGCATGTGCTATAATGTCTTTTCTCTCCCGTGCGGGGCTTCTGAGCAAAAGCTTTCCTGTGGGCTCGAGCAGCCCTCAGGATCAGCAGCTCAGCACTGCCCTAAACCTCCTGAGTATTTGCTGAGGTGGGTACATGACATGAACCAACATTGGGCTTCCTTTTTACTTTCCTGCTGTCTATTAAACTAGCAATAGGCATTCCAACAGAACAACTACAACATACCTTCATGACTACAAAGCACCTCCAGAACGATGAGTTGCAGCTTCAGATTGTTTCAGAGCAAGGATTTAAGGGGAGGAGTCACACTTGACAGGTTCTCCATGTGCCACCTGATTTCACTGATACACTTGATGAGCAGCTGACAAGTTTATAAGAATAAAGCCAATAGAAATAGTGGCCATAATGCATTTATCTCAACTGTTTATCAAGTTGTGCTTAAATAGTGAAAGGAAGTGTATGGTAATAAGCTTATAAAAATTATTTTATGCATAGTTCCAAGCATGAGTTACTGTAGGTAAATAATTTGAAATGATGTGCCACAGTGTTTATATTAAACTGCAAAGGTACTTGCTTCTTAATTACACAGGTTTCTGCTAAATGATTCTAGATTAAAGTGTAGAAAACGAGCATGTCAGCTGTACCTTTAGAACTAACAAAATATAGCAAAGAATTTTCTTAGCCGCATTATTTTTTAATGCAACGCAACACTCTCCCTGAATTGGTAATTTACTTCATAAAATTATAGTTACATAGAAAAATTAGGCAAATTTAAATGAAAATACTCCTTTAAAAATCACTTGTTAAAAAAAAAAAATCAGTGTACATAGCAGTCATTTTCCCAAGTCTATCACTTCATGAGTTTAAAATCAGAAATCAAAACCACAACTGTTTCCATACACCCAAACTGCTTAGATTGCACCGTTTTATTTAAAATATGGTAAAGTCAGTTCTGAAGGACATGAACACCACCCTCATCAGCTTTAAATACAAAAGCATTAGATTAAGAAAAGTGGCTTTCTGAAGCCTAGGTTTGAGAAAACTGATACTGACAGTGACATATTAATGTGTCAATGATGAATAAATACAAGAACTTAAAATTCAAACCATCAGCAATCTCATACATCTTTTTTTTTTTAATGTAAAGATATAAAAGATTCAAATGTCAGAACTAGAATGTCAGGACTGTTTATAATGTCAAGTGATGCATGTTGCATGCTCCTACTATATTCCTTTGATCAGCCGGAACCTGGCATAATAATTGTAGGTGATGGAGTACATTTCATGTGCAATGGACATGGATTTGAAGTGAATTTGGAAAAAGAGCCTTTTCATATTAAAGTCTGAATAACTGTTTTGTTCAGACTATACCAATCCTTGCACTAATTATTTTGCATAAAACTGATGCCTCTGACAATAAGTAGTATCAGTGTGATGCCTAAAGGACACTGTCAACCAAGGAGAACTTAGTCTTATGATATAAGATGGTAATTTGATTAAATTTGTTACAGATTTGAGAGAGAATCAATCCCAATAGAACCAGAAAGAACTATTATTTTCCCTTTGCAGATATTTCATGCCATTCAATTTCAGCTCATAGAATTAATCTTGTTCTTTTTAAAGTAAGGTTGTGTTGTTTTGAGCTCACTTTCCTAAAAATATGAGAAATATGTAGTCATGCCAGTCTGCAAATGCTTTCCCTTTACCCCTGACAGCTACCACCCTCAGAGAAAATTGCAAGCCAGTTTGAAAGGAGGTAGAATTCTCAAAGAGACTCAGTTGCTAAGAGCTTTTGCCCAGGTGTCTGGGCAGGGCAAAGATACCTAAATTAGTACTCCCTGTCAGGGAAAGGTTGTCTGGTTTGCAGAAGCCAGCAGTATCATAACCAGGGATGAGCCCAGTGAAAACAAATTGTTTTGCAAAGGAAGACACACAAGTTAAATGACACAAATCTCTTGGAGTGCTTACAAAATGATTTGGTTTTTAGCTGTTTTTTGAACTACTAATTTTGCTCTACAAAGACACCAAAATTTAATTCTAGCACTTTTATAAGAGGTTAATTTGAAAGAACAGTAGCTGAACCCTGAAAACAACATCAAAATATCACACTATTTTAATTTACAGATGTAATAAAATCAAGAGTGGTAGATAGCTTGTTAAGAATGATAACACATCTTGGGAATATTAAGCTGACTGAGGTGTTTACCAGAGAACTTAATCCAATTTTGAGTACTGATTAGAGCAAATGTTAGGTTAATGCAAAGCAGGCTTTGCTCTTAATTGGTTTGGATGGAGCCCAGTCCTGCCTAGAAGTTTATGTCTACCCTTTAGATAGTAGGTTAAAGAACCCAGAATTAAAAGAAGACATTAATTAACTCTGTGTCATCTGGAAAGGCTGTATTTTGTGTTATTCTCATTATTTTATTGATTAATCTAAACAGAAGAGAGTGTGCTGGTTTCGGCTTGGATAGAGGCAATTTTCTTCATAGTAGCTGGTATGAAGCTATGTTTTGGATTTGTGACCAAAACACCATTGATAGCACAAAGATGATTTCATTCTTGCTGAGAAATGTTTGCATGCTGTCAAGTCCTTTTCTGCCTCTCACCCCACCGGTGAGAAGGCTCAGGGTGTGCAAGAAGCTGAGTGGAGACACAGCTAGGACAGCTGACCACAGGGATACCCCATACCACATGATGTCATGCTCAGCATACGAAGCTGGGGAAGAAGAAAGAAGGAAGGGAATGTTCAAAGAGATGGTGTTTGTCTCCCAAGTCACCTTGATGGATCCATGCTTTCCTGGGGTTGGCTGAACACCTGCCTGCTCATGGGAAGCGGTGAATGAATTCCTTCTTTGCTTTGTTTGAGTGCGCAGCTTTTTCTTCGCTTATTAAACTGTCTTCATCTCAGCCCACAAGTTTTCTCACTGTCACTCTTTCCCATCCCACTGGAGTGGACTGAGCCAGCTGCTGGGTGGTGCTTACTTGCTGGCCGGGGTTTAATCACAACTTGTTCATAGAGACCAAGTAAGTTACTTTTACTGCATCAAATACCTTTTCTATTATAGGCAGGCAAAGATCTTTTTTTCCTTTTTTTNTTTTTTTTTTTTTAAATTCTGTGAGGCTGCCACAGCCATTAACAAGGAAAAGAATAAAGAAAAGAAAAGGAGATATACGAAGAGTGAAAATTGTTACTCCTGGAGCAGGCTGCTCAATATCGCCTGGACAGGCTTTAACAACATCAAGCTCTCTGAATATATCAAATGTTATCTTCCTTGAAATGATGACACAAAGGCCACATTTGTCACTGGATCCTTCAGACGCTGTTTCTCCTGCCATTCTGTATGACTTTGAGTACGTTGGAAAGGTCAAAGCTTTTCGTAATCAATTCCATTAGGTCCTCGTCTCTTTCCACACCATTGATAAATTCTTCCAAAGTCAGTTCCCCTAAAAGAAAGTCAGATACTCCTTAGGAACTGAGAAACTCAGCAATCACTCTTCATCCAACATAAGGCCATTCATGCCAGATTGAATCCCTTAGAAAAATTTGTGTTCTCTGCTGATAGGCAAATGCAGGTAGAGTATTTTGATACTGTTTTCCTTCTTTGCATCAGTGAGATTCTAGAACACAGACTCACTGTTTTTTTCTGTTAAAACAGGTCAAACGCAATTTTCACTGAAGTCTGAGACAATCGTAAGTGCTCATAAATGTTTGTAAAAGGGCACTAATGAAGCCTGTATCAAGGCTGAATTTAGATATATGGACCAATTCTCAGTGAACTAACTTGAATTTATCTTACAGCTGGTTTTAACAGAGATTAGGGTGATTTATTGAGGATTACTAGGCATAGTCCCTGTGTTGACTACTAGGATTATTTAGAGCCATGATTGGATGTGCTAAAAAAACATTGGCTAAGTGGTTTGATTAGATAAATTCTTCCAAAGAACTGAAATGGACATTCAGATTGTGATTTTTTGAGGTCATGTAAAAATCAACTAATAACTTGGTAGTTGCAAGACAACTATAAAATTTCTTTTATTGAAGAGCAGGAATACTATTTAGTGTTCTGCTTCTTTTCCTGCTCTCATCCTTGTCAGCAAAGGCCAGTTCTAGGCATGTGTCTTTGCATAGTACACAGGACTATACCCAGTGTTCTGGTTAGAGGTTATTCCAGTGATATTGTTTTACTTTGAGAGAGGAAACAAAGCTTGGCTTTACAAAAAAGCTTGATTCTTTTCTCTGAGAATGGTTTGAAGTTCCTTGTTAAATTCACAACAACAAATGATTTCTCACTAAAATAAGAAATGACAAGAGGCAAGGCAAAGGAAAATATCTGGATGAGCTAGGGCCCCAGGGGGCAAGGGAGCTGGAATTCAAGTTGTGTACATGTCTGGTGAATGCTTAGCTTGCTGGCTTTTGGCTCTTATCAGGTTTAAGTACTACCTGTATGGATGATTTCTTTTTGGTGTTTTTGTCCATGACAGCCTTGGAAACTTCTGATGTAAAAATGGAAAATTATCTACATTTGAAAAATGTGAAAACCACTTTCTACCCATAATTAGTAAAGGCTGCTTTCTGTTTAGTCACACGTGTCCTTGCTACACTGCTGTCAGACTCAGGTAAAGAGGAAAGACATCATTTGACAGAAGTCTTGGCTCTTAGGTTTCAATGAAAGTCGTAAGACCCTGTCCAGGGGCTGGCCCTGGAGATGTTTGTGCTTCCTCTCTCAAAAGCAGTGTCCTCATACAAAGATCCCAGAAGCAGAGACTGAGCAAGCCATCTCTGTATGCTTGCATGCATCCCCTGCTTTGCCACTCATCCATGGACTTCCTCTAAACTCTCCTCCTGTCCCAGGCATTCCTTTCAGTTTCCCTCTTCTTCCCTCTGTATTGCCTTGGACTGAGGTCTTTGGGTGGATGGGGTTCCTGGACTTTTCACATGGATATGTAGCATCATTTCCCTGCTTATTCAGGTTAACTGGTCTTAAATTCCTTCTTTCTCATGCCGGGCTGTACATTTCCAAGGTGCCAGCTGCAGGGCACAAGTGTACAAACCACACTGCAGTTGCCAGTGAGGCTACACTGGCAGGTTCAGACTCTCTGCTGCTCTGAGGGCCTCGGATTTCCTTCAGTTAATGAAAATAAAATGCAAAACTAATAGGAGATTTGTTTTAAGAATTGTTCTTTACAACCATTTATTGTACTTTCATGTAAGGAAGGACATTGCAACTTATTTGTCTATTTGAACTTTTCTTTAATAAGAAGCTACAGGAAGGTAGCAGAGTTGAAGCCTAACTTAGTAAAACTTGGCCTGTTCCTCAGGCAGAGCTAGTCCTGTTGCTTTGCAGCCATTAAAAAAACTGTAGAAAACAGTTTGAAAGGGAACTATTATGAAGATAATTCTGAATAATTCATATCCTGGATTTTCCTTACTAAAATGTGTGACACAAAAGTTATATTTTCAGATGACTGTTTAGCTCAGATACAATTGTTACTTTTAGTAAACATATGATCAGAGCAGGAACTAATCAAAGAATTTGGGTTTAGATACTAGATCATGACTGTGTTATTTGGAGTAATTTTGTAATTTGTCTCCATGCAAAGAACGGGCCAAGAAGGTGGGGGAAATAAAATCCTCCACTAGTGCATCCTCCACATGTGTCACAAGATCACTTTTTATACTGTGATTATATATTGCAAGCAATTTTTTTAAAAACTAACCTTAATATACCAAGACCATAAAAATGTCCACCCCCCTAAATGCCCCCAGTTCCTGTCTGTGACCTGACTTTGCTCTGTAATGCTTTCCTAATATTCCTAATTTGTCAGTGATTGCAGCAATTAATGTGGAATTGATGAATTGCCAGTGGAAGGAGGATCTTCCTGATTAGAAGTTTGAGAGGAGACATTCACATGTGACAAGTTTTCTGTTAGAAACAACTCTGAAGCAGTGAACTGAAGTCTTAGTTTCCAAATGCACGTCCAATTGGCTTAATCTAGCTATCTTGAGTTAAAAACAGTAGCATGTGTCTCAGCATGTAACAGTCAGCCTTCAAGGACCATTCAATATGCTGTCCAATCTTTAGAACATGATAGAACATGTGCCATCATGCATCTTATTTGTGTTTTTTTCTTTAATGACTTTTGATAGATTAAGCCAATAGAAATATACTAAAAAAACCCTCAATCACGCTTTCCTTTTGCTGTGCAACCAGAGAACCGCCATTTTCAACCAATAGTGAAGACCTCTGTGTTTTAGCCCCTACTGCATGTAATTCTTATGTCATTGATTTACATTTCACTGTAAAGCTGAAGTAATATGAGTTGAAAATAAGTTTCAGGCTTTCAGTTAATCTAAACCTGTCAGTTCTTCAATAGTGTGTTCAACTCCCCTTCTTGCAGGGGAAATTCCCTGCCAATGCCAACAAAACTTAGATTCCTACCGTCACCGTTCACGTCTATCTTCTGAAATATCATGTTTGTGAACTCTTCAGCAGTCATGTTGGTGTAGCCATTAATAGCCTGGATAGCCTGAGGACAGAAACACAGGAAGTTCTTTCAGAGTTTTTTCCATCAAGTTGCGAAAATGATACACTGGCAGCAACAGTACTTGCAATGCAACTCTTTAGTTCACCGACCCTTTCAAAAATCACCAAATAGTTATTTCAAGTAAATCTTCAGTAATGAGAATTGGAAATTTAATTAAGATAACACAGCCAGAAGATTACAGACTAATTTGCATATCTCTGAAGGTCTGAAGAACCATGTGGCACCTCTGCTCTGTAATACACTTTAGATTCCACATCAGAATTTTTATCTGGCCCTAGAGAGTTCTGTGTCTTCAGAGAGTGCCCTATGGTCTATGTGATTTAAATACAGTATTGTTTTTCACAGCTGAAAGTACATGCAAAGAAAGCCTAAGTTATTTTTCTATTGAGACATGTTTAACTTAGTAATCACAAACAGAGTCAGACCAGCAGTCCTGGAAGTTGGCAGAATTTAATTGCCCTCCAAAGAAATAACCCATCTACCTTTTTCTTTTTTTCCCTGCAGCAAAAGGACTTGGTATTTGGAGTAGAGATATAAATGAATGTTTTTGCAAAATTGTACCTCACTGTTAATTTTTGCCTTATAGTGATCATTCACTGTAGTAAATTAGAAGCCTATATATTAATGTCCAGTAGCTCAGATGCAACAAGGGTGTGTTTACAGAGTTAGATTCAAACTCAGTATTCCAATTAATAATTGACTGGGGAAATATTTGCATATATAAACATGCATATGAGTTCTATAATGGGCATACTATAGAATTTGTTTTTTTACACTTGAATTATCTTGAGGTCAACTGTGTTGTATAACAAAACTCACCATATGTGTCAGTTGTTTCTTTTGGTATTCCTGATATCATATTAGAACTAATTATATTTAAATAAAATGTAAGTTAAACCTATTCAGAACTGATGTGGAATTCTTGACCGTAACTATCTTTATTTTTTTTTACTTTACAGGTTTTTTAAAAAAGTAACCTTAATACATCAAATAAAACCATAAGAATGCCACCCCCAAAATCCAAAAATTCCTTTCTATTTTAAAAGGAAGCAAGAATTTTAACAAAATGGATACAATAAACTTGTTTGTGTTACTATTTCATACTTTAGACACTTCTGGTGTTTTATATGTCTGGCCCTGCTGCAGTCTTCAGAAGAAAGTTGTACCTTGCCACAGTTAAATTTATTGTAGTGCTAAGAGTAAAGCAGTGGTTCCTGCCATATCTGAGGCATTGTCCGCCACAGAATCACCTTAAATACTAAAATAAAATAACCGGGCATAAAAAGGGTGCATGGTTATCTAGAAGGAGTTTTGATGTTTGATACTGATTTGTTGGCCCAAGTTTGCATAGCTGCAGAGACAGATAAAGTTTTAATGGGACTTCTCTCATTCTAAGTTAATATTTCAGATATGACATATCTTCTTGGACAAGCCCTTTTTTTACTGATGTTTATTATAATTCCAGGAAAAGTATGTTCCTTGTCTTAGACTTGATGTTCCCTGCAGGAAAACTTTGATCTGTACCTTTTGGATGAAAGCATCTACTGAGGTCCACGGTATTATTTCACTAGAGCAAGTTGAAAAATACAAAAATAATTTTAGAGAAAGAATTGCACTGCTTTGGTTTTGTGCATTTGAAGTGGATGCATTTACATTTTCTGCAAAACTTTGACAATATTTTTATCCAAATGTCACTGCGTAATTTAATAGTAAAATTACATTTACCTGATTTAGTTTTAAAATAGAAGTAGTGGCACTTGTAATAAACAAATCTGAAAGCTTTTAAAAATTAAAATACTGGAATATTTTGCTGACATCTATCTTTTTCTTTCAGCAAGGTCATTTTGAGAAACCAGTTTTCCACAATAGACTGGTACATATACTTATAACTGTTTTATTCCTTATGCTGCTACGGTTCTACCCTGCCTTATAGTATAGTTTATCACAGTAATGTCTCTAGTGTTTATACAATTTTTCGCTCTCAATGAAGTATTTTATCTGTAGAACTATGTCTTAAAGTAAAATACTGCTTAGATCCGTTCAATATTGAAGAAACTAATGACAGGAGTGTCACTAGCCATGGTAAATCACAGTTTTACAACTGTAAAACATTAGGTAAAGTACAGACAATCCATTTAAAGGATGTGATGAACCACTGTTTCAGGGGCAATGCACTATGTCAAATGCTCCTGCTATTGGTCGTAACTTGCTTACCGAGAATATGCTTAATAGTTCTTTTTTGTCAATACATCCGTTTCCATCAGCATCGTATAGCTTGAAATACCATTTCAATTTTTGGTCAATTTTCCCTCGTATAACCAAATTTATTGCAGCTATGAACTCCAAGAAGTCTATAAATCCATCCTGAGAGAGAGAAAGGGCGGGGAGAGAGAGAGAATGAAACACGTATTTAACAATGTTTGCTTTCTGTTCATTCTGGCAATTGCACAGAAACAAGTAGTCAAATTTAGTACAGTACAATTGATTTATGATGCACTATCTCCTGTGGTATTAAAAAAGGAAAAAAATTAATGAAAGAGGTGTTAGCAAATATAGTTTTGTTCTCCCTTACATGCTAGGAGCAGTGGAGGTGAGGGGCAAACCTGAGCAATTGTTATTGTCAGTTTCTGAGGAGAAAACAAATAGTTTTGTAGCAAACTGTGACATGTGAAAAAGGGGTATGGAATACCTGGTTTGGTACTAATAAAATATTTACAGTGGAGTTGCTTATATCCATACTGCAGAAATGCATATGATTTCCAGTGCAACAGAGCTGTTATTCTTCTGAGAGATCAACTAATAATAATAACCTGGCATGAACCCAGATACTGTGGTTTATCATTCTAAGGTCTCTGGTAAATACATTTTGTATAGGAAATAATGCCTTGAAATTTTAAACTAGTCTCTAAATATGAAGGATTTGAGCTATTCATAGCAAAAGAGCATTTAATGTTGATTTAATGCATTGTTTTCTAACTCCTCTGAAGATACAAAAAGCAGCCTGTCAAGGGCAGGCCTCTATACTCAGGTTCTTCTGTTTCCGTAAAAATGTGGTTAGGATGGAAGAAACAGTTGCTGAATTTGGATAGTCCTTGCTCCAACTATTTCCCATGTGCATATAAAAGAATTAACAGCTGGTAAATTTTGGCTTGTGATCTTTATGTTGGTCAGAATCCAATTGCTTGGAAAACCTTGGAGAGACTGTCATGAGTTTCAGATGGCCTGTGACTGAAAAGAGAAAGTTGTATGGATATTTAGTAGGTTTAGCATGTTGCATATTTTTATTATACCAACACACATCTTGCCAGCTGAGGTTTTGCAACCAACAGGCATTAATCTCTCCCTAATACTGTACTGAAGGAAAAGAAGTCCTGTGTGACTCATTGCCATAGTTTGAATTGTAGAGTCATTTAGGTTGGAAAAGACTTGTAAGATCTTCAGGCCATACAGTTAACCTCAGACTTCCAAGTTCACCACTAAACTGTGTCCCTGAGTGCCACACCTTACATGTAGTTTGAAGATCTCTAGCCACTATCACTATATTTTGGTGACAAAGAATGAAATACATAAACATGCAAAGAATGACAAAAACAGGAATTTACAAGGAATAAAAGATACTGAGATTGAGAGTTCTGCTGTCTACCTTCAGTTGGAAAAAACCCAAAATGCCTAAACCTGTCCCCACCCATCTGTCTGCCTAGATTCAATTGCAATAGATTGTGAAAATGAATGTGAGTTCTCAAAGGCTGAATATATATTTTTTAAATAGGGGTCCATCCTCTCTTCTCTCTTCCTCATTCTCTTTTAAGATTCCTCAGAGTTGTGTTAACATGATGCTGATCTGGATCAGAGCTCCTAGCAGACCCTTGTAGTGCCTGTTTTCATTTCTGTGCAAGGCTGTTGGCAGAGTGGCACCTTAGAGATTAATACAGTGCATTCAAACACACTTGATTCAGTGTACACATAGAAATATATAATGAATGCATAACTTGTGCAGACTGACCATTGCTTCACAGGCTCTCTGCAAGTTCTGCTCTGGTTGCTGGTTTTGACTTCAGTTGCAATCACAGCAAACACAGCAGCAGTAAAGACACCATTCAACAACTGTTTGGGATTAAATGAAATTTGACAGTAACTGCATGTAATTTTCAAACAAAATTAGGCCTAGTGTTAAAAGCAGATGCTTTATCAAAAATGACATATCATGCACCACAAACTTTATGTTTCCTTTTGGCACATCATCTTGAATTTTGATTTTGCAAGTATTATTTCAAGAAGGATCTCATAAACTATTTTACTGGAGAGCAAAATGTAGTTTCCTGATTACGTTTTTATCATCTGATTTGACATATCTATTATGGTTAGATGCATTTCAGAGTGTTGCTTTTTATTGCATTTCATGCTGCTTATTAAAACTACAAATTAATTTTAGGATTTCTGGATGTTCAAGATCAGATTAATTTTCTTCTTTCTTCCTTACATTTCACTTGTGTTTTTTGAAAATATTATTTTGATTGCTTTCTTTCTACATCTTGGTGTCACTGTTGTTGTTCTGTCAAAACATCAGAAGTTTGGACAACAGCTTAATGTGTATGTAATTCTGATCTGGTGGATCATATGCCCTATCCCAAACAAGAAGGGACTGAAGGCCAAGGTAAAAAGATTTCCACCTCTGACAAATACCTGAGAGAACTTGCAGTAGCCAGAAAAGTCCCAGTCATACTCTGTAGTGATGCGAAGAGCACCGACAACATGTTAACCAGAAGCCAGTGCACCAGGAATAGAAATACTGACAAGGCAGACATGATCTGGAACCAGAAGCATTGTGAAATGTATTGATGAGAAATGTACTGGTTTTCCTTTCTACACCAAAAAACATACATTGTAGGTAGAAAACATATGATGCTAAAGGATAACGATCTCGTTCCAGATGTACAGAGCTTTCTCAAATAAACAGAAATATTGCACTTTTTACAGTAACATCTCAAAAAAGTACATTAAATAATGAAAAAAATCATAACATGAAGATAATCCTGTGGTTATGTGAATACAACAAACAGTGCAATAAATGTGTTATGATGTTATTAAAAGAATACTGCTGTGCTGATTTACCCATCTGCTGCTCTATAATCATTCACAATACAAATATCTAGGTAGGTCCTTATGTGTCTCTGGGCTCTGTAAAGCAGGAACAGTAACGTATCTGTTGCTTGTTAGGGAGTTATTAATTGGCAAGGGAAGGGATACTGTAAAAATAAGAAAATAAATAGTAAGAAAACAATATTAAAAAAAAAAAAACCACAAAAAAACCCCCACAAAAAAACCCAAAAAAACAAGCAAACCAAAACCATAATAAGCAGAGCTGATTATAAGTGGTGGATTATATAAATAATTTACTTTTGATGCTTTACCTTGTTGTCAAAGGGCAAATTTGTAATATTTTTATTAAATGGAGTTAAACCTGCTTAGGATACAGAACAAATTTGGGTGATGGATGCAGTTGTTTTTATTCTTTTTATTCTTTTAACATTTTTCTGGATGAACTAGAAGCTTAAGGACACATTAGGGTCATGCTACTATGCTCTTGTAACTTGTTTTGCTTTTGCTAATGAGTGATTTTTTTAAGCTACTTGCAACAGTTTGATTCGCACAACAAAGACAAAAGGAGGCTCCAAAAATGGAAGGAGAGTTTGCTGATGGTATGAAATTGGTCCTCAGGGCTCTGAGGACACTACCAGCCCTGACTTGCCCCTGCCTAGGATCCAGGGCCTGTTTCAGTTTTTCATTAGTTACTGGGTCTCCTAAGGAGAAAGGAATTTAATTTTATCATTTTATGAGAGGTTTTTGCTTTGGCATATCAGTCTACATGCTGTTGCTGGATGCTGCTCATTGTTATTGGCTGAGGACAGAGTCATATGTCCTTTGAGGGCAAAGCTGAGCAGTGAGGGACCATCATGTTTCATGATGGCCATTAATATCCCAACTCCAGAGGTGTAGGAGGGCATTACCCTTTGGTTCCCAGAATAGCATTGCTGATCTTCACAGGTCCTTAAAAAACTCATATGACTTTGAACTACAGAGATTAAAAATAATTGGCTTATCAGCTATGAATACACAGCTGATCTGAAATGGCACGATTATCCAAGGTTGCACCAGAGTGATCTGAAACCTAGCTCTTACCTGAGTGGCAATGCTACAGGGATGGTCAGCCATGTCCTGCCACACACTGTGGCTATGTGTGTGGAAAGGGGTAGCTTCTGTCCTTGCAAAACCCTGTGGTGAGCGAACTCAACGTCTTACTTGAAGGACTCTACCAAGAGTCTATACACGATAAGCGGTGTCTTGCTTCCAAAATTTGCTCCTGAAAAATCCCTAAACTCAACCTGATACCAGGAGAATAGCTCAAATGGTTTATTGGGATTAAAAAGTATGCAAATACAGATGGTCCAGGTATTTCAAACCTAGGGTTTAGGTCATTAAGCTACCTTCCTTCCCCTCCCCCTGTCTTTCAGAATGCGGCTTAAACTGCTTAAAGCAGAGGGAGGAGGCACAGATCAAACAACTCAGAATAACTGTGAAATTTATAGCTAATCCTGTGTGCTTCTCTCTTTCTCTTTGCACCCAATTTCAAATAAAGCACTGCTTTTCTTCCTCAGAAACCTAAAGGAGAATTCATTTCACTCCATTTTGTCTTCCCCCATGTCACAGAATCATAGAATGACAGAATCATTTAGGTAGGAAAAGGCATCCAAGATCATCAAGTCCAACCATCTGTACTTTGTTTTTGCTTTTGAATATGCTCAGCTGTTCCTCAAAGTTTTCATACAATTATTGAACAAATACAGAATTACTTGTAACTCTGTTACTTTGACTTATCTCTAAGGTCTGATACTGGAGTTTGAGGCTTGGACTGAGCTCCAGGTACCCTACAAGCTATGTCCGGAATCATCAGTTTTGTAAGTTAAGTAAAAAAAAGCTGGTATTTGTTATGGGGTGAGGGAGACCTCAGCAAACAAAGACTGTTAGATAAGGATGAAGAACGAAGCAGGAAATTAAGAGCTGCAGATGGTTAAGTGGTTTTGTAATCACTGCATACCCATTGTTATGTAAAGAGATGAGACTGCATTGACCAAACTGTTAGTCTGATGTAGAGGACCTTTGAGGTTTGGGGACTTAGAAATAACTAGGACCTTTGTGTTGGAGGAGTTGGAAATGCAGACCCACCTATGTGTCCTGGATTGTACGCTCCTCTGGTAAAACCTGGTGAAATCCTACACGTTAAGATGACAAATTATTTTATTTCTTTAAAATTCACCGCTAACCCCCAACTCCCTGCCATCAGTCACAGTTTTCTTTCAAGATTCCTGGAGAAGCAGGGAGACAAAGCATTGGGCTGTGCCCTCTGCTCAGCCTGCAGCATGACACAGCAGTGCCCAGGACAGCTGTACCAGAAAGACCTAGCCTTCTCCCAACCCTCCTGGATGGTGGGGTTCTGCTTTTTAATTTTGAGCCTCTGACCGTGCTTTTAGGAGCATCTTACCCAACTTAAACAAAAGCTGGCAAAAGAGAAAAAAAAACACAACAACATGTTGCAGCCATGGCAACGTAACATATTTTTCAGCATATTTCTTGCTGATAATTCAGGCAAATTTTTCTTCTTTGACAAACCCAAAAATGTAACAGGACAAACCTCCAGGAAAAGTGCATTGAAGACATGCATATCTTCTAGCAGCAAAGTTGCTCTATTTGGCAGATTATCTCAGGTGCTTCGATATAATGCTCTTAGAGTCTCAAGGGATGTATACAAGAAGACTCCTAAAAGTTACACGCATATCCTTCAATTGCATAAACTATTTGGTATTATCAGATAAAGGACCTCAGGGAAGTAAAAAGTTAATACTCTGTCTCCTTTACCCAGCAGGCACCTTTTTATTTCTGTAAAAGTGACAGATTATAGAACGTGTTTTGTTACAAGCAAGTAGTTACTACTTTTTTGTCTGTTGCAGCCAATTTAGTTAATTCAGATAATTCAATTTCTGCTGCACTTTTTCTGCTGCATGTATTTTAAGGTGTTGCTTGCCAACAACATTGTCAACAAGTATGTGAATCATGTTTGTATATTTTTTGATGTTTCAAATCAACACTTAAATGATAAAGAAAATTTAAACCTTTTACTCCTCTATTCTTAATTTAGAAATAAATAGAAAAAAATGTTGTGCTTTTAAAAAGTGCTTAAAATTTCTTTAAATAAAAGTAGCAGAGTCCTGAATTTTTCATATTAAAATTACTTTTTCCTTTATATACATAATTTAACATGTAATATTTAAAAGTAGTTAAGATTAATTGTACAAAGTTAATCTTCATTGCCTGTTCACATAATGTGACAAAAATACAGTGTTGGATGGTAATGGTAGTAATATGCTCCAAATGCTTTTTAAGCTCAGTGAAAGCTGCAGAGTACAAGCTAACTTGTTTACACTCAAGTTTTCAAAGAAATATGTTAAAAAAATGGAGTTGCTTCAGCTTGATGTATATTTTTTTGTGCCTGAGTAATTGTGGAAGAAACAACTCTAAACCTATTATTTTGTTTTAAAACCAGTCAGGGAATATAGGAACAGATGCAGACAAATCAATGGGAGATTTTGTAGACAATGAAGCTTACTTTTCAATAAATTGAACTTCATTCTTTCATATTCCTCCCTTTCTATACTGACTGACATTGAGTTTAGATACATTGGTTTTTACAGGGCATTCTGTGACAATATATGTGATACACATTTAGTCCACGTTAAAGAATGAAAAACATAAAGCCAAAGAATCACTTCAACAAACCTCTGTGTGCTCAATTTTTACTGTCAGTACTTTTTGGCACTGATTTTTCTGAATCCCACACAATGATTCATTCCCTCTAGGTCTCTGTGCAACATAGTTGGCATTACAGCTTCATACAGGACCTACAGGCTGGGTAGTCTTAACCTGCAGATCTCAGGTGCTGTGTCCCAGTGTGAAAGGGGACCCCCCAACAGCCACCTGCCAAAGCGTAGGTGGCTGTGGTGCATCTGACCTTGCACCCTGCACAAACCGTGTCTTTGGCCCAGGCATCCAATGGAATGGACCTACTGCCCAAGGGTAGCAAATCTCTGTGACAAAGGCAGTGAGCCTGGGCACGCTGTGCACAGATGGCAAAGACGGGGCCATTCAGTGGGGTGGGGGCACTCCATGGTGTGCACTGTGAGTAGTGCTGCCCCTTCTCACAGCCTAATCCAATCCGTCTCTGCTTTGAGGCATACAAGGAGAATTCAACTGAAATATTACTTAATAGCACTTGTCTACTTGAATGTTTTGAAATTTTGATTTTTAAAGAGAAGCATTTCTTGGAAATTCAGATTACTTCTTTTGAAATATAAAAAAATTTAAAAGAAAAAGCCACTAAAGTGTGCAATGCTGTAGTAGAAATCTGAGACAGACATCACTTTAATGTCCCATGTAAAGAATTGGCCTTCCATGCTTGATGATGCTGTGGCACTACTGGGCTTTTTTAATCTCTGGTCCAAAATTTTTAGACCATAACTCAAAACACATAACATCGTATCCTATAGTCAAGAATTCAACTGTACTTAAATTAAGCGAATGATTTTAATGATAATGTAGGCTTTTAGCTGGTAATGATACATTATAATAGCATAAGTTTGTACTATCATGGCAGTGAGTCCTGTGCCAAACCACTAGAAAACAAAATTATTATGAAATCGCACCATTAATTGTGGGAAGTCCTTACACATTAACAGAATCAGTATATAAAATTGAACATAAAAGATTTGGGAGGTATTTAAGAAGGAGAAAAAAGACATTCCTTAGAACATTCTATAAATGAATAATGCTTCATGGAACCAGGTGAAATAATCATAGAACATGGTTTCTATTGCAAGGGCTTTTTAAGAAAGGTACTGCACCTTTCAAAGGCACTTAAGCATGCTGAGAAAAATGATATAACTACACTGCCTTGAACACAGAAAAGCACAATTTAACCTCCTCCTTTACAGTAAGCAGGCTAGTCACTTCACATTTGAGATAATTTTATGCAACATTACTCCAAATTAAAGGGAAGAAAATGATTTGGCTTTGTTGTTTTTGTTGCTTTTGTTGAATTGTGTCTGAAACTAATGTCACCTTCAAAAAGTCCAAATATTTCAAGGAGTAAGTGCTGTAGATTCTTATTGCTTCTGACAGAAGAATTCTTTCTGGCTAAGACATATCTACATTTTTATTTTCTTCTAGGTCTTTTTAGAAGCTCATTAACTTTTTGACACACAAGCTTTTATTGCTGACTACAGTGTGATAGGTAAGACTGTAATAAAAAGAAAATAAGTTTTCTAAACTTTTATTGTTGCAGGGACTAATTAGAGGCAATTATGAGAGTAAAAAAGGCTTCAAAACAAGAAAGAGTGAGTGTTAGACTTCTCTGGGCAAAGTGGTAGCGCTCACTACATATTCTGGGCCGACTTAAGAACCATGGTAAAGGAATAACGTAACACATGGCCTGCCTGGACATAAGAACAGCTTATGTGGCTCTTGGCCCCATAATGTGGTGTGCAATGCAGATGTTGCAGCTGTAATGTTATTGCTTTGGTTAAAATAGTTGATTAGAGTAAGCTAAGAAAAGTGCTCAGACAGTCGTTGCAGGCTGAAGACATCCCTAAAATTATGGATGTTGCTGAATTTACGTTTGCACAAATATTCTACAATTTCGGATAGAAAAAAGTTGTTCAGGAAAGTTTGGGAAAATATTTCACTGATGATCATCTTTTTTTCTCCCTGCTTTGCATAACTATTAATTATTGCACTCGGTTTTATTGTATCAACTTTGGTTATGCCTGCAAATATGTAAGGATGTAGCCAATAGGCTAAGCCGTTCCTTAGGCAGCCTGATAACTCATATCACTGCATCTGTTCCTGGTTCTGAGGACACATCAGAGCAAAACAATCTGAGAAAGGAAAGCCCAGCTGAAAATGTCATTTTCCAGCAGAGGAGAGTTAGCAAAGATGCCCTGAGCCATTACAGTTAATCCCACGAGAGGAGGAAACACTTGATATTTTAGGTTCCAGGTAGTTTTCGAAGCACTGCTCACCAGCACTCATTTGATTTCATCCTTTAAGAGCTCTTCCTGCCTTCTGTGAGTATGTGAAAGGCAACTAACACATAGTGCTAGGTTACCCTTGCATGGCTTGGCCAAGTCAATCTTTAACAAAATAATGCCTTTACTAGCATCTCTAGACTAATTGCCTCACATATAATTGTCTCTCACAACTCTTAAGAAGGGGGAAAAAGTAGAGGGAGAAAATGACAAAGTCAAATGAAGAATACGTTATAATAATTGAAAAAAACACCTCTGAAAAATATTACATCTTTCTGTGAGCATTTGGATGCTTTTCATGGGATATGAGGTGCAACCACTGCTTTTACAGAGAAGTTTGTGGCCAAATGACTCTCATTTCCTTCTATTACAATACTAAAGAAGATGTACTTGGCTAATCACATTCATGTCCCTATAACAAAAGAAGAAAACATCTATTTAGATCCAAAACACAAAATCAGGTGATGAAAAGTCTACATGAAAATCTGAACTATAAAGACACAGCAGAAGAGTGGGGAAGGAGCTAGGATAAGATGGTCTACCTCCCAACACTTGTCAGCATTGTGCACAGTACAAGGAGTGAAAGGAAACAATTATTCTTCAGGGAAATTGAGATTATTCCATTACTACGTAGTAATTTTGGTGCACAACAAAGTTATATTGAAGTAACACATTTTTGCTCTTATTATCTTTTCTACATCAAAGAACCTTTTAAAACTTTCTACTTTATGTTTGTTTTAAAATGAATCCCTTTTAAATTTTTTTAATCATTCTAATCTACATAATTATGTCAGATGAACTCTATTTTATCAGAGAACTGCTTTAAATTTTAAATGAAAAACACAAACTAGAAAAATAATTAAAGATTCACATCAACTGTTACCTTATCTAAAGATTTCTAAAACTACTGTCAAGTGTCCATTTTGTGGTCTGTCCAATACTTTTTAAATGCTAACAGAAAATTCTTGAACTTGCATAATTTTTCTTCAGTGCCACACAGCTATTAATCTTTTTTGCTCTGCACAATAATCTTACCTTTTAAAATCCAATTTTCCTTCAAAGCAATAGACAGATATTCCTGCAGCTAGTTTCAATTAGTGCCAAAAGAAGCTATAAGAGAACTACAATAGCAGCATCTCCTTTTCAGTACATATCTGCACATTAAATGGGTATGCAAATTTTGTACCTCACAGGTCATAAAAACCCAATCAATTAATCAATCAATCAAACCTCACAGTATTTAGTTTTCATTTTTAGTGGTGGCAAAACCTATGAGCAAGCCAGTGGAAGTGAATGACAATGATCTGGGTTTCTGATTTTGAAAAAGTGGATATTTTAAAGTAAGTGTTAAATAATAGCAGTACTGACAGTAACATTTTCTTCAGTTCTGCTTAAGAGCAACTAACACTACTAATTATATTATGGCTATACCAGACATTATTTTAGATATGTTTTCTCCTCTGACATTGGTGGAACCTCATTTTGACAGATATAATTGCTCTGAACTATGATACATATTATCACAGGAAACCAAATATACATCAGTATATGTGGCAAGTACTGAGGTATTTTAGATAAACATAGCAGTTTCCCCTCTAAAATTCATCAGTATGTTTCATGAATCAGGACTGCATGCCAGTTATGCGTGGACTGAGAGGCAGAGGTAATTAAAAAAAAAAAGTAGAAATTAAACTTATTTGTATGTGCTTCCAGATGATTCAGTTTTGTATTCCAAAGAGTTTAAGGATGAAGAAGACAGAGATAATTTTTCCTTAAAGAGAGAATCTTTTAAAATCTAAGGAAGGGGATCCTTTAAAAAATTAGTTTGGTTGCACTTGTATTTTAATAAACACATTATTTTTGGAGCTTTTCATTGGAAAGCTGTGACAAAAGATAAACCTACCATTTATTAGACTGCTAATGTCATTATACAAATAATGCTTACAAGTATTAATATATGAGTCATCAATAAAATTTTTGCTGAAATGCTACCTTCTGCTCTCCTTGTGATAATCTCAAGGACAGTTAACTTTGCAAGTACAGTCCTGAACACTCACCATCTTCATTTAGCAGTGCTAAGAATGATGAAAAAAAACTTTAAAACTTCACTAGCATATTTATTTGTTTGTTAGTTTAATTATTAGCAAAGCATCCCATAGAGGTCAACGAAGGGCTGAAAAGTCTTCACACATAGCCCTTGTTTTTAAGAAATGTCAAAAAAATTAAAGACATCTGTGTACTTGGTGTATAAGTTCACTTAATCATGAAACTGCTGGTGGTCTGCACAAGAGACACACCAGAAATGGTTAGCATTTATTTAGTATGTTACTGAGAAGAAACCTTTCATGACATTGCCTTTGTCACCAGCCTCCCATAGAAACATGTCCTGACTGGAAACAGCCTTTGTATATTAAAGAGGTGCTCTCTGTTGAGCCGGAGGTGTGATTTCCTGTACAGTACTGTGCTCTGACACAGGGAAGCACATGAGATAACAGTCCAAGAAGCCATACAGCCACAGCAGCATTTTGGCATGGTAACTTAGTGCAATGTCCTGAGCTTACATGGTCTGCTTGCCACCAAGACCAGAGGTGACCTCAGTCTCTATGTGACATTGAATTACTCTGTGAAAATGTACCTTTGTCTGGCATACATGCACTGGCCATAGTAATTTCCATGAGTGGAGAGCTGAACTACTCTATTATCTCTAACCTAAACAAATACAGGGAATGAAAAAGTTTTGCTTGCAGCTGAATTCCTGTTGGTATTTATCTGAATGATTTGAGTGAAGGCAGTTTTGACTAGTCTTTCATTCTGTCATTCTGTCACAAATTGTCAAAAAAACTTAACCATTCTGCCATAATTAATTAATTTTTAACTATTTTCAGTTTACTGGAAAGTTTTTTTTTTGTTGTTTTGTTTTGTTTTTGTTTTTGTTTTTTTATTACTGGAAATCCTAAAAAGGAGAAGGATGTCTGTAACAGGCTTCAGGTGAAAGCAGGAAGGCTAATGAGGAGGTGAAATGCAATTCACAATGGTTATTACCTTCCCTTGTCACAGTGCCATTCCATAATGCATGTCAATATTCCACACCTTGCAGGCTAGAGGTTTTAAACTGGACACACATAAAACACAGAGGAGAAAGTCTATACAACTTATCAAGAGTGTTATATCATCCTATTCTGTGATGGAATACCTCCAAGCATGGATGTCCTCAGCTTAACTCAAGAGGCATTAGGGTGCTATAATTGGAATCGTACGTTAATCTCAGGGCTAAACCTTTAGCAGAGCTTTTTGAGCAAATTCCTATTTTCAGAATTCTCTGGCAGAGGAACTGCATTCCAACCCATGCAGTTTGCTATAATCCAACAGGTCACCCCTCACTGGTCTGGTAACTACAACCCCAAGATTTACAAAATACAGACTAGAGAGAAGACAGCAGGGGAAAACTTTCTCTTGTATTTGCTGTACAGCCATACCCTGCTGCCCCCCAAAGATGTGTTCCTGAAAAGTGTGATGGTTAGTGCTACAAGGAGTGATGAAACAGTCTCTCTATGAGACCTGGATTCCTGGTCATTACCCTGTTTTTCCATTCTTCAACCTGTATTGATCTCAGCTCATCTCAGGAAGATGAGGATGATGATAAAAGTTTAAAGAGATACAGCAAGAAATTTCCAATAAAAGGGTGAGTTCAGTCACACAGATGAATCGGCTGAGGTCTTTCAGGACAGTGATCCTGAAAGCCATGCTGAAAAGGCAGTGTATTCTGCAGATGACAATCTGGTGCAGCTCCTTGTGTCTGTCTGTTCTTGACATCATGTCTACATCTGCCCATCTAAATTTAAAACGTGTATTAAGTTCCCCCAAGCATTTGTCCACTTCTTATGAGAAAAGTTGCTTTGATATCTGGCAGCTTAACTGCTCCACTTATGAATGATGACAGACTGAATAGCAGGGTGATGCAGCTATGTAATACCAGATAGAGAAGTCACAATTAGCATATGATGCCTATTTTAAGTGTGTTTGACCACTGCCAAACTAAAGGTGGGCGAATGCTTTTCCTGTAACCTGCTTTTATTTCACTCTCCTCATTTTTACATTAATTCAGACTCTGAAGGTCTCACAAATTGGAAGGTTTCACAATGCTGTAGAGCATGTGCTGACAGGCAGTGCCCCAGGACACTGCAGCATTGCAATGAGTGGAGGGCTCAGGGTTGCCAGCTCCAGCACCTTTACAAGCATGAGGCAGTTCTCAAGGCAGACCTAGAAAACTGGCCCCACTTGCCTGCAATCTGTCAGTTGTCAGATCCCCTGATTTCTTTTGCCCTTTTCCTCCACAGCCACATGGACTAAGGTCTTCTACACCTAGTGAACGGTGCTGCACAGAAGTACTGGATGACCATGTCTTCAGCTAAGGAAAATATTTATTATCTGCCTGGGAGCCAGCTACGTTACAGAGAGCTGATTGCAATCGCATGCAGTTATTGCAGTAGCAGGGAGGGTAAATTAGAAATACAGCCTGGAGAAACTGCTTGGCCCCTCCATTCAGTAGTCTGTTTGGACTAGTACACTGTGTATGATCACCTCATCTGAGCTAACATTTTCCTCTCTGCCAAATATAGTACTTCCAGACAATCCATTTATCTACACTGCACTTCAATCTTTGGTCAAGTGCAGACCGTATTTCCCCTCTGTCTAACATTGCTGTAAGAATCTAGTAACTTTGAGCCTACCAATGTTTTTATATGCTTATATACAAACACAGGATAAGCAACGGATAGAAGAATAACCAGTGCACTGGAAATTACACCTCATTTTCGCAATTGTTTCTTGACATTTTTTAAATACCCCTGAAAACTACTAACAAAAGTCTTACTCCAAGCTCTCAAAGCACAGTCCCACTTCTTCACCTCTAATACACCATAATGACAACCCAGTCCACAAAAGCAGCTTTGGGAGAAGAGCACAAAGAAGACCCGGCAGGTTACAACCTGCAAACCAAGTAATAGCAAGAGATAAAAAAAAAAATAAAGAAAGAAAAGAAGGCTTACGTGGTTCAGATCAAAGATCTCAAACACCCGCTTAATGTATAGATCTCCCTGTGGATCCAGCTCTTGAAGGTCCAAAAGTTTCTTGAATTCATGCAGACTAAGCATCCCAGATGGACATTCTCTCATAAATTTGCTGTAATAATGGTGCATCTGTGCAGGGGCATCTTTTGGTATTGATTCCTGGGCACCCATGTTATTACAGAGAAACTGTCTCTACTCACATTTCTCTCTCTCTGGTTCAGTCTTGCTCATGACCACAGCTCAGGTTAATATGGCTTTTAAATGGCGATGTTAAACATCTTACAGTGTAAGTTTCTATTTTTATTGAGCACCTATTTGTACTCATGAGATTACCTTTAATGCTCAGTTCTAAAATAGACAGGATTTCACAATCTGGCTCAAGTAGAAACAAAGAGCGCCATGCTCAAATTGTAGCTCACCACTCTCCCATCGACTACAAACATTCATGTTATGAAAAGAAAAATGAGGAGATCCTAAAAAGGATTGATTTTGAATTATATACAAACCATTAGCGATACGTAAGAGTCTAATGCTAGATTACCTGCAAGGAATAGCTATAACTTTTTCTGTAAATAAGGATGGAAAAGGTGGAGAGTGCAAATAGCAATGCCCATCATTACAACTGTTTTGCTTAAAGGATTAAACCTTTCCAAAAATTGAGCCATTTGGCCTTCTCCTTGAGGTACTTTTTATCATAAATATGCTGTGTGGTATCTTGTATTTATGTATAATTACATCCTATTTCCTCCATCTCTGTATGAGTTTCTACATATAACACCCAATTTTGGTCACCAGTCTTGTGACAGAAATATTTTGCTGTAACTTCTGTAACAAAAATCACCTTAGTCTGATAATTGAATTAAATACAGATTTCTCTGCTGTTGTTACTTTACACCTTTCAGGAGCTGAATTTCTCCTTCCTCTGTAAGTTCAGGGAAGGGGTCAAGTATCAGTAATCTGCACTGACTAGCTTTTCTACAAGGAGTTGAGCAGCTTAGGAACATTGCTCTAGGACAAAGACATTTGGAGCTATAAATACCAAGGTAAATATATAGGATGTTAATGATGCAGAAAAAAAGGCACTGCCACTCGTCCTTTTCATTTGCAATCACACAGTGGAGTCAAAGAGCACAGTCCTGTGAAGTGGTGAGTGCCTATGGAAAATGGCAACTGTCCCCCAGCCAGAGAGCAATCAATATCTTACAGGATCAGACCCATTTTTGAGAAGGGCTCCCATACCCTTAGAGGGTCTGTGCTACTACCTCTCTATGGGGACCCATAGAGAGGTCTGTGCTACAGTTCTCTCCACAAGGACATAATGAAGTTTAGTATCATACACTTCAAAATGTGGCATACAAGTAACAAAACTTCAACACTTCTTAGGTGCCCAGGAACTTCTGAGGATCAAACAGAAAGCTATAGACATTGACATCAATTTAGCCAAAACTAGTTCAGTAGGCAAAGAACATAGAGCAAACTGGGTAGTTAGTGTGTTGCCTTTCCCCTAGAGACCACCTATCAGCTCTAGAGCTGCAGTGGGATCCCAGCAATAGGGAGAGTGAAAACACATCCCATGCAGGCTTCTTATCTGCAGATGAATGCTGGCTGGAGCAGTGAGGGTGAAGGAAGGATTTAAGGACAAGGGAGGTGAAAGAAAATAAGCAGACAAACCTCTTTGGGATGCACAGTCTGACAACAATACTGAATTTTCTTCTTCAGCCATCATGCCCTGCTCTTAAGGGAGTAACCAGTTGTTGTGTCAAATACCAGAGAAAAACAGGTGTTGTGGTTTAACCCCAGTTGGCAATTAAGTACTAGGTAGCTGTACTCTCATTCCACTCCTGGTGGGATGGGGAGTAGAATAGGGGAAAAAAAAAGGTAAAACTTCTGTATTAAGAATAGTTTAATAATTGAACTAAAATAAAGTGAATGATGATAATAATAATGGAATAAAGGAATAAACTCCCTAAAAAAGCAAGTGATGTAGAATACATTATCTCTTCGCCTACTGACTGATGCCCAGCCCATCTGTTAGCAGGAGTTGGCCCCTCCCAGCCACCTCTCCTTAGTTTACACACTGCATATGACATTCTGTAGTATGGAATATCCCTTTGGCCAGTTTAGGTCAGCTGTCCTGTCTGTGATCCCTTCTTGTGCACCTCCTCATTGGCTTAGCATGAGGCGCTGACAAGTTCTTGACTTAGGTCAAACAGTACACAACAACAACCACAACATCAAAGTGTTATCAGTTTTGCTCTCATGCTAAATCCGAAACACACCATTGTATCAGCTACTAGGAAGAAAATTAACTCTATCCCAGCTGAGACCAAGACAACAGGGTACCAGGAAGATGGTAAGATTAAATTAAGAACTGTTGATCAGTAACTCACCCAGTGCTAGTCATCCTTCCTCTTTCATCTCTTGCAGTCGGATAACTCTGTCTCATCTCTTCACATGATCTTGTGCAAACACTGTTTACAGGATTCCACCTAGGCACAGGGAACTTGGGAGTTGCTCACTTATACTGATTGATCCCTCTCCCCTCCTTCCTCTCTTCTCCCTCTGAAAAAAACCCACACACTACTTTCACATAGTTGCTTCCAAGTCGCATGTCTTGGAAAAGTGTTCCGATGATGAGCAAGGCACAGGAAAGATTGCTGCAATGCCTTAAAGACAGGACCTTAGAAATCAGACTTTTGTCAGATTTTGTAAATTCTGGTAAAAGACTTTTAAGATAATGTTAACTTAAAGTTGGAATGCTTTTGAAGTAATACTTGTTTTCAGAATCACTTTAGCTTAATGATAATAACTAAAATACCTGTAAAAGACAGCAAAACTACTTGGTTAGAAAATGATCTGATTTATAGTTCAGTCTCATATAATCCCTCACCCTTAGCTGGGGATTGGAACAGTATATAACAACTGATATAACACCTGACATAAAAAGAAAAGTGAGTTTTATGGGGCACAAAAAGACTAACATTTATAACCCGCTGCATAGTTTGATGGCACTTGATAAACTCACATACTGAGATAGTAGAAATTCTACAAAAATCATCTGTTCCACAAGTCAAAGGCATTGGAGCATGTCTGCTTTTTGAAATAAAAATTAAAAATTTTTTAAACAATGTGAAGCTGAACTGAAAAAATTAATAAGCAAAGCCACTTCAAAGGACACTGAAGCTATGGATATAAAAACTAGTTTGTATAGAAGAAACCCAGTGAAGCAATTTCAAATGAACTATCTGTATCAAATTAAACGGATTCTAAAAGATGAAGATAAAATTACAGCATCTGTTGAGAGAGTAAGAATTTTTCTTGAGTCTGTACAATATTGTGGGAATTAAGATAAAGATACAAGCAGGCAACAGTAGAACTACGGACTTGCAGTGAAAATGACAGTCTCGTCATTTTCAAGCACAGGGGTGGGGAAAAGAGAGGTCATTGCTCCTTTCTGTGTGTTTCAACCCTGGCACCATTGTGGGACACAACATTGCTTAATTATTCTCTCACTGAAAACACCAATCAAACACTGGCATAACTTTGCTGGGTTACAGCCACATTCCTTTTGTGCCTGCTTCTATAGTTCTACAAACAGTGAACTCTTTGTGTATGGATTTTAAACCAAAAAAGAAAGCAGTGACCATATAAAATGCATCTATAGGAGCCTGATTTCTTTTTGTACTAATGCTTCATTATTCCTGACATGGGGATTATGAATCTAGCTCAGCGATAATGTCCTGGTAATGCGATAATCAACTGTGCTTATCTTAGTTGTGCACAGTCTAGTTTAGGCTGGTTTTTCTGTCATTAAGCCATTTACAGACATGATTTTGTGGGTGTTGTTAGCCCCATATGCTACAATGCACCAGTATCTATAAATAATGAGCAGACCATGTAGAATGAAGTAACAAGTGATATACTTCCCAGAGAACCATTTGTAGTGCAGTTTTAATGATTATGGGAAATGCTCTGAGATACCAACTTTACATTTTTCATTTGGGGTTCAAGACTTAACACAATTAGAGCCCATTAAGTTTTTATTTTCATCAAGGTTTCTAGTTGCCAAAGAAATGCCTCCTCCTTTGTCAGGAAGAAAAGTCAGGAGCGCTTCCTTTTTGTAGCTATTGCAAATTCACTGATTTTCCTGAATTCAGAATTGACAAGAGCTTGGGCTGCACGTTGCCTGGTGGGCATCAAGGAACTACAAGTGAGAGTAACAATTCCCTGTTAAACTGCTATTCTTCAGTGGTCTTAATAGATATTAAGTGAAAGAGTCAGTGGAGATCTGAGATGTCAGTGATTCATCCTGGCTTCAACTGGGAGAAATATGAAGAAAATAAATCCCTTAACTTTTTCATACTAGTAAGCTGGAGGAGGGGTCCTCAAAAATCTTTACGTTGAGGGTAATATCTCCAAATTGGCCCTTGCCCCAACAACATTTTGATGCCACAGGCTGTTTTCATGAAAGATTTCATCTATCTTTCCACTTAATAATTGTACATGTAGATCCCTAAACAACACTAAATCCCAGATTCCAGTTTTTGTCTGCATACACAGCACAGCTATTTGAAATAAATTTTGATATTAAAGCTTTTTTTTTTTTACTCCTCCCTCCTCCCCAGTAGCAATAAAATCCACCGAGTTAAGCACTTCGGAAAAGGGAAACACCAGCCAACAGAGTCATCAGCAGACATTTAATTAACAGGCGAGTCTCTCTTCCCTAATTAGGCACCGTTGTTTTGATTGGAGACATTTCCTCTCTGGGTGCCTGAAGTCTTTCCCAAACCGAGCAGACACCGAGCATCTCCTAGTGGCCCGGGTTCGTAAGGCAGGAGTTGGTTGTGGTCGCTAAATAGCGCGGGGATATTTCTGTGTAGTAATCCATGTTTGAGCGCTTTTCTGGGCCAGTGCAGCGACAGGCCCTGTGGAGAGACACTCTGAGGGCTTGGGTCTTGTGGCTGCCACTGCCAGCCTCTTCTCCCTCTTACTGCAGTGGAGCAAACAAACACATTTATTCCCCAGTGTTGCTTTTGTCCAAGTAGCGGTTCTGTTTCTGATGGAGAATGAATCTCTTGTTAAGATCTTAACTGTCTTTTCAGCACTTTTTCTCTGCATCTTGTCAGTTCCACAATTATTTCAAGTCATGTACAAAGAAGGGATGAGACACTATTTCCTCCTTCCACTTTGAACGGTTATTTCCATCTCTTTATGTTTGTGCCTTAATTTTGTAAATTTTACATTTCACTTCCTTCTTTCCTCTTCTGGAACGCTATCTACTTATTCTTGCCTATTCCTGTTTTTCTGACTGTACTTTCCCTCTCCATTTCTCAATTGTCTCCATTTATCTTCTAGAAGTAACAAAGTCTTCTTTTTGATCTATGCAAAAATTGAAATCTACCTTCCGTCCGCTGCTCAGCTTTAAAAATTGCTTTTTAAAAGAGGTGAGTAGGAAAATAAACCAGCTATATTACTCTTTCACAAACTTTCCAAATATGAATAAAAATGGTAATGATAAAATAAAGAAGAAAACCAGAAAAGATTCACTGTAAGTGTCTGAAAATGCAGCTCTATAGATCTGAGCAGACTTTGCTTTGGAAATGGCGAGGAAAGTAATTTTTACAAAGGAGACGGAAGACAAAAAGATTCATTCAACCTTTCATTAGTGAAGAGGGGGAACAAGAGACTTTGAAGACTCTCATCTAGCCTCGCCTACAGGGAAACAAACCCACTTAGTAAATTTTTGAAGAGCTTGTCAATAGGTGGGTCCTTCTGCTTGTCTGGAATCACCTTGGCATGTTCTCAGGGCTCAATCTGCTTTTGCAGGGATTCTCTTGAAGACGAAACATGACATTTGTGCTCAAGTTTGTAAGAGCCTATGTCAGGTTTTCAGCCTTGGTACTCCTGCTAAACTTAAAATGCTTTGCATTACAAATGCACTAAGATGAATTTGAATGCTTCACAAACTGTGAAATGGTGTTGCTCTGCTTTGCTTGAAGGACTTTGCATCCAACTCATTGGAAAGCGGGAAGAATCATAAATCCTGCAAAATACTAGTGATGTGTATGGTGACTGGTTTGTGCCAGTAAGCATTCATCCAGCTGAAGGAAAATAATATACAAACAGACCATACAGCATCATTAGTATTGGGAGAAAAATAAAGAAGAGTTCAGATAATCTCTCACATAAAATATCAGGTTATTGAAATACAGACAGTGATGAAATTCACACATAACAGAACCTGAAGAAATGATATAAATCAGAGCTAGTGAAATTCAAGAAGGGGACTTTTTACTGAGAACAGTCTTCATGATTCTACAATTAAAGTACACACTTTACATCTCATCTAAACTAAGTATGGGATAACCACTTTTCATATAATCCTAAGGTTAAAAAGAACTAGGAACTTATGTCCTTATGCATATAATTCTGAAACAGTAAGAGCATGGGGAGACACTAAAAAGTAATCATATAACTTCATTTGCATAATCCACTTAACACACATATTCTGTTCCCAGTCTCAATGATGGGTTTCCAGATAATACAGAGATAGAAGTTTGACTATTTAAAGCATAGTACTTTCAGTATCATAGAAGCTGGAAGCTGATGGAGGCACCTTGAGCAATTTCAGGTTCAGGGAGAGGCTTACAGACACCAAAGTCTCTTTGTTCTGAATCTCACTTCCTAAATGCCAAATGCATGCTGCGAGAAATTAGATCCCAGATTCTTTCCCTCAATCAGTAACATCAAAGGTCTGGCAACAATTTTTACCATTATGGCAGCAGACAAAATCTGATCCTCCAGCAGAATAAAAATAATACAGGTAATTCAGAAGAGGGTGGACAGGTGGGGAAGAAAACAAAAGAAAACTAACCCTGCAGTTTTCAACTTCAAAATATAATTGCACTGCTGTGGGCAAGACAGTCTGAATGATAATGACTTTTTACATCTCTACGTGTCATGCCACTTCAGAACTTTGATTTACATGTAGTTTTTTCCCACAAACTGATTAAAAAAATAAATCTGCTATTCTCTTAAGAAAGAGTTAGTTTGCACTGACTAAATCAGATCAGCTGTTAATCATCGGATTGATGTGTAAGGCAGGGCAAAGAGACTTGGTTCATCTAACTTGGAAAGAGCTGAGTCATCTTGAAATAATATCCTTTGTCTCTGCTAAGCATGGAAAAGAGCCTTGAGCTGGATTTCTGTATTAAGACTAGAATCCAGAAGACAAATGTTTTTTTGATTGTACGACACATAAGCCATGCTCTTGTTAGGAGTGTCGATGTAGTCAGAATGATCAAGAACAGTGTGAGGATAGTGTTACTGAGAAAGCCAGTGCCAAGACATAAAAATCCCAAATGCCTTACTCTTGGCAAGCTGGTATACCAACAGGTCATTCTTCTTCTTCTTCTTGCGTAAATCAGTCCCCTAAGCCAGCCTGAAACCCCATAGAATGACTTCACAGGAAACATAAATTGCAACAGATAAATATACACATCATATCAAACTAAACAGACTCAGCGTGAATCCCAAAGGGGAAGCTTATGAAATCCTGGCATGTGGCTTGAGAGGTACTGGATCTTGTTTGCCACAGGCTTTTTGGCAAGGCTTTCACAAGACTTTATCCAAAGAAAGAGAAGAGAAAAACTCAGCTACAGTTTATCAGGATGCTATGTGATGTATCTGAATCATGCAGTTATATTCTTACCATTGCATTAAAATTATACTGTTACTATTTCATTAAAAAAGAGATTTTTTTTCTATTATTAGAAAGGGAAAAATAAAACGTTCAGGTAAAATATTCTGGTTCACCTGATTAATTTCTCTGTTTAAGCTTTTCCAGTAACAAAACTATACAAATAGATGGGACATGGGTTAAAACTTGTCAGTCTTTCTATCTGGGAGTAGATGCCACAATCTTTGTATTATCTTTATCTACAAATGGATATAGACTATAAAATCTTAGGTATTTAAAAGTTCTAAATGTGCCATTTCTGTTCTGCCTTCTAAATAACTTTTCCTGTCTCTTGCTGCAGCTGAGCAACAGCTCAATTAAGAAAATACACAATAAAATCTAGCTTTAAGATTACAGTCGCTCATGGGGGATTCTTACAATATCTTGCAATACTGGAAATGAATATCAGATATTTAGTGGGAGCTCATTATTAAATAATGAGGTTATAAGCCTGGCATAAGCTGTTTTATAGTGGATTTTGTGAAGCCCTAAAGGCCAAATCATTGTTAAATTTCATTAAAATTGTGGGAAGACTTCCAAACAGATAAAAAATTGAAACATCTTTTTCTGTCTAACATGGAACATTAATTAAACAAGCCCTTCTGGGAATAAAAAAAAACCAAACAAACCAAAAGCCTAGATTAGTACAAACTATGTCTTTTGTCCCCTAAGTCCTTGCATCCTGCTACCCCAGCTCCATCCTGTATCCTCACCAGAGGAAAGGAAACTAGTGCCTGATTGTTTTGTCAGCCAACTTTTGCCTTAAACAGTGAATAAAAGCTGGATTTTGCATGAGTGGGGCATTCATTCTGGGTGTGTCCCTGTTACCCAGCTCCAAATTTTATGAAAACATTAGGAACTAATTAACTGAAATACCTACTCTCTGAAATCTGGTTGAAATATGACAATTGATCAAAAAGTTGTGGGGAAACTGGAGAAGGGGATGAGAGATTGATTGACAGTAACAGTCAAACTCTGATGTGTGTATAAACCTGACAATTCAAGGCATACATCTTAATATTCATCAGAAAATGAGCAAACTACTCCCTGGGTGCAAAGCTATGTGTTTTGAGAGAAAGGTCCTGCAATTAGCAACTTGCAAAAAGCCAATGAAACAAAAGACACTGTCCCATTAAAACCAACCAACCAACCAACCAAACCCCCAAAACTCACCACCGTTTTGGAGCTCCTTCACCCTTTAGACACGTCCCAGGTGCATCTAAGGCTTGTCCATACAGAGTTGCTAGCTACATTTGCAAAATGCTTTTTCCTTACAGAAAGTTACTCAAATAACCCAGGTGTAAGTATTCTTCAGAACTGTAACATGTCAAATGTTAGAATAAAGTGTCTATATGTATATTCTTAATGCTATAAGTAGTATAAATATGTGCTACAATTTTGATTACACATAGCATTTCAAGGACTGCAAATGGTAGAGAAAGCTGAGTGGGGTAAGGTGTAAAGTAACCATGCTATGAAAGTTCTATCTGATTTATTCTGTGATGTCTGCCTATACTCGATGCACTATTTGCTGAGTATAACTGATATTTTCCAAATATAGAGACCAGTATCAGCAGCAGTGGCAAGTTCTCCCATGCTTTTCTGTTGGCACAAAACTGTTTGAAATCTACTTGCTTCTTCCTCTCTTTCCAAACCCTCAGTTATCTCATCATGGCAAAGGCTCAGTTTCCCTGTGCATGTGGTCGGCCCTGCACTGCTATGTTGTCTTCTTGACAGAAGTCTGATTTCAGGAAGCTTTTATTTCATGGTCCAGTTTTCTGAAAAGCAGCTAAAACCAGCTGCAGGTTCAACTTTCTGAAGTGTCCTCACGTCAGTAGTTGCTTTGAAAGTATTTGTCTAAAATAAATTTTGTAAATATTTCTATATACTTTTCAAGAGCACTGAAGTGTCAAGGGCTTTTGCAATACACTTTAAAGCTAAACTGGAAAAGCTCCACATGAGCTCAGTGTCCAAGGGTGTTGCCCAAGGTTAGCATTGATAAAGTGTTACTGTGGAACTTAGCACATTGATTTAGTAGTTGAAAAGAACACAGCAAGCTGACAGTTTTGTGCCAGTCAAGTTCTATGATTGTGGACTGGAAGTTTACTCATCATCTGTAATTAGCACATTTTTTGAGTTAGGTAATGCTACTTAATCAAATTCCAGTATGTTTAACCATCTGCTATTTGGTGGGGGGAAGAAAAGAGCATGCAATGAGCCTGATTTTATAGAACAGTCCTTGAAGGTTATGAAAGAAAGAATTACGTAACTGAAAAACCAAGCTGAGTTGGAGGTGAAAGTGTGTGTGGAAATATGCATAACAATAAAGTGGTGTAGCAGACATACTGACTCTGAGAATTCTTAGTCTGCTGGATGCCATACAACACATCTAATGTTTTATGCAAAATCCCATAAGATACCTTATACTCAGCATTTTCTGAGAAAATATAATTCTTTTCATAATGGAGAATAGAAAGGCCACTTCTGGAACTAGAAACTGTCTGGAGCAGTTTTGGCTACTATTTGGACTAGTTTTAACCTGCCACTAAAGTAATTTGTATAACATAAAAATACATTTTTCATAACATCTCTGAACTCTTTGAGATAAGTGGGTAAAGAACACTAATACTTCAGGGTTCTTTTTTTTTTAATAATTTTTTTATACCATGGTGGGCTCCTTTGTTCTATTGTCTGAAAGCTGAGTTTGTAGTAGCGACAATTCAGCCTAAACCTAATTTCAGTCAAGGACAAATACTTTAGTAGGAATTACAGATGACTTCAATTCTTTAGTAGCATTTGATAGAAAGCACTACTTTAGCTTAAGGGGGAAATAACAAGGCACTGTCTTGTGTATGAGCCTGTGTGGCTAGAAGGAACCTGTATGAACACTGAATTTGAAGAATATAAGACAGCAGTGCAGCTAAGGGCTGCAGGATGTATGTTTAGAATGATGTAGAATGTTAAGCAGTAAAATTGGGTTGATGGATCTAAACTAGACAGAAGTGCCTCTGTAAAAGGGGGATTGAATTAAGCCACAGAAGGTGCTCTGAATGAATCCAGTGACAGAAGAAATCATATTGTGTCTATGTTGCATAATCTTAAAACTTTAATACTTATGGATCCAGCCACTTACTACTTTAGAAGTATTTTTCAAGCAGTTATATAAATAAAAGTGTCAGTTATTAATGCACACTAAATAATAAAATTCTGGCTTTCAAAGATGAGAAACCATTAACGTATTAGAATAACAGTATGCAACTTTCAAATTGGCAAAATGTACTGGGAACAGAGCATTCAAAATTGTTTGCCTGCCACTCATATTTATCTGCTCATAATTTTTTATTGCATCACATGTGAATCACTTCCATTATTTCTGAGAAGGGAGCATTGCCAGCTCTCTGAGACATGTGGCTGAGTGCATCAAACAATACAGCCATAAGAAAACCAGGAAGTCAAGGATCAATTCTTACCTTATTCATGTCAAATGTATGAAACACTTGATCAACATAGCTGTTAGCTTCTGGGGTAAGTCCATGAAGATCCAGGACATGTTTAAATTCATGCAGACAAAGTTGTCCAGATGGGCACTCCTTCATAAATTTTGTATACCAGTGGTGAATTTCCATAGCATTAATGTCATCTGCTGATCCAGCAGCACCCATTGCATCAAACATAACAGGTAACTTTTTTCAGCTTTTATTCATCCAAATGTTGATCCTTGCTTCCCAGCAGTGATCATTCAAACATCAACACTGCCTTTGAGAGCTACTTTAAACCTCTTACAGATCACTGCCAAGATAGACTAAGTAAATATAGCACCCTAGCAAGATTACTGGTGACCAGTTTTAGTGCCTCATGGCTGATTACGGCCTTGGTGCACAGTCAGTCTCTAGAGCCTCAGATGAACTGATTATGGCATTTCTCATCTTGCATTGGCATCTGTGGTGCTAAAACTATTTCAGCTGTATGACTATTGAAAAAGAAATATACAGGAACTTTCAGGGCAGTTTCTAAACCTTCATTTTGGTAATTCACAAAGTTTTAATTACAACTCCAACTCTATTTTAATACTTGGATATGTTTTGTGCAGCTGCTTTATAGTAGCTGATTTTTCATTTTTATTACTTCTGTATGTACTCAGATCCAAATCTTACCTTAAAAGTCAAAACTAATTTGAATTGGATAAACTGAAAAAACTGAAAACAGCTGTACACTAAGCACAAAAAACTTGCCATTGTCTTTAGACTGCAGTTCTACAAGCATCTGAGTCTTTTGTAAGCTAATGTTGTCCTAAAAATTGCTCCCTCACTGCCACTGCTCATTCAATCCCATCTTTTCCATTCCCTTAGACCAGCATGAGTGTTTGTGGTTGCACTGGTGAAAAAGTGTAAGAACAGATCTAGACAAAAGCTTGCAATAAGATTGAATACTAATAAATATAGTTAGCTTTAGACAACATTATTTACATTTTTGCATTGCCTGGTCTCACAAAGCCTTGGGTTCTACAAGAGAACAGATAAACCAAGGGTGGAAAATGGTGGCCAGCGGTAGAAGAGGTGCAGGACTGCTGCTTCTTCTGATTCAAACTGTTTGTGGAAACTTGTAGAGTCATAACATCAGAGCTGTACTGCAGTACATAGCTGTCCAGTGCAGCATTTAAGCCTTACATTGTATGCTATGGTATGCAGTAGTTATGGGAGAATGTAAAAATACAACTGTTACAACTAAAGCCCACTGCAAAGGTGTTGCCTTACCAGTGGCACTCCAGTGGTGTCTCACAAGAGGACAGAGAGCATCACCTCAGCAGCATTTCTCTGCAGAGCTCAGTCTGGTTGCCATGGGGTGCTGTGTAGCTGCAGGAGATGAATTGTCCTCTGGGCCAAGGTTCGTGCTGGTTCAGTTGCAAAAGTGGTATCAACAGTTGTGAGAGATGGATTTGATCTTAAAACTGCAAAGAAACTTCTTAAAACTGCAAGGAAACTGAAGGCTAGTGCTAGATGTGTCATGAGACCTGTTTTTCGGGTGCCAGGAGGGATGAGTGGTGGTGCACCTGTGGGGTGTGAGCAGTGAGGGCGGCACAGCCCATGGTGCATGAGGTTTAGGGCAGGGTCTATGCCATGGCATGCGTGTTCATGTGGTCATGCAGTATTTTGAACTCAGTTTAATTCTTTAGGCAAGCAAGGAGCTGTGATGTAGTAATTATGTAAGATAAGTTTTCCAAAATATTTTTCAGAAATGGGTACAAGCCTTCACTGCAAAAGGACAAGCGGGACTATTGTGACTGCAATAGACTTTCAATACATATTTGTAACCACATTGCATAAACCAGAGTCTGCAGCCAGTCAGGGCAATATTGCTGAGGAGGGAGAGAAGGGAGAAAGAAGTGCACTGGAGGACTTCAATAGCAATATACACTGTAGCTATCATGAAAAGGTGATTTTTCCTAATCTCTAGTCTTTCTTTACATCACTTTCAACAGTCTCCCCAGAGCAACAATAGCTGCCCACTAATGTGCTGTCAGTTATAAGATGAAGACCTTCGATACTGAGAAGCAGCAGGGATTTTCTGTATGAAATACTGAATAAAACCAGAATAAATCTGAAATATGTGAAGAGGTATTTGGAAATAATGCACTTTAAAATATCACTCACAGGCAAAGAATGCTGTATTTGTAATAACCAAGACCAGCAAGCAAAGGAAAGGTAGCTTAAAGTAGCAATCTTCAATCTTTCATGGTTCAGCAGATCTCAATTTTCAATGGCTTGGCATTGGACATGCTGATACAGAGTTTTTCAGGTATGTACCTACCAAATTTCTTGTTGAACAAAAAGAGGAAGTTTTTACAAACTCAAATATTATTCAGACTTCCTTCCCTCTTCTTCCCTCTGAAATACTAGCAGTCTTCAAAAGAAAATAATCAAAGGTTTGAACCATACATTTCAGAAGCAATAGATTATTTTTTTTTTGCAAACACAGCGGTCTGCAATTATGTTTTGTACATTTTCATTTTCAAACATTCTTCTGAAAAAAACAACAGCCTCTATGCAAGTATCAAAAACTACACCATCTCTGTCCCATCTCATTCCTTGGAAATGTATATTTCTTTCATATGGTTTGGAAGACTCTCCTAACCCTGTTGTGATTGTCCTGGAAGACAAGGTTAAAATGTCAGAAAAATCTACATTTACTTAAATAATTCTTCAAGATAATGACCAAGCCATTCATAATCAAATTATTTGTTTGATGAGCCTGAAAAAAACCCCTTAAATTTTATTCTGAAGCATTTGATAAAATAAGCATATGAACAAGCCTGAGATGCTTATCAGCAAAGGTCATAACTTAAATAAAACACCCAGAAGATTTAAAGAAGCAGTGCAATTACCCAGAATAAAATGTGAACATGAAGCTAAGAATTAAGTGCAAGTAGGAGGAGAAACTGCTTTTAGAGGCATTTTTTTGGTCATGTTCCTATTAGAATGGCTTTACTGAAGGATTATTGTGGTGAAGTACACACAGATTAGAAGGGCTGTGTTGGCAACACTGTTCTTTTTAAGCATTTAATATCATCACTTTCACTCTGAGGAAGAGTTACTTCTCTATTTAAAGCACAATTTTCTCAGATTTATTGCATCTCCACATCCAGGTTAGCTTGGGCATTTCTTCATGTGTATTACCCTCCAAGCGAAGTCCAGAAGTAGAATGAGGGAGAATGTAGAAGTAGAGAAAAACTTGCATTGTAGGTCTGCAGGCAGTGTGATATAAAAGAGAGGGAAGGCAACTGGAAGAAGAAAAGAAACAGGTAGCAGAGAGACTGGTAGGACTTTGAGAATACAGGGTGCTTCAAGAAAGGATGAAAAAATTTTGGATTAAATTCTGCCATAAACATGAGGCATGGAAAGAAGAAGCTGAAATTATACATCAGAGTAAAAGGCAGAATTTAATTCCAAAGACTTTAGTCCAACATCAACAGTTACACACAGAAACCTATTGCCTGAGTAGTGCCTGTATCAAAGGTACACCATGTGCTTATTTTTCCACTGAATAGGATTGAAAAAACCCATCCAGGTGACACAGAACCTCTCAGCACTGTACCCAATGACACGTGCACTCAGACCTTCATATGTTACAGTGGGGACTCAAGGTTATTGACACAGGCTGTGAAACAAAAGACCCTTGAGGGTCTGATAAACTATATCTAGGAAATTTCAGGTTTTCTGTGGATGATGTTATAAAATAGGGGAAAGTTCAATGAAGCATTTGAAACATAAAAACTTCAAACAATGAGGACAACAATCCCAGGACAGGAAAAAACCACATCAATTTTAGAGAGAAGCTTCAAGGGACTAAACTCTGACTCCCACTTTCCCCCATAGCTAAATTCTCATTAAGTCTCTCTCAGTGTTACATACCAGCACCATCAATCTCTTCAAGACACGGGAATAAGATGTTTGGACTTCGAGATGTAGGAAGACAACACCATTTAGAAACTTTATCTGATCCCTCTACTGCAGTGACAGGCAGTGATCTGAGCTGTAGCTGTAAAAATCATAGGTCACTGAACTGAAAAGTCTTATTTTCCTTTAATCTGAAGACATTATTTCTGGAATTCTTTGAAATATTCCTGCAAAATAATCAGATTTCTTTCAAAAAAAAAAAAAAAAAAAGTTTGTGCAATTATAATGTGAAACCGACTAGCCCAAGGTAGTGTGAAGGCTAAATGTAAATATGAGTTAAATAAAAAAATTAGATAATTTCAGGGAGGAGAAGCCCATTTGTTTCACTTGGTTTTTGATTGACTGGCCATAGGCTTCTGGAAGCAGGTAGCATGACTGAGGAGTACCTGTTCCCCAGGCACATGTTTCTAGCTATTGCCAAAGACAGGACAGAGGATCTAAAGTATCTTTGACCTGTCTAGTGAAGTGTTGCTATTTTTACACACCAGACATGACCCAAAGAGTGTTTAAATGGCTTATCTTTATCCAGCTGGTATTCAGACTGACTGAAGATCAATAATCTTGGAAAAAATTGTGGTGTTTTGAAGGTCCTGTCTTAGATGGATATCTGAGCACAAACTCAGTTTATTTGTAAGTTGCATATTTATCATAACAGCATTAAGAGTAAATTATGTTTTCTGTGCACTTTCTATTTGCATCTTCCCACCATTTTTTTACACAGGTTTAATGATTTTTTTATTAGAACACTTTCTATTTTAATTTACTTTAAAGTTTCTCAGTGTACTTTATGTAGGCAACTCTGAATACACAGTAATAAACCGGTACCTTAGTGCCTTGTTATTGTATTAGGTCTGATACCTCTTTTCTTAAGTGACAAAACAATACATATGCAGAAATCTGTCTGCTACCAAAGCCATGAAGCATAAAGGGACAAAACGGGGTTCTACTAAACTCAGCTAATAAGACAACAGAGAGTTATGATTGCTTACACTGAGGAAATGACTAGATGATAATTAACCTTTAATTTGTCCTTTTCTATTTTTATTAATAATAATTAATTTGCCGTGGTTCTCAAACTTTATTAGATACCTTTTAAAATTAGTTTTGTAAGTGGTTTCTAAGTTGTTGTTAAGGTTACTTAAGTAATATTCTAATGCTACTAAAAGCCTTGAATAAAGTATTAAGGTGACACCATTAATCCATAATCTTTCTGGGACTCTTACACAACACACACACTATTCTATCTTAAAAAAAAAAAAAAGTAAAACAACTGTCCCCTTTCCCCTACCCTAAGTGTAAAAGAGAGGTAGGATGAATAAAACTAATTTTCCTACAGAAGGATAGTAAATATCATCAAACTCACCAAAAAGAATTAAGGAAACAATTTAACAATTAATATCTGTAAAGTGGTTATACAAACAATTTGAAGAACATGCACAACATGCTTAGCTCTACTGGCCTTGAAAATAAATCATACTTTGATTTGATAGCAGTAATTGCGTGTAATCTGTGAGTCCCTCCCTGTGAGGGTCAGAGGATTGCCCTGTGAGGTAGAGTCTGGCATTACCTAAGTGGCAGGATTAGTGCAATGTGAACAAGCAGAGGAATTGATGGCACACCAGGCATCATGGTCCCTCTGAGCACAGGGAGACAGAGGGAAACAGGAACAGGTTCAACTCCACTGTACCAGGGCATGGTTCCCTACAGATAATCCATAGATGGACATCTATGCTGTTTGTATCCATCTGTGCTTATAGATGGATGTGTTACTAACTCCTGGAAGCCCAGGACTGGCCACATTTTTCTTCTTTTGTTCAATAACTAGAAATATTTGAAAATGTAATGTAACTTACTTTGTGAAAGCACTTCAGTAGTTCTACCATCTTTCCCCTCAGGCTAATAAGTTTTCCTTGAAAAGCTATGTTTGCAACTCACAGCTTTGCTCCAGTTTATAGGCACAGTCAGCTTTGTAGATATGGTGATGGATAGAATTTTTCTTTTTCATTTTTAAACAGTATGAAATAGTCTTTAAAATCTAAACAAACTGGTTTGTTTTATATCCTAGATAAAGGCAACCCTGAACTCCTTTTAAAATATATTTCTACTGAGAACTCCTATAAATATTCATCAGCATGTAGATAATTACTAGCTAGTTAACTCACTGGGGTTAATAATCCATAACAGAGGGCATGCAAACAGTGGTCTGTAGGGTACATCCATGGTTCATGTCTGGTCAACAGCAACTGATGCAGAATGGACTTATGTGATTACAGAAACCTTTTTGTTGCAAATCCAGAACATGAAGCTTTGGCCAATCACAATGCAGTTTTTTACATTAGTGAGTTCAGGCTGGAAAAACTTCTAACTTTTGTCACTCGTTTTACTGTCAAAAAGACCCTAAGTAGTTGAGAGCAAGGCCTGTTAATAGGATAGGACAGAGAAAACCAAAAGAAAAATGATACATTTTTTATCTTACTATCAGCACTTGGTATTACATAGTGAGAGGCAATACACAAAAATAAAACCAGCATGGAACTTAATTTAAATGAAAGATGTATAAAGATCTTTTGACCTTTATAGTTCATAATCCTCAAGAGGAATATCATCACCACTATGCAGCACTGACTGTGCTCTAAAGTTGTTTCATGCTACCACAGCAATCTCCAGATAGTTCCTGGCTGCTGCAATTCTTGACAAACTATGAAAAAGTACCAGTGGGAACAAGATTTACTCAAATGTTTTTCAACCAAGTATTCATCCATGTTTTAGTGTGAAAAATGGACAAAAATACACATTACAGGATTTAGAATAAGAAGTTGCACTCTTGGAGTAGGAAGGCACAACTTCAGTGCATTCAAAAGAGGAATGTACATGCTTGATCAGTACGTGCAATTAAAATAAAGGTACAGGAAATCTGTTAGAGTTTAGAAAGTAAAGATCATTGTTTCCAGACAATTTTGCTGATGTATTACAGATTTATTTTTTCCATTTTTAAAGTGTTTTCATCATCATGTAACAGGTCATACTATCAGCATTCACTGTTAAAAAGAAACCATTTGTACTCCAAGATCTGAAAAAATGTGACTCAGACTTGCAGTCAAAATTTGAAAAGAAGCAATGGGAAAAAAAAGTGACCGGTGTTCCAAAGCTGTCTGAAGGTCTAATTTCATGAAAAGAAAGGAACTCTTTAGCTTAAAAAGTGGAGATTTCATATTCCATTTGTGAAACCAAGTTAAGTTCCTCTCAGCCATTACACTTCGGTGAAAATAGAGACTTCAACTGAACTTCCCAATGCATGAGCTGGCATTTTAATCTGTTCCAAACTTCTGTTTTCTGAGAGCATACAATATCCACTGACCTGGTAGAAAACACCAGGAGGATATGGGGTGATAGGAAAAAATTCTTATCCCCTAAAAATCACATTTTCAGCATGCAACAGTGAGCATGAGGATTTTACCAAATTCTTTTCCATAACACATACAAACCGGAAAAAGTATTCAAAGTATTCCAAAGTTCATTTACTTACTAAACCAGGCCTCACACTTGCAAAACACTTCACAGTGAAATATGTGAACTATTCATGACTGCAAGAACAGTTTGCATGAGCCTGGAAAACTGACCTGTGATAGACGAATTTTACTTCTTTCACAGATCTTAAAAATCATCACATTGATGGGATTTGTCTGAGACACAAGATACAACTCCTAGAGAAATTCCTTTCAATCTGAGTATTTACTCAAAATTAATCACCCTACTTTTGCATTAATGAGTTCAAGAACAAATTTTCCAGCCTGTTATCAAAGAAATTACTGTATTCAAATGTATTCACAACTCACTCCCAAAATTCACAAACAACATTTATGTGACCTAAATTCTTCATTAAATTTTAGCAAAATATTTTGCAGTAATAACTGAAAGCTAACACTGTGCTCAGGTTTTCTGAATTAGACTTAATGTTTTTGTTCTCTTCATGTGAATTATGGTTCTCTGAAGTATTAAACATACTTCTGTTAATAAACTCAAGAATATAAATCAAAGAATACTCTTTTTCTTGGAAAGAGCATCAACAAAGCATAGTAACACCCATCTTGTGGCACTTCATCTTGGAATAGAAATGAATTTTATAGACTTTTTTTTTACCTGGGAGTAGCATAATTTTGACTTTAATTGTTCAGGAGGAATCTCTGTTCTTATTTGGAAGGAAAAATAATTAGTATTTACATTCACAAGGCATGTATTTGCTTATATTTGTGTATAAAAAGAGTTAGGAGGAGAAACAACTAAACAAAAGCAAATAGAGGAAGGAAAGAACACTAACTAATTAAACTTAGAAGGGTAAGGAAGCCATGACCGAACAAACTAACTCTTTACCATCCGCTGGTGAATAATGACATTTTCACAGCTGATTTTTCCTCCTAAGTGACAACAGGCTGTTTAGTACTGTAGGCCAGTTCCTGAAAAAGTTTGAAAAACTAGTTTGTTGCTGAGAAAAACCTCTAAGAACGTGAATGTGCATTTTGGGCAACCTACTGCTGGCATCTCCCAGTAACACAAGCCCCCAGTAAACATGCACAGATAGTAAACTTTCCTGATGCTGCAAGATTCCTGAAAACAAATCTCTCTGTCTCTTGGGACCTTGAGGGGAAACCATTCAAACTTTGCATGAAAATATCTGATCTTTGGCTTTCACATTGAAGGCATCTGAAAGTGTTTACTTTTAAGTTGAATTAACGATATGCAGAAGCTGGAGAAAAGCAGCTTATTAATGAGGGTGGAGTGAGCTGCAGGTTCTCTGCATGGTGCTGTATTCCTGTCTTCTGAGTTTATTGTACATCGGCACAGTTGCAGAAACAAGAGGGTAGCAATTTGTCCTGTCCCACCCTCCCCCAATTTACACCACTGTGGACCTTTTATAATGGAAGATGCTCTAATTCTGAGTGAATGCAATCAGGCTGCTGTAGGTTCCCATACTGTAAATACACATGTAAGATCTCCTCCAGGTGTGCAGGCAAGCTGTTATCTTAATAACTTATGTTTGGAAAAAACTTTTCTAAGAAGTTCAATGACAGTAGAAGCAAATACACATCAGAGGTGAAGATTTCTAAAGCACAAAGGCCAGGAAAGTCATGTCCTGGTCACAGAGAGGACATCTTTAACTGAGAACCATGGCTTGTAGTGCAGCTCTCCCCTGGTATGGTGGAAGGAAACAAACTGCATGCAACAAATGAAATCAATGCTTTTAAATGCCTCAAAGCTTTAGCTTCTTGCAACTCAGTCAGAGCTTTAGTGAAGAAAGATTAAAATCATACAAAGTGTGCTTACAAGACTTCAGTGCATACCATTCCATTAGAAGAACTAGCAGAAAATTTCCTTAATGGGCAGTTTCTAATTTAGTACACTTTTAAGTAGCTCAAAACTTCTCTAATTTTATGATAATTAATTCTGTTTTTGTTTTCAACCAGCTGTATAAAATGGCATCTGGCAGCCACAGTGTGTAATTTGCTGTGATTAAAATTAAGGAACTGGACTGCAGGCCAACAATTTGTGCTGTCCAATAGGTCTTCACTGTGTGTCTGTGCTAGCCGAGGCCACTAATGTGTCTTCCACATAGTGCCAGCCAAAGAACACAAAGCTTTTTTATTTTAATTTTACATCAATGATGGAAATGGTCCATGTTTTTTCTTTTAAAAAGAACCACTTCCTTTATTTCAGATAAGAAGCGGCAGCACAGAAAGACATTTATCTTGGAGCTGCAGTGAAACCATCCTGGAGCTGAAGTAGTATGTGCAAATCTGACACCTGACTTAGTCACTTGGCATCTTGGGCATCAGGTTCGCTCCCACTTCTCTTTCTTCATCCTTGGAAGGGGTGACAAAGATCTGCCTTGTGCTGTGGGCATGCAACAGCTTCCACTGAGCAATTTACGGTGTATTTACTCAGTCTCTGTATGCACAGTGATTGTGGGTTCAGCAAGGAGGCTAAGGATAGCAGTGGAGAAAAGGGATGAAGAAGGAACTTCTTTCAGACAGAGTATTTATGTTACCTTGTCTGTATTAACTAATAACCCTGCTTGAATTACTCAATGCCTTAACATGGATGTAAAACAGTCACGGATGCCATTTCAAGAGGTGAAGTGCAACCAAAATCACAGACAAAAGCTTAACACACCTGGGAACTGCACTGCAAACTTGTGTGAGACCCCACCCTAACCATTCAATTATGAAACCACTGCACTCAGAGGGTGAGGGAGGCCAGCCTAATGTTACCTGTAAAAAGTCTCACTGCACAGGCTGACACTGGTAGCACTTCAGATGCCTGTACTTCTGCCCTCAATGCTGTCATCTTTTTCCACAGAACAGTGTTGAAAGGTCGGGTTTAATGCATTTCTCTCTGTTGGAGAAAAGTCACTTTAGGGAACCATTAGTATTTCTGGCAATTTTATTTGACTTTGCTCAGTTTCAGGCACATAATAATGATAAGGTTGCTATATCATAACACACATTTGAATATACTGTTTAACTGTGATCTAAAATCTGGCAGTTCAACTGCAGCATGCTCTTGTTCTTCTACAAGCTTCCTCTACTGAATAAAAGAATAACAAAACAAAAACTAGCAGTTTTACCTCTGCCAAAGTCTCTAAAAGGTTGTAGAATGATTTCTAATTTAGGTATTGTTTTTCTTCCCTCAGAAAATTACTTAGGGTAACTATATTAACAGTCTTAATGAGGTAGCTGGACACAGCAGCTGTATTCACGGGAAAAGAAATTTCACCATTTTGCTAATAAATACCTTTAAAACTTTATATCCTCACTTTTTTTACTTCACAAGTTGACAATTTTTAAATTAGAAACCTGGTTAAGTTTTGACTTTTTAATCTTAGTTCCCGCCCATATTTTTTTTTCTTTGGTTTACGAAGAATTTATTAAACTATACTTTATCCAGTGATATAGTGTAAAAAACTCTGGAGACTGGAAACCGTGGAACCAGGTGCTCATTGGACCTGACCTAGAGATTCTCACTTTTCATGATCAGTGTTAATGGATGTGTGGAATATGTCCCTCGTTCTGTCACTTGCTTAGTATACCACTGCTTTTTGTTCCAGGAGATAAACAGGCTGAAAGTGTTTAAAACTTTTCCTTCTGTCTTCAGAACCTGACTTAACACTTTGCTGTTTACTACAGAGCAGAGAGTCTCAGGAGCAAAATCTGCCACGAGAGTCAGTTTGGTGTTTTACTCCCTCTGTGAGTGAAACACGTAGTACATGGTGTGCCAAATTAAAAATGGAGCAAAAAGGTGAAAGAGTTGCAAATAGAGTTTAGATAGCACTGCTGCCACAATACATCCAGTTTAAATTCTAAGGGCAATGTTTCAAAGTTACTCTCTCCAATCCCCATTCCTCCTCTAAAGCCAAGAGAAACACAACATCTGCTAAAAACTTACACAATTTCCTGATTGCTGAGTTCAGCACTAAACCAGAGATTTCTTCCCTCTTCCAAGGGCAAACTACTTGCAGCTTCACTTTTAATTCAACTCACTGTCCATAAAAAGGAACAGTCTTTCAGCCCCTAAAACACAGTCCTGAACACCCACAGAGGGCATGGCTATTACTGGCTTCAGAGACAGACATAAGAGCAGTAAGAGATGAAAATCCTCATTTCACCCTGCTAAATCCACCATTACACTATGGTGATGTGACAGGAAAGAGCCAAATACCTGCCACTTTCATCCTGCTGAAGTGCTGAAACCAGGATTAGAGTTACATAATGTTGTAAAATAAGAATTCAGGTTGCAAAAGGAGGAATCTCTTAGTTCCTTTCCTTATTAAACTCACTGCTCATACAGCTGAAGAACACTGTCCCTATAAGAACAAATAACAGCCAAGTCCTCAAAACTGAAACTCTCACCCAGCACAGACTGACAAAAGCACACTTCTTGATGATCTCTATGTACCTGAGAATTTCAGCTTAGAGTAGAGCTGCAGGGCACATGTTCTAGACTGGTGAAAATTTGGTCAAAGGTTTACTGTGTTCTGAGTATTTTGCACGGTGCTCAAACTTTCTTTGTATATGTGCATAAGGCTCTGAGGCACAAACTGAAATAGGGTTCAAACTCACCTGAACACAAGATGAGCACAGCAGGATTACTGAAATATTCACATTGAAAAGCTTAACCTTAAATGAGAGGTTGGAATTTCCACTGTTCTCTTTCACATGCACAGGGAACTTACCAAGATCTCATGAATGCTGTAACTGCACCAGCTTCCCATATAATAGTACAGATTTCTTCAGTACACTAAACAAGCAGAAGGCAGAATAAATTAAATAAAGTCAGAGGTACCCTTCCTATTGCCTTCATAGCAGTTCACATACTGAAGCTGTCACACTAAGTGTCAAAATAAAACTTGAAATCAGGGAGACTACACTGTCCTTAATTTTGAGTCAAGGCTGTGGAAGCAGGTGAAGCCTCCACTGGGCTGACAGAACTGGTCCCAGGGCTCTGGACTAGGGAACTCTGGTTTTCTTCAACCCTGCAGCACAATTCTAAAGCTCACTTGGTCCTGAAAATAGGGAGTTAGGAAGGGATGGCTACCCCAGCCTCTTCAGCCAGCAGAAAATGTGCAGTTAGAGGGGTAAAGCACAAAGTGAAAGGGAAGGGCTGACTTGCTTGGTAATAGGGTCAAGTATGTTTTAGCCCTTCCAAATGGTGGCGGTGCTAATACTTCTCAGGAAGAGAAGGATGGAGAAGAGAAGGATGGAGAAGTTTGAAAGAAGTGGAGTGAATGCAGCTCAGGTATCAAAGGTCAGCTTTTGCTTTGGGAACAAGAGTATATGTTTCTTGAAAAACATGGTCTCCTTGACAGCCTGGCTGTGTAGGGTGGAGTGTGATACACATAGTGTAAGTCAGGCAAATGTTGATTAAATCATCTTTTGTGCCCACTGGAGTCCAATAGTATCACCCAGGGATGGACAAAAGGCATCTTTCAAGATGTTCTTCCATCCAACAGGAGACGGATACTTTTGTACTATGAAGACAAATCAATTAGAGCTGCAAATTTGATTAAGGAGCAAATAAGAAGTGGTTGGTGGAGTGAAACTTTTGAACTTAATTAACTTAAAAACACAAAATAAAGCAATTAACAGGTGACAGGTACTTTTGCACAACAATAAGGAAAATGGGAAACAGATTAACATCGGGTTTTTTTTTTTAATGTTGGATATTTTACACTAAAATATCTAGTATTCAGTAGTGACAAGTCAATATTTTGACTGTTGCCATCCCCAGAAAAATTAAATTACTTTGAGAAATCTGCTAAAAATAACGCATTATTTGGTGGGCTTCCTTTCAATGACTTTCAAGAGAAGCACATGAAAATGTTCAAAGTACAATTCCTGGGTTTGAGGTACTACAGAAAAGTTATTTGTCCGGATACTGCCTCATTCTGATATAACATTGAGTACCTGCATTAGTGTTACTGAAGCACCTTTTCCTTTTACCAACCCCCTGTGCAGCCACACTCACAACATCCATCCTACAAAGAACAAGACAGTTGGCTGAATGCTACATTGCATTTAAGCACTCTGACAGGGAGAGGGTCTGACATCCAACACCAGCCTAGGGAGTCTTATTATAGCAAATTTACAAGAGCAGATGTTGCTCCAAGACTTGCAAGACTACGTGTTGTGTTTGGCACACTGGAGTTAAGCAACTACATTTTCTCCCAGCTGCATAAAGTAGTAATTATATTGTTTTAACTACATGCTAAAAATGTACCACTGAAACTAAGCTAGCATGATTGAGGGATCCGAAACCTTGGACAAGTCCTTGACTTTAATATACTGCGTGAACAACAAGGTCTTAGAAAAACCCTCTCCATTTTTTTGGCAGTCTAGGGAATAGGTCTTTAATCACTGCTTTTAAAGTCTTCTCTCAGAAAATAATTGAGGCTGTGTTTTCATCAAGAATGTCAGCTCTATTGTCTTAACTCTATAGTTATAAAATAAATTACTAGGAAATTAAGAAGAACAAGAATAAACAAGAATTCTATAGATATCATTTACATGAAGAGGCATTTATTTTCAGAAAAGTGTTGCATGTGAAATTGTGATTAGTTTTTCAAAATTAGCTGCACTTGTGATTTAAAGCTTTAAAAGAATAAAAAAATAATTTCAACGGGTATGGAGGGAAAAATTCCATGCATAAGACTCAACTAAGATCACGCTCAAATCTAGGAAAAGCTTCTTGCTGTAGTAAGCCTTCAGTCTCATCTTGAAGCAAAGTTTGTAAAATGCCATTTACAATAAATTCAAGTTTTCTATGTGTTAATCTACCTAAGTTTTGATTAAAAATGTTGGTATAGCTAGCAAGAGTCAGGGGCTACTGGTTCATCAGGTGCAACTGCATCCTACTTTACCTTTGTTTCCATTTTCATCAGAAATAGGTCCACTGATGTTAACGAGTTTAAATTGGCAGAGCTGAGGTGTAAATATTTCCTTATTGGTTATTTCCCACTTCAGTCCAATTTCAGACATTTTCAGACACCAGCTCATTATTATTATGAAACAGATTATGACACTGTCTTTATCTTGAAGCACACACTTTTCTCACTTTTGCTCTTGCCATTCTCTTCCCTGGCTCCTAGGGGTTGGAGTTGGGTGATGATGTGAATGGTTGGCTGGCACTCCGTTGCTGGCCACAGTATAGGACAAATATATATAAGCACACACAAAGCATTTTACCAGAGTTGGTGAAAAAGATCGAGCTTTCTGCAAGTGAAGACTGACTTAATTATCATAAATATGCCTATCTGCTGACAGATAACGAACAACATCATAAGCAGATATAGAGACCCCTAACAGAAGTGATTGAACTGGTGCAAACAGAAGAACCCTGTTCACAGCTACTGTGAAAAGCTGACTGAAGCAGCTTAAACCTCCCACTTAACAGCCCAAGGCCACATCAGCTCAGCATCTTCACTCATTCTGCCCTTTGACATGCAAAACCCAAAAAGAAGCAGAAACAAGACTGCCCACTGTTTTGCAGGGAAAGCTCTCAATGGGGTGCAGATTTACAGAGACAGAAACTTAATCCTCTTGTTTGTTCAGAGGTGTAGATTCATACTTGCCCACAATTTCCTGTCATTTATGCATAGCACATAACTGCTTCTACTGCCCCGTTTTATTGCCTACTGAAAAGTGAGTGAGAAATTTCGCACTTGCTCTTGGATTTTAAATTTATTATACCAAGCTTTATCTTAGAGTATACTTTGAGAACTGTTACAGATTTCAGAAGAAGAGAGATTTGTAACAGAGCTAGTACCAGGCTTTTATTACAGAGGTGATAGGAGTTACCATGTGAGAATAGTAGAGGCTTTTTCACAATGGAATTGGCATTGATTATCTTCTATCCATGTGCACTCTTGCTTATCAGCGCAGATGCCCTGGAAAGAGGGTTTTATGAAGTGGTTTTGAACAGTACTGTAACTTTCTTTGTAGTAAAAGAAAGTTGATTATCACCTACAATGAAATCACATCAGCCACAAAAATTAATCACAGATCCATATGTCTGATATAGGAGTCAGGGAAAGTCAAGAGTTATTAACTCAGAAAAGGACACAGGCAAGCTTCTAGCACAAAACAAAACAACAACAAAAACCCCCAAACAACCCACACCAAAACAAAAACAGGAAAATACCCCAAAGCCTCCAAACAACAAAAACAAACCCGACACCAAGAAACCCACCTCAAGTACCCCAGAATCAAAGAAGGTGTAAGAAAAGAAGACTAAAGCTTCTGAAGAGCAGGGTGCTGTTCGTGCATCAAAAGGATCTGGCAAGATGAAGAGCACTAAAAGCTCTTGTTGATCTCTTGTGGCCACAGTACGTTCTCAATGCAGTTTAGACAAGCCTAAGCTATGGCATTTCCCTGGAGTGTGATGATGTAGCTAATGCCAACAAGGTCCAACAGATGATTAAAGGGATGACGAAAGGAAGCAATGTCATGCTTTCCAAGGAAGGAAAGGATCAAGACAGATGTAACTTACTCCAGTTCTTAACAACACCTTCCTACAAATAGAAAGCAATACTGAAGCTATTATTGTCACCATTCAGACATGATGAAAAGTATTAAAAGTAATGAGCTACATATCTGAACACATAAGAATGAGGAAAAGCATGTTATAATGACTATCAGGCATTTCAGCTGCTCATGAAACAGGCATAATATGTGTTCTGCAAACTATCCCTCAAACCTATCCCGCATTATTCCACCTGACAGATTAAATGGCTGATCTCAGTGCATGTAAAATTGCCAGATATCCAGGAACTTAAGAACACCCAGCCCAGTTTTCACAAAGAGCCTGTGCCTAGTAGTAGTGAAAATTACTATCTACTCCTATTCTGCCAAAATGCCAGAATTTTCATGGCTTGAAACAAAAAAAATGAGAGAAAGCCTGCGTGCAGAGCTAGGCAAGGAAATGCATATCATAGTGTAAGAGGTGTATACGTGTTTTAAGCAAACTGAGATAGTGGCATAAGAGCTAATTGGAACCCACATGGAATAAGATAATCATTGTGAGGGTGGCACACCTGGAGAGAATTATGCAGTAATTTTGAAAAGTTAATAATTAAAGCATGACCATTTGCAGAGAGTTTATAGCTATTCATCATTTATAGGAAAACCAGAATAATATCTAAGTAGGAATTAAAGACAGGCTGGGTTCAAATGATACAGAGTGGGTAAAACTTGTATTATAGTGAATCCTTGATCAATAAAATAACAATTTTAGTGTAACATAAAAGGGTGTCCTAATAATGTAGTTGGTTTAGCAGAATTAAGTACTGTGTATAGGCTCAATCTGTTTGCATATCAGCAGCACATGCCTTCTATTACAGAAATGAAACAGCAAGTGGGCAGTTTCATGTGTAACATGTTTTGGTAAAATCTGCAAGCTCAGGCCAGATGATACTAATTTATAATCCAGCTCTATCATGCATGCTGCCTCTTAAAAATGACTTTATTTCCATATAGTAGGTATTCAGTTGCAGGAAAAAGATGGAACACAATGTAAATGAAAGTAACACAACTATGGTTCATCTTGACCGAAAGGACTAGAATCTAAACAGCTTCCCATGGTATCACCCCAAAGTAGATGAACTCCAAGGTCTGATAATAAATGATAATAAATGAATTACACCCTTGGAGCCTTGCTCAGTGCCAAACTTTGCATCCCTTATAAGAAACAGTTGTGTACTATAAGCACTCAAAACTTTACTGACATTTAGGTTAATGAAATTATCTTGCTTCCAATCAGCTCAGGAATGTTCTGTTCTTAAATTGACTCCTAATTCCTAGTGCAAGATGACTATCCATCCATTCTACTGTTATAGGAACTGCTCCCTGATTTGAAAGTCATCTTTCTTCACCAAAGGTGCCAGAAACTGGTGCAGATTATTATTGTTCCATTAAAAATGACATTGGGATTTCTTTAATACTCCTTGTAATTTAAAAGTCCCATTCTATACTACACTGAAACACTTCAACAAATTCATTAACATAACCTGTTAATACTTTCTAAGCTTTTCCTGATTAATCTGATGCTTAACCCTCTTTATTCTGGGGTGCTCAATTCACACTACTTCGAAGAAACTACTTTTCCTGTATTTATTTATAATGTTGCAAATTAGCCTCTGGCTATCAAGTTTCCATTTTTGGAAAGTTAATACATATTAGATGTCTTCACCTCCTATATGCCACATCAGTAGCTGTTCTCTTTACTGGTTTGTTTTCTTGTTTGGTTGGGGTTTTTTGGGTTTGGATTTTTTTTGTGCGTGTGTTTGTGTTTATTTCTTTTTTCTGGAAAGTGAGAGAGAGAGGAAAAGAGAAACCTACTATTTAGAGGGTTTGATATTTTTTAAAAGTTGTTTATATTTGTGTAACTAGTTGTAAGAAATATTAATTGAAGTTATCTATCAGGTTTGTAGGTTGACTTTCACTGCATCCCCAACCTCATGTTTTCAAGAACAAGTCAGCACTTTAAGACAGATGATCCACAAGTAATTAAGGCAAATGATACCCTAAGCCAGAGATTTAGAGTGCTCAGTTAACATATTAAGAGTATTACTGACTTTAAGACACTGAAAGTCCATTCATGCTACTTTTCCTGCCACAGCATGACCCTTTATCACACTTTACAAGAAACTTGGTAAATCTGTATTTGTGCACAACTGCTTTCAGTCCTCAATGTCAGTACAGTACTGTAAGACACTAGTTTAAAAAATGCTTTTTTCAAGCAGCAGGTGGTTTAGCATCACCCTGTGTTCAATTTTGATATAATTTATTCTTGTGCAACAGTTCTAGTATTTTAAAGAAATTCCTCACACGGATAATTTCTGGATCACTGCTGTTCACAACAATTGTAACAGCATCCACAGTTCACAAAACAGGTGTTTTCTTTCAGATTGGGAAGAAATACCTGCAAAATTATATGGGAAACAAGCTAGGCTGGAGGTATTTTTACCTTAACAACATGTATGTTGAATGCCTTCACAATCTGAACTCAATCCTTGGATGTCTCCTGTGTCACTTTGCAGAATATGTTTCTTTTTGAAAAAGTTCATTGAGTTACTTAGAAGGGATTCCAGATGTGACTTACACCTATATGCTGGGGGTGCATGGAATAAATCTTAAATTGCATTTCTGGGGGACAAACATAGCTCTGTGCTAAAACATCTCACTTCCGATTTTAGCAGCAAACTTTCAGGATAGAGGCCTCTATCTTTAAAGGACCATTTTCTTGTGCAACACCCTGCTTGCATTTTGTGTAGAAAAATATGAGTGAAACTGGATGCTTTTGCTTTCTGCTAAGTGACTGCTATAGAAAAAGAAAATTCAATTAACAGCTTATTGGCTGGCAAGCCTTTATCTTCTTGATAGCACTTAGGTTAATGACAAGTTAATCTTCCTAAGACAGATCTGACACACTTCTTTTTAAGGAAATCTGAAAACAAACAAAATGCTAATCAGTTCACACATGGCCACACAATTCTTCACTACTAGTTGCTGTTAATATGACCAGGAATTATTTTATCAGGTTAAACTAATATTTCATGTAATCTTCAGCAGGAGTCAAGAATAGGGGAAAGTAAATAAGCAAGATGCTCCTACTTAAAAAAAACTCGTAGTGAAAGCAGGAAGAATGGAGTGTGGGGGGATACCTTTTTTCCCCAGCCTTTTTGAGTAACCACTGTCCATCCTGAAGCATGAAGACTGACAGCACCAAGTAGTTTTTATCCCACCCTTTTTAACTAAAAGCAATACCCATGTCACACCTTGTAATTTAGATTTTTACTAAAATACTGCTTTATTTTACTGCTCTCTGACATTCTATTTCTTCTACCACAACACAGAAATGTTGGGCAAGTAAAATTATAAAAGCTATAACAATGCATTATTTTCCCAGTTTTATATACATTAACATTCTGATCCCTTTCTTTTAGGAATGAAATCTGTAGTCTAGAGGCCTGGTCTCTATCCAAGGCAAAGCCCTTTAGTATACACATACACTCTTCCCCTGTCTTTAATCTTTGAATATGTGTGTGGGGGTGGAATTTGCAGCCATCTGAAATAAAAGTAGTTTTATCTTTTTGACACTTGAGGGAATGTGAGAATGATATAATTAAAGAAAAGTTAGGGGTTTGGTTCTGAGTAAAAAATGGTAACAAAACACTGTGAGCTAACTGTCTGAAAAATTGTTTGGAAGCTATTGTAATGGAAAAACATAAATACAAACAAACCTTCAGAATAGCAGTGCAATTAGTCCTCTTGTCAAAAGCATGACCTACAGTATCACAGCATAAGGGGTTATTGCCAAATCTGAGAAGGTTAATCTTGAGTTGATCCAATCACTCTAATAAAATTACCATCCCAGAAGATGAGCTTCATCATTATTCATGAGCTAAAAGGTGTGTGGAAAGATTTGTGGTTCAACATATAAATGTCCTTTTCCAAAGTACCTGATAGCTATATTGCATATACCAAACACATGCTCCTGAATCTGATATTTCACACAGCCAGTGTCAAGGGCAATTAAAAAAAAATTTAAAAAAAAAAAAAAAAAAGCTAAAACCTGCAGTTAATACTTATAATTACAAGGAAGCTTTTCACTAAGACCTGAAATATGGTAACATTTAATCAGCATGAAGGGTAAAGGTATTAGGAGAGCAACTTTTAATACACAGACCAACCTCTCTATGCTAGAGGCCAAAAATACTAATGGTTCCCTGAATGAAAACTGTGATAAAATCAGCAAGAGCTAACTATGCATATGTGTTTTGCTGTGCACTAAATGTGAGACAAACAAATGGAGAGTTACATGAAAATACGTATGAAACAACAGCAGAAGGAGTACACATTTATTGCTGTCAGATTTGAAGACAATCCCAGCGCTAAGGAATGCTATAATTTTTGCATTAAAACCTAACCAAAGCAACTTAACATTAAATGTGTTAATTCTTCCTGGAAAGTCAAATGCCTCTCCCAGAATACAGAAGTTTCTGTAATTGCACCTTAGGCTGCTCTTTGCTTGATCAGATTTTTTGTCTTCCCTGCGTGGTATTTGACAGAATTTTTTTATTATTATTACTTTTTACTGTATCTCTTTTTCCACGTAGCTTTGTCTGTGAAATGACAAAGGGAAAACTTGTACTTCAATAACACTCTAGCCTGTGCACACAAATGCAGATTCCCCTGGGGAAAATCAATGGTTCCTTAATTATTTAAAAACTGCCTCAGAACACAAAATAAGGTTTCTCATGCTGTCAAAAAGGAAAACACAAAATCAATTACTATACACACTCCAACAGCATTCTAAAGCTAGGGTTTGGGATTTTTTTTTCTTAAGAATCCTTTTAAAATTACCCAGAACAATTCCCCCTTCAAAAAACCTACTATTCAATGTGTCTACAGCAAGCAGGATTCAGTATTGGTGCACCCCCACATCAGCCTCAGCTCTATGACAAGCACCTGTTGGAGTTTTGTCTTGCCTTTATTTCCTGGTATTTAGTCCACAGAGCTTCAGTGAAGCAACTGCTTGTACCACAGAGGCACAGCAGCTGCTCAGGGGAGAGCACACAGGCCACTGCATCAAAATCAGTGTCAGTCCAGGAGACAGGGGAGGCTGCAGCATGGGGAGTGCTGTGCTTCTCACTCCCACTTCCCAAGGGATGTATGTATCAGTTGTCACACAGAGGTGACAGGGCTCACAAAGAAGGAATAAATATGTACTTCAAATTAGGTCTGGAAAATCACTTTTGACAGAATTTTCACAATCTTTAATGTTTCTGTTGCCTGCTTATAAATGAAACACTTTCAAAGAGCAGAGCTAGATGTAAGATGGGGAATGAAGGACCTCAGGAGCATGGGGAGGATCCTTATGGTTCAAAGAGAAACAACAATATGCTCATCATCCAGGTGATCTAGTTTTCTTCAGAGCCAGAAGACTCTATGCTGAAGTATGACACCTTTTAGAGCCCCCTTTTTTGCATGTGGCCCTTTTTTTCCTACAGTTCTTTGGGTGCAGAAATACCTGAACTGATCCCTCAATATGACCCTCCACGTGCTCCTTAGAGAAAGGAAGAGCCCAGTTATATTGAAACCTGCACTGCTTTGGCTTTGGTTAATCGACTTCAGAATTGCCCATGATTTCAGAGGGTAACTCATTAATATGCATAAATGTTGACCTTTTCTAGTTTCCTGCTAATGCTAAATGGCTTCCCAATGGGGCACATGGTCCCTGTGAGACACAATGTGACTTTTTCCGGGGACAAGTTTTTATTTTTCACAATATAAAGCCAAAAGCTGACTGTGGGCATGGAGTATTTTCATTCTTATTCTAGCACTGTTTTGTAGGTCTTTCTCAGAAAGCATGAAAGCAAACAGTGAAATACATTTGCTCCTGTGGCTCTGCTGCCTCCAGAATGAAGAGCTAGCTATTTGTGGTTCTAATGAAAAAGCCCTCTAGGAAAAAGGTGCGTGAAATTTAGGCACTTAATTATATATGCCTGTCATTGAATGGTAAGGGCTTACTGAATTACTGTTCAAAAGGTTAGTGACTGACATTTGAAGTTAATGCTCAGACTCAGCAGGCCCCCTGATGTAGCAGCACAAAGAAACCACAGAAGTAAGCTGCAATCCCCCCTTCCAAAATGACTTCTAATTACTCTGCTGGGATGGGGCAGAAGGGTATGTGTGATGCCTGTGAGGAAACAGCATAATGGACATATGAGAACTGATTTCATAAGGAGTACAGAAATTAGCTAAATATACACTTGTGAGGCTATAAAGACAAATAAAATATGAAAAAATTTCCTGTCCTTTTTTCACTACACAGCAAAGGCTAGAAATTACGTGAAGCACTATGTTTTCATCTCTGCTTATTAATAAAAATTCTGTCAAGCCTCTTCTTGGAAAACAGTGGAATAATTTGAAAAAGAACATAATGTGACAAAGATGGAATGAGGTAGTCTAAAAATGAACACGCTAAGTAATTTTTAGAACCATGCTACCATTGCGAATCTAGTTGATAAGGAAAACTTCCACTGTTAAGACAGCAATTAGACATTAAATATATCTTGGGAAAGTAATATGATTTCTTCTTCCCTCAAGACAAGACAGATTTGGAAATCAGGATGAAAAGAATGGTATTATGTATCACAAAGTGCTAACTTGACCAAACAGTAGTTTTCTGTTCTTTAAACATGGCAGAAACAAGCAGATGTCCTTGTTCACATTTTTTTAAGTTTGTTTCTGGGAATAAGTACTTTGTCATCTGGAGAAGTACTATACTATACAGTTTTGTGATGCAAATTCCTCCTAACAGGAGATGTTTATTTACCCTCTGCCCCTTGATCTAATGCAACAACACTTAATGGAAGATTTCTCCTTGGAAACCGAGTGCTGGGCTTAGGCTCAAGGTCCTGAGAAACATACTTGCATTTGCACTCCTTTTGACCACTGTTTCCATGGAGCAGGGAAGGCAAATCCTTAAGAGCATTTAGCAAACAATTTGGCTGTAAACTGTAATATATCTTATTCTTAATAACCTACAATTCCTAAACTTATTGCTATTTTAAAGCAAGCACTGATTTCTACATTTCAGATTTGGGAAGTAGAAGTTCCACATCTTTCAAACTGATCAACCTCTGTCTCATTCCAGGCAAACTTGGTGTTTGGAAAAAGTGTACAATTATTTCAAGTGTTATTAGTGTATACATTGCATTTGGATAAGAGGTTACAGCAGCTGATTCCAGATTCCTAATGCTTATCTGAAAACCCCTGAGTTAAGACAAACTTCAAAAAACCACTAATACCCAAAATGTAGCATCATCGTTTTAATGCTTGTAGGATCAGAAAATTGTATGTGAAAAATAGACTGATTTAGAGTTTTGTTGTGTTTTGTTTTGATTGGCTTTTTTTTTAATAGGGTGTGTTCGAACAAATAACCTTTAACTAGGCAATATTACCTCATATCTGCCATAGGAGAAGTACCACGTGGCTCCCCATCCCTTTAACCACACTACTTTTTTATCCATTCTTCCCACAAGAAGGGAAGGAAGGCAAGCAAACAAACAAAAAAATCACTGTTCTCATATCCAGGCTGAGTTCACCAGAATTTTTCAATGACAAACCACAGATGAGTCAAAATCTGGATAATCTTCAAGTAACATCTCACCTGGGACTGCAGATTTTCCAGTGGCATTTGATGTCTCTCAGTTGACTCTCTGAAGATGATTCCTTTTGTCATTTGACAAATGTATTAGTTTCTTCAAAGTGCTCAGAGGAACAGAGGGTAAACACCTTGGTCTATCACAGCTACAGTGTAGAGCAAATCAATACATGAGAAAGAAGCAGCAAGAGAGGAATACTACGTGTTATCATTATTTTGCATTACCTGGCAAAGAGTTATCTTTAAGATGTGCTGATGTCCAGACTGGTTAGAAGAAAGACTTTGTTTTATACAATAGACCCTTCTCTGAATGCACTCCACATCATTCTTGTTAACATCAAAAGATAAATTAGGCATTTTTAATTTGAGATGTGAGTTTGAGGAAGCATACACTGCTCAGAGACAGGCACTGGGTGTGCACTAGCACTGCATACTAGATTTGCTAAAAAGGCTATTTGTTAATTGCACTGAAAGAAGGTAAAAGCCACTTTCTTGTAAAGATTGTGCTAAAATCATACAGCCAGAAAAGAGCACTAATGTGAGGAATCTGGCTGAGCATCACAGAGACAGCAACTTTTCCTTGTCACTTAGTTTCTGTTAGTAGAACAACCAGAAATAGTTTTGCTTGGAAAGGTAATTTTCAGATTAGGACTGCACCTTGTGTGCAGGTCCCCCACAAGACTTTGTATCCTGTGCCTGAAGAAAAGGGTCCCCAACTCTCTCCATGGACATGAAATTGGGATGTGTGTCTCCACTGCTTTCCACACAGAACAGTTTTATAAAAACCCACTATGCTCTCTGACATATATCCATTTGCCCTCACTAGGATGAGGCCCTGGGAACTGAGACAGAGTTGGGTTACTCAAATGTTTAAGTTTACTCTTAGCTGGGTCCAACAGGAATATGCATACCATCAATATCTGGTGTATGTTTGGGGATACAGAACAAAACCATGCCCCGTTATTAGGTCATAAGAGTGAACTTATCCTAGGGAGCCTCTGTCAGCTGTGGCTTGTGAGAAGATGCTATGTATTTTATTCTCTGTAGCTAGGTACATACATGTATAACAATATATTTACACAATAACAGAGCAAACCATAAACACAAAAAGTAATTAAACATTTACTTTCTAGGTGACCTTTTACGTGGTGTGATTTATTACTATAGCAGCATTGAGGGTAGCTGATGGAGGAACAACTACACCAAAAGGACTTGACTGATGAATTGAAAGATTAGTTTCCTCCCGATACCTGGGGATTTTGGCACAACTCCATAGACCCTTTCCTTTCTACACCAGAGGAATATGTTTGAACTCTCAGTATAAGACATAGATTGGGGGCAACCAAAGCAGTTACCAAATTATGGTAAATGTGGGACCTGATGCCTAACCCTGTGCCCCATTTTTTGGTTTCATCTGGATACTATGCTTAACTGCATCCTTCATGACGAATCATTTCTTGGAACTTGCATTAATTTAACATATCAAGACAAAAGTAAGCAAATAGCTGTCCTTTAAAGCAACCCTTCAGAGTTGCCCATCATAGATGAACCTATTTTTCATATTTCCTGAACTACCGCCACATCCCAGATGGGTAACATTCAGGGTAGATGAAGTACCATGACTTGAAGTGTCACAGATGATGGCCCATCCACAGTAGGAATGACTGAAACATGCTGTCAGCCTTCTCATTAAAAACTCAGGAACTGGGACCATAAATCCTTCAAGGAGAGAAAATACGGTACCATAGAAATGATGTGACATATAAAAAACCAGCTGAAGTAGTTCCAAAACATTTCCAAGACTGATGTCCCTAACTGGAATCACATTACTAAGAAAGACAACATATATCTTTTCATAGCTGGTGTAGTGTATCCTTGACACTCAGTACTTACTGTACTGCCATGTTAGCAGCAGTGTGGTTTGCAAGGCCTCAGGACACCAGCTGTCAAACATATTTTTTCCCAACTTCTCTTGAGCTGCCTGCCATTTCCCAAATTAACTATCATAGCAATTTTCCTAATGAGCAGGTGTTTATGTCTAATGTGCTTTATTTTTGCTCATCTTTGTACAGTACAACAAAATTTTCTACAGATATTCTTCCATAAGAGACACAGTATGATAGGAGAGGCCTTGGAAAGTGTAGACAGAACAGGTGGTTTAGAGAAGTGCAGGCATGGGATGCTATCCAGGTGGATATATCCATTCCCACAGGATGGGATAAGAGATGGGTTGTAGACTGGCATGGGAGGCCAAGCACTACACACAACTCACCGATGGTCAGTTGAAGAAATAGAGACTCAGAGCTGAGCAAAAACTTGTTTAGAGGTACAGAGAACTTTTGTGAAGTCCACATATAGGAAATTCTGTTGCACTGTGAACTAATCAGTAAAGAGTAAGCAAGGTGTATGACACATTAACAAAAGCAGAAATAATGCCTCAAGAGGCTCCTAAATTGAGAAGGGAGAAATCAGCAATATATTCCTCAGGGCTAAAGATTTGAGCTGCAAGATCCCCTCTTCTTTCTGAAACCTTCAATGCTAGGACCCCTAAGGGTATTGGAAGTCTGAGCATAATATCAGAAAAGTAGCAGGTACTAGAAAGTATTTATATTATGCCTCTCTATATATTATATTTATATTATATAGATTATGCATTTTCTTTAAAGTACTTATTTTTCCAAAACATCTTCGTATGGGGTAATAAATATTATTTAATTAGACTGCTAAGATTTCATGTGGACTTCAGTTCCTAGCATTACACATAATATTTCTTTCACATTTTTAATAAAAATGTGATGGTAATGATATGTACAGACAACTATAGATTTGGGCATAATTAATATGTGTTATTCAAAGCAATAATAATTTCCTTCCTTCAACCATCCAAATTTTAAAACAAAAATAGTCAACCATATGATTTGTCTTTCCTGATTCAGTTTCTGTAAGTTCATCAATATTTAACAGTAGTTTGAATGTTTACACTCTTTTGCTACCTGCTTGATCAAAACTGAGTTAATTTGTTCTAATGTAGAGCCTGTTGTGTGACTTAAGCAGTAATAAAGTAAGAAGAATATTTTCTAAATGTTGCTACCTATGCAACAGAAATCAATATTTTTCTAATTATCAGTCCAACGTCTTAAAGATACTTAAGAAATGACTAACAGTAAACCAGTTATCAAAGTGTCATATTGCAATTCACATTGCTGGCTTTTATTTTCGCTTCACTGAATTCCAACACTTTGAGTGTCACAGAAGTCATAGAAACACAAAGAATTGTCCTACTTTTGCAGGTCTAGATGGCTTCAGCTCTGACTAGTTTCCACCGGATTTGCTCCAGAAGGCGATTTGAATTGAAGTGCCTGACAGGTATTAAATTTTAGGACTTTTTACTTATTTGTTCAAGCCACCATGTCTTTCCAAATCTCAAAATGCGTACCTTGTGTGCTGTTTTGAAGTTGGGCAGCATGAGGTTCTGATGGTCTAAGGTAAATCTGGGTGAACTCTGTTCATTTAATGTTTATCAATATTTTTTCTGTATCATGGTGAAGACCTGTCTGGCACTAATCCAGGTTGAACATTAAGTGCAAGTGCAAATGAACTACTCAGTTCTGCTGTAACAATTTTGCATTCTTCAGTGTATAAAAATAAATGTATCTAATGGATAAAGAAAATAATTTCATATTTCTGATTACACTGAAGCAGAGGAACATATCTGAGATAGAGACATTTAAAATCTCATATACCATCTGTGTCTTTTTCCTTTATAACTGTAATGGCAACTTAAATGTCATATTCTTCACTCTACTGTTGTTACAGTAGTTTACTTCAAGAAAACAGATAACCTAATCATGAAAATGCTGTATTTCAGAGACATTGAGGGGGGAAAAATGCCCACCCTGTTACAGAGGCCTTCCTTGAATATACCTCTTATTAAACTTTTGCAGTGGAACATCTGCCTCCTCAGTTCTTCAGACTGACTTGTGCTGTATGTGTTTAATTGTATTATGATTAACTGAGACATGAGATTAGTTTCCTATTAATTATAAGTCTACTATAAAGGCCCCAGCCTTGAATGCCCCTGGTACCCAAGGAAAGAAGAGTGAGCCAACTTTAATGGGAGCACACTTCAATAAAACAGTGCTTGGAAAAACAGTTTAGGGAGTTAATTTAGAATGATGGTTAATGTTAGATTTAGATGATTAGACTTAGAATAAAAATTTTGCCTCTATTCATCTTTTCTTGACGTAATAAGTTCTGGAATGCTACAATGCTCTGAACTGCTGCAGTCTCTCGTGTGTCTTTGGAAGTGACAAAACAAAAACTGACAATAATGAAATCAGCAAATTAGCCCTTATAAAACATTGGTGCAATCTTTAGGCAAAGATGAAAAATGAAGAAAGAGAGCATTAAGAAATATGTACTCAGTATATGTAGAAAAAAGCAACTGGGAGAACAGCAGTATATTCTCAAGGTGCTGGAAAGAGCAGAGCCAAGGTATTTTATTTTTATGACTTTTTGGGGTATTACCTTGCTAAATTCTAACTCTGCTTCAGTTTATATAGTTCAGCTATTACTGGCTCTCCACACTGAGCAACAATGGGGACTTCTGTTGCCTGGCCTCATCAATACTGAGTTGCCTCCGAGGCTTTCACAGACCATTTTTCACCTACAAACTAAACGTTCCAGAATGAAACTACCTGCTTTGGGGTTAAGGAAAAAAATCAAAAACCAAAACACAAAACAAAAACCAAAACCAAACCCTAACAAAAACAAGCCCAAGGAACATATTTGAGTAGTTTCAGAGTCTACAGTTGGAGAAGGTACACATGGGAAGAAAATTTAATCTACATCAAGAAGCACACATGAATGGGAGGCTAACAGGAGCTGGTAGCTGCTGAATCACAGGCCTGAGTGACATTTTGCAGCACCAGTGGCCACTACTGTCTCTTTTCAATTAACTACCTACCTGATACAAGGACCGCAGTGAGATTGATTATCCCATTTCTACTAAGTCCTCTGAAAATCCTTAAATGCACAGGAAGCATCTCTTCATCATTAAACTCCACTAGGTAAGTTGTGAACTCCTGCATACCCATAATTTGAAGACAAGTTTAAGTGCCTGGTTTGTAAATGAAAATGGATTTGTGTGGTTAGTAGATCACTCTGCAGAAATGTGTACGTTTTTACCCATGAACAGCTTTTTGACATCTTACCCGTTCAACAGAAGCAGTGGTCCTCAAATCCTTTTCAAAATGAAAGCCATTCCCACCTGCCCAAATTCCAAAACAGCTGTAAGAAAAAGAAGCTACTTTAGCATCAATTTGTAAAATATGCTCCCTAAAAGGTCTCCAGTGCCATGGGAGCTTTCAAACTCCATTTTAACTAAGTCATTTTTCCCGAAGCTAAATATACTCCAGTCTCCTATGATTAAAAACAGGGGTAGACCAGGCAAGGTTTCTGAACACAGATGTGTTTAAGCTCCCGAAAAACTTACTGAGGCATTCAAAGTACAATTTTAAGGAGTTCTCATCAATTTAATAAGTATGTCTATATCAAAGCAAATAATAATGCAGTCCTTAAATTACGCAAATGCTTTGTATACTTAATTTTAGGGTTTAAACTTGACATATTTGAACTATGAAATATTTATAAATCTACCCACTGGCATTTAGGTTTGGAAAATAAATTGTTGAGAATCTAAAGATCACAGGAAGCAAGGGAAACTTACAGTAAAAAAATACAGAGCTGAGTGAATTCCAGAAAATGCTTCACATCCTCTCATTTTGCCCAACGAAATGTGTCTCCGAAGAATTAAGAGAAAATTTTGTTTTGGTGAAACGTGGAGCACACAGTACAGGAAGGATTGATAAGAGTTGATGGCATACACGGGTATAACTTGTTTTCTTATTCTGGATCTGAAGCTCATTGAGAGTTGCTGAAAATTCTGCCCTGGTCCTGGGTGAATGGATTGGAATGCTCAGTTATCTGGAGGTTATGATCCAGACTGTTTTGGTCAACTTGTGTTCAGCACAAGAAGTCCACAGTTGCTGAACAGCATAATGGGGTGAAGACAGGCAGGAAGGGTTAATGCCTGCACACCCTGTGTGACTGTTTCCCCTGCATTTACTACCCTTGCTCCTTGTGACTGCAGAACAGCTAGTTCTTTACCCCAGTCCAGCCCCTCTCTTAAATCACCCTCAAGTACTGTACATTTCAAAAATGCGTGATGAAGCAAGCAGCTACCCACTTCAGCTTTGATGGTTCATACACTGGAGCACTGGAAGGATTTTATTACTTCCCCCCCCCTTTTCCCTGGCTAGTGTTGAGGCCAAGGCAATGCCAATAATATTTTTCTTTTTTACAGACTCAAACAGATGAATCTCTAACAAAAGGAGAAAGGTAGTCAGCCAGAGATACAGCCTGGGCTGCGTTTAGCAGGTGGAATCAGAAATATGGAGGCTTAAGCCTATCAATATATTTTCAGAGACCTGTGTAATAATAGCAATTGAGAGCTTTTATAACTACACAAATCCGTCAAACACCAGTGATATTTCACGAGGGAATTGGGCAAAAAGCTTTTTAGAGGTTTAAGGGAGTTCTGTCACACCTAATCTATTAGATACTGCTTTTAAGTATTGCAACAGCACCTCTGTGCCTAAGGTAAAAGAGGGAGGGCTATCAGGGAAACCTAAGCTGAAATAAAAAAGACAGCAACTCTTCTGAGGCAGCCAAAAGCTCCTCCCCAAAAGCACACTTCATGATACTAGAGTTGGATGACAAAAGTAGACTTGACAAGAAACAGATCTGGAAGATCCAAGAGATTAAAACCATGAAAAAAATATTCTCTGAAACAGAAGAAAATTCCATTTTCAAAGTGAAAAATTCATGTTTATATTGAAAAAAAAAAATCATGACCTTCAAAACAGAACCTAATTATTCCAGCCACCAACACAGAGATAAGGATTTAAAGACTCTAAACAAAACAGAGTAACATGTTTTATTTATAAGAAAGACATACTAAGGTTATTCATTACTTTCACTCTGAGTTGTTATGAGAAAGCTCAGATTTTTTTCACACTGTGTATACTTGCAATACACACTGAAATTAAGAAATTTCACAAAAAACAGATTACAATTTTTAAAACATTGTTTTTGGTTGGACACAGAAAGAGTTTCAGTTAATTTGCATGTATACATAAGCAGATTTTATTTAAAATGAATAGCTTTTTCTGTTTGCCTTTTCTTTGTTTCTTTCCTTGCTATTAGCACAGAAATGGCATGAGTTCACTGATACTGAAGCATCATGGAGTGGGAAGGGTGTCCTTTCTCTCATTCTGGTCATCACCTTTCCCCTCTCTTGAGTGAGGGTAAAAATGGGCTCCCCTTTAGGATGACTCAGCTTCAATATCACCCTGCAGCCAGCTGCCCATTTAGGTTTATACCTGCTTATCCCAGTCCTTCTGCTTCTTAAATTAAACACTGCTTAGGTCAAAAATAAACTGTCCGACCAGCCAATGACCTTGCTTCGATCTCACTTTAGCTTTTGAATTGCTAATACCCTTCTATACAAAATATGCCTCTTAAGAGGTGTCAGGACATTGACTGGTCTTTGTCCCCACATGTATTCCCAGGCAAGGTGACAGGTGCACAGCAAGCACATCAATTATTTGTTTAGCATTTATGCTCAGCATGCAAAAATTATCTGGAAATTGCCACTGGTACTGTTTTTGACCTGTGCCCTCTCCCTGAGCTTCCCTTCTACTTTACCAAGTATATTTAATGGATTAGCAATGAAATCCAGAGTGAAAAAAATCCAACAAAACAGGAAAAACAAGAATCAAAGAAACCCTGCTCATCTGGGTCAAGTGATTTAGACTTGCTTATTGCTGTGCCATTCCAATTGTCATCCTGAATATATCGTGAGTCTGCCACCAAGGGGTTTAATTCACAGTAGAAGTCTGCTTAGATTGAGCTGCCCATACACCATAACTATGACACCAGCTCCAAACCTGAAGAAAACTTTGGAACCCAAAGTACTTGGAGCTGACCAAGGCAAAACCCTGAAAACGTGTTGGAGATAAGAGAAAGGAAGGGTCTTTGGAGTGTGGAAAAGTAACAGAGACATTACCTCTGCTTTTAGCTTGGCCAGGCAAAAAAACCAACTAGAAATAACATAATCAAGAGTCAGAACTTTGTAGGCAGGGTAACATGGAAAAAACCAAGACCAAGCTAACTCTCCTGGTATGAAATTTTAGATATGCCAAAAAGTGGAAAATGTCCTGTCACCAACCAAAAATTGCTGTTTCATGGAAAAGTACATGTAAGTTTTTGAGCACGGTCTAATTATAATAACAAAGAAAAATATGAATACTCACTAAGATTGTGACTTCTTTTTGGGTTGTAATTTTTCATGCATTCTGATCACACAACTGTTGTTATAAATTAAATATCCACCCTTAATTCTGTTCTCTACATTTATTCCAAGTATTTGATAGTACTTTTTTGACTTTCTTAACTTCGTACACAGTGAACAGGTTGTTACTTTTTTTTTTTTATTTTTAAATACTTTAGATAGTTTCTGTTATATGGCCATTGCCAAACTGTATTTGGAAGGAACTTTTTCATTGACATTGAATGACTGTAAATGTGAGAGAGAAAATAAGAGCAAAACCAAGAAAAAGTTACAAACCCACCCCCTCTGACAACAAAAAAAAGGCAGGGGCTGCTGAATACTGGTAACTGATACAGAGAATACAAGCCACAAAAGAATTTTCTACTGCAATCTTGAAGATCAAAAGTCAGAGCACTTGGCTGAAACAGAAAATAAGGATAATTTTTAACAGGTAACTTTTGATTCTGGTTGTTCTTGTGGAGAACCCAAAGTCACAGCTGGGTTGAGGAGGAGATAAAAGGGCTCAGTGTACCTCCAGAATGCTCGTGTCCTCATGTGTTGTTCCCAAGGGTATCCAAGATCTCCTCTGAAGATGATATTTCCAAGGAAGACAATACAGGCGCTCTGCTTCCTTCACACTTTCCAAAAGAATACACTAAATGGATAAAAGTATTCCTGAAATTAGGGTTTACAAGCCAAATTTTTCAATAGAAAGTTGCAAAGAAGCAAGTACAGGCTGCACCCAGAAACTAGTACAGGTGAATACCACCTGGAGTCTAATAGCAGAATATTCCTCTCAGCCCACCACCCCCCCCAGTTTTATAGACTACCAGCAGCCTTGTATGATGCACACTTGCTGTCTTGAGTGGCTCAGCTGCACTCAGGGGCTCCAGAATGCCTACTCTGACATAGCTTTGATTTAATCTCCCAGGCACAGAGGAAGTTTTTCTTCAACGTTTCTAACAAAGGGAACCAGCATTTTAGATACTGCTTTCATTTATGCATTACAGAACTTTTTCGCCCCTGTCCCTTAGATGAAAGTACCAATATTTTCACATTTTGCATCCCATCTTTCTTTCTCTTCAAGCTCCTGACCCATTCCTTCCACATTTTCCTGCACCTATCGTGCAGGAAATAGTAATACAGTGTATAGTAATGCAGTGTATAGTAATACAGCTTGAGCAGACTATTTTGTCAGGGGAAGGAAGAGGGAACTAAACTTAATTTTGCATCAGGTAAAACAGAGCAAGTTACATCCTCCTGTAAAAGATAAAACGGTCTGGATCTCGTTGCTTGCAAAGCCATACCTTATTCTGAAAGCTTAGTGCTTCTGCCTAATGTTTACATATTGGAAATTAAATCAAAGTAAGTTTAAAAGGCTGACAAGCCTTTCCTCACACCCTTCGGTAGAGGACATAGAGCTGAAAGCAAGAGCAGCATACATTGATGCTGGCCTCTTAAAGGAATTTACTCTCCACAGAGACAAAATAAAAAGCAAAAATAGTCCTGTAAGATGAGAAAATGAGGGGGAAAAAATTAACAAATAAAAGCAATAACTTTGACAAGTAAATATAAAACAGGCTATAGAAAATAATTAGAAATGGCAGACTCCTTCAGAATACTAAAAAGTGTGAGCCCTGTCAAACATACAATTTAGAAAGTATTTTAGGTTCAGTGGTTAGCAATTGTTTACCTACCTCACCTACTGCTGGTCCTCCTCTTCCATGTTTTTATTAATTTAGCAAAGTCATATACATTTTCAGAGGGAAAAAGCCTTGCTGTTATCACACCCTAGAGAAATTGCAGAGAGAATTCAAGTCTGTGTGCTCACAGAGAAAGGAGACTGTGGAAAGATCTAAATGGGAAAAAAAATAATTTATCTTTTGTCTCCCACAATACAACTGATTTAAACATAAGGAAATATAAAAACACAGCAGATGTAAACTTAGGAAGTATAATCAGTCCAATTGCTTAAAACCTTATCTTGGAGGATTGACAGAATTTCATCCCAAGGCTACTAAATACTGCCACCTTGGCAACAGTAAATATGCAATTAACAGCAAACTATTCTGTTGATTGTTATAGGTGCCAGTGGGGTGATTGCCAAGAACCTTTCATTCGGCTTGTTCTTAATATGGTTTAGAACAATCACATTAAAAATAAACAGAGTGGTTTTCTATAAGCATGCCATTTTTGATTTTCCCCAGGAGTGTCATGGGTCCCATAAACCAGGTGTTGCTGCAGCATACTAGAAACGAAAGGCAACAATTCAGAATTTGTATAAGTGATATTATGTATGCTACAGTGCCTTGCTGAGTTCAGGCAAAAGATGTTCTTCCCAGAGCTTTAATTGGCACTTAACTTCTTTTACAGCTTGTTCCCCAAGACAGCCTGCATGAAATAGTCAGTTAAAGTGCAGCTCAGAGTATTATAAAACACATCTTTACAGGAAATGGGAACATTCATTTGATAATTGGAGTGAAATCTTGGCCATATTAGATTTAAAAATCATTAGTTTGCATCTGTGAGATGCTGAGTGCTTTTTGACCTCCGGGCATGCAGAGCAACCAGGAGCACTGGCTAAATTGCCTGGAGGCACCTGTCAGTGTGAGCTGCCTGGTGCTGAACGTGGCTGCAGCCACTGTGGATGGCGCAGGGGCTGCAGGGGCAGGAGCATCAACACCCTCCCAGCCTCAATCACATGCACAACCCTAACAAAAATTATTCAGCGGTTTCTTGGTGTGAGTGGTATAGTCTCCCACTCACGTTATGAGATGTCTCACAATAACTTCATTTTGAGTGAGAAGATGCAGTTTGGTTGCAGACCTGGAGGTGCAGGAAGAATAGCAAATAACGTACTCTGCAACAAACAGAAAATACTCACAAGCCCAAAAATATTCTTTAGGAGCAGGCTAACTGCTGAATCTTTTTGACAAAAGCAAGAGGGGAAGTTCAGGGGGACGGGATGGCAAACTTGGATATGTACAGATGAAAAGATGGCTGTTTCCCAGAGATAGGAGTTCTTGGCTTCCAGTTGGTGGGGGAATAACTAAAATGTATTTTTGTTCACTTGAGAATAATTGCTTTCCAGCGTTCTCTTCTAGGAGGGTTAGAATTAAATTATTTGCTGTAAAGCTGAAGTAATAACAGGTTTGTTATTTGTTATTTATACATGTGTACATATGTATGCTTTTATATATATCTGTATATATACCTATATACACATGGACATTTCAAGGAGAGGTACTTTTGGTTTTTTTTCACTTGTTTTTTTTAAGGATTAGAAAAATAATGGGGAAAGAGAGAAGAAAATAAACGTTCTTCCACAAGAATGAGAATTTCCTCCTTTTAAAGCAGTTGTTCACTGCTGTGATTAAAATTCAGATCTGTTGCCATGGAGAAATTTGTTGACAAAATAGAAAAGTTTCCTTTTATTTTTTTTAACTCAAGCTATGCAGAAAAACTTTATGCATTAACAGACTAATATATTAAGAAATTTTCCTTTTACTGTTAATACTTTTCATCGAACCACTCTCTCCCTTCTTGCACTTACCAGTCCCAAGAGCAACCACTGCAATCTCGTTTGATAAGGAAGAATATTCTTTAAAACAAGGTACTCCTGAATAAAGATCCCTTATCACTGTTGGCGTTGGTTTTAAATAGTCTAAAGTCTGCAAGTATAGAGGCAGCTAAGCTTCCCTAGCCTCTGTAAAACCCAAGCACATAGCAAAAAGCAATATGAGAGGGCACACAATGCAGCAAAATAGTGCCAGCAGGTTGATACTGCATATCAATCTTCAGCTACCTTCTTTCCTTTTAATTTCATTCACTGGAGCCTTTCTTAGGGATGACTGAGGGGAAGGGATACATGCCATGAAGGAGTACAGCAAATTGTTGTAACCTTTTCTACAAAGGCTGGACTTTACAGTCTGCTCAAGACATTACAAACACATACAATATTTCTTAATACATTCAGGCCTGTGTAATGGATCACCATGGCTTTGATCAATTTACCTTCTGATAAAGCAATAACTCATGGCTCTAAAATGAACAGCACCTGCTATTTATAATGTTAAACAAGTTCCTCAAAATATGGTCTGTCACCCAATGCCAGAGTAGAATCCTTGAGTTTCTTCTCATCCCTCAGTACTGTTTACAAAAGGATGACTCATTTGGCTTAAAATTGTATAGGACTGTAGCAAAGGAATCTTAGTATCTGCATCCAAACTACCCAGCATGTGTGCCTAATAAATCTGCTAAACAAATGCACCACAGCAGCAAGCTGCTCTGTTATTTATACAAATGGATTTGCTAACTCAACCTGACAACTCAGCTGATTAGACAAATAAAGTGTCTTGGATAACACTAGTATCGAGAATTACATTTTCCAAATGGGACAACTGTATTTCAAGCTGAAAATGAATATACAATTGGAAACTATTAAATATCATGAAAAAGTTTGTACAAGAGCTAACAAGAAAAAGCAGGTATTTTATGAAAGACTAGGTCTCTTCTAGTCCTTGTTTATACTCATGGTTTCTGGCTGATACACACCTTAGTCAAGAGGCCTGTCAATGTACAAGGTAAATTGCTGAGCAGGGCACAAGATGCTGAGCTCTGCTGGGCATTTTAACAGTGGAAGTGGCCACACAGGCTAGCCAAGAGAGGTGCTAAAGCTATAAATGGATCCTCCTTTCTCCATCCCTCTGACTTGCTCCCTCGAATTCCTCCTGCTCCTGGAAAGCAGAGTGTGCCCAAGGGACGGGACAAGGCTGCAGGACCAAGGCTGGGGACACTCACTGCAGCAGCCTCGCTGTGCATCCCAGGATGGGAAAGTGCACGGGTAGGGCAGCAAACTGGCAGAAAATGAGAAAGTAATGGGCATTAGAAACTCCTATTAAAAATAAAATATAAAGAAGAAGGTTAGGCACTGCTGGTTTATACAGTGCATTGCAAAAAGATGTCACCAGCCCCCATCAAAGAAGCTCTTGGAACTCAAAGGAGACAATCTGTAATGTTTCTGATGACTGCTTGAAATATTTAGCTGCAACCAAAGAGTACTAGAAAGCACTCAAACTGCTCAAGGGAAAATACTAAGATGAAAGAAGATACCATTAAGATAATTTTGCATACAGGAGATCAGTACAAGACAGCTCTTCTCTAAAAAGAAATAGCATTTTTATGATCTTTAAAATTAATTTGGATACTCTCATTGCTTTTACAGAAAGATTTCCAGAGAAAATTGAAATGGAAAACGGTTTTTAGAATTAAGAACAATTTGAGATGATGTGACAATGTTCAAATGATGCTGTAACATTTGAAGAGTGAATTAGTCTCATTACCAGGGTTTTTTTTCTGTAGAACAGAATTTTTAAGAGCAATTTTGCAAAAATTATCAGAAATGTCCATTTATAGAATAGTTTCTTGTTATTTAAAAAGTGTTTATTGTCACTATAAAGTGTAAACTACTCAAGAATATGAAAACTAACAACTAGCAGTGGTTTTGATACAATTCTAAATTTGAAAAAAACTAATGAAATGATTTCATGAATTCTCTGTTGTTCCAAAAGTCTGTTTCAAACCAGCAACTAGCAAAATAAGCAAAATGTACTGTGTAATAGATAATTTTTTCCCAAAGCCCAAAATATTAAAATCGAGCCCAAACACGTGTTGTGTTCTTCTGAACAGTAGAAAACAGCCATCCAAGAGCAGCAAACTGTTTATTAGAAACAGAGACTGATGGTTTACCCCAGCCCGCATATTGAGCGCAGAACTTGAGGATCTCTTTCACGTGGAATTTCAAAACCATGCAAAATGCCTCTCTCTACAAAATGGATAAATACATGCAGTGCGGGGAGCCAAAAGCTGTGCTCGTATCTTGGCCGAGGGAAAATTTAAACATATTATAGCTCCACCTACTGAACCAAGAAGAAAGGATCAGAAGGGGTATAATTAGTCAACGAACTGGAGCAGCTGAGGCTCTATGCAGACCCCGAGACAGATTTTTGTTTTTGACACAGCTGTCTGATCAGCACTTACACTGCTGCTCTAGGTCAGGTAGTATCAGGTACAGTAAGCCATACTAAAGTTGTGGGAGTCAATCAACTTGTCCTGTTAGACAGAGCAGCCTGTTTTTGAAACTCCCAGACACTTTAACAAGTTCATTCCTGCATTTGCTCATAGTCACTGACTAGCACAAAAGTCAAGGCTTGTATGCACAGCCCTCACTTTAGAAGGATGCTGCTACCTGGTGGTTTTGATGAAGCAACATATACTCTGTCTATTCCAGGACCATGAGTGAACAAGCATTTGTCCCCATTTTTGTTGTCCTTTTTTTTTCTTTTTTGATGTATGACAAAAACTTAAGAAAATGCCATTGTAAAGTTCACTTAAAAGTGGAGAAATGCCAAAGAAAGTAAAAGAAAAAATCAACCTTGTATATAAATATAATCATGTAGCTACAGCTTTAGCAAAGGATGCAGCCCTTGAATGACAGTGTGACTCAAAGCTGCTATGTCTATGGATGCTGGGTTCATAGGGTGGCTCAGAGACAGAAATTCTGGTTATTGCAGAAACCTTTAAGACAACAGCAGGTCAGCCAAGTATTTCCTGCACCTTGAGACCATGATAGTAGGGCAGAAATAATTGAAAGATATTAAAGTTCTTAATCAATAGGTAGTGTTTAGCACATAGTAAGAAAAGCACAAAAAACATGGCAACATAGCAGAATAGGCAGAGTATGACTAGGATAAATTTTTCATGCCACTTGAAAGATTCTTATAATTAGTAAAAACAGCACTCTCTGAGTGAAGGCAAGAAGGTCTAAACATTGCACCTGCAGAAATGCAGTGTTCAACAATATGACAGATATAGTAGGCAAATTATGAGGCATTTAGTCCAGAGGATTACCAGAGTCCAAACACCACAGAACACTGGCAACAGCATAGCACAAAACATGCAGAACCTGGAATGTCAAAACAAAATGATAACTTTTTTAAAAAAAGAACCTGTATGGAATCTAAACTGAACAACGAATGACACTGATAATAACTGTAAATTGAACATGTGCCTAATGTTTTCATGCTGTAATTAAACAGCCTAAGTGCTGGAGAGATGATAGCTAAAACCAGAACATTTGCATCAGTGGGTAGGGAATGTGGAGTCAGACTCCTTGAAAGGTAGACACAATCATGTGCATCTTGGTCTTGTATATAGTGTGCTTTGCTTTCCACTTGTCTGTGCAAAGGAATTTTCTTAACAAACACAGCCTAAGTGTAGACTTGAATCCCAAGCCAGCAAGGAAAGCAGAAGTGGGAGGAAGGCGGCTAAGAAGCGAATCCTGAAACAGCCAGGGATGGATGAAGATGGCAGTTTCTATTGACATAGAGAAACAAGACTCAGTGAATGAAGAAAAACAGATAGAAAAGCAAGGAACTTAAATATCAGTATTAAATTTTTGGATGGTAATGACAGCATTCAGGACTCTTCTGAATTGGCGTGTTTTTGTGGAGGAGCTGAAGAACATGGAGATCAGACTGGTTTTACCTGACCTGAGCAACAAACTTGACTCTTCATGACATTTCCACTACCGAACAAGTTTAAAAAAAAATTTATGAATAAAAGACAATGAAGAACCAATGGGACTGATTTTGTTTGCCTTACAACTGCTTCTCCCCACTAAATAAAAAGATTTTAAAATAGCACACATTGGTAAAGGGGGAAAAAAGGAACAGGTAAAGACTAAGTGAAGAAAGCTCTGATCTCTTGGGTGAAAGAGGTAACATAGGGAGTTGATTAGACTTAATTTCGTTCTAATATCACTTTCTCAATTTGTAACAAGTGTGAGAATGTAGCAGCACATTATAAGATCTAAAGAGATTCTGATTTCATAAGAAAAACGAGGAAAAGCAAATATGGTACATTAAAAAAGAGAACAAATCACAGAAAAGTCCATTAAATATGACTGAGAACCAAGATAATGGGCTTAATATTTAAAAAGTGATTGAACAAAGAAGGAACATGCTAATGAACTGAATATAACCCTAGAAACAGATGAGACTCTGAAAATGATGGGAAAAGTGAATATTGCCACTATGCTGCATATTTAGAACAATAGAATGGTCAGTTTATTTTCAGAAGGAATGATATTTTCTGGTTCCTCAAAAATTATTTTAATATTTACTTAGCATCTACAGAGAGGGTGCTTGGCACTGAACAACTACTCGTCCAGGAGACCATAATCACAGAAGTGACCGTGCTGTGGGGGCCTTGCAGTAGGGTCTCTGGCCAGATAAACAATTACAAGTGACTTTCAGAGGTCGTCTAGAATATAACTTGCTTTTTGCTGGAGAAGTTGAAAGGCTTAGGTTCCTGAAATCCTTTCTGATCCTGAGAGCTTTCCAATTCAAAACAAGAAACCTGCAGCAACTCAGTTTTTGACTACTTAAGAGACAGACACCTTGAGACTTCAATCAATGAAGAGCAACTCCTCAGGGCAGGAGCTAAAGATTTCACTATATTAATACCACAACTCTTCAACATTCACTTTTTTCAAGCACTTTAATGTGTCTCTTTATCCCTGTAACTTTGTGCTCAGCATTTTCCAAAATGTTGCCCACACTTTGATATCTTTCCCCCTTACGACTGTACCATTCAAGTTTTATGTGTGCTACTTTCTACTGGGCTCAACAGTTGACTTTAGATATCTATTTTCAGCTTAAGTGTTTATAAAATTCATACAAACACTTGGACAAGTTTTGAATTTGCCCAAAAAAACTGTAGCAACTGTACAAATTGTTTACAGCTCGGATTGGAAAACTTTGCCTAGCAGGAACTATTATTATTCTTAAACAGATATTACAAATGAGCAGTCATGACAATTAGAAAAACAAGTAGGAAAAATGCTAAGAGGGCTAGACAGAAAATCATTATCTTGGACCCAAACATTTAAATATAGATATCTAAGGCAGGAGAATTCCTTAAAAGAGCCCTCAGTCAAGCTCAGGAGGATACAAAAATAAAGGTACAGAGCAAGAATTACTTATGACAATAAAGTCACTGGGAAAACCTGAGACAAAAAAGAGGAAGGCCACAAGTTTGTGGTCCAGTTTTGGAAGTTTGAGATAAAAAAGCAGGTTCTGTGATTAAAATCTTGTTTTAAGGATAGGCAAGGTCATCATCCAAAACAAATAGACCCCTCATCCTTTCTAGTTTATGTTGTTGGGCTCATTGGCCTGCTGAGTTTATAAAACACCTACTACAAGGATTTTTCTAAGAAGAGCACTTGTTTGAAAATAGGTGTGAATCATTTATGACATCCAGCTGTGGGTATGACAGGTACAATCTGCACCTCCCCCTCCAGCAAACAGGCAGATTACAAGCAGCAGGCAGAAAGAGCACTCTGCTGGCCTATTAACTTGGGAAGACAGAAATAAGGTCAAGGTTAAACACTTTTGAAAAATTTACTTCTGGACTCCACAGCTACAAAACATACAAGAAAACGTGTACTTAAACAGCAGTAAAATTAATCCTGATAAAAATGAAAGACCAGATCAAAATAAAATCAAGCCTTACCATACTGGGAGCATCACCCAGGGAACAGCATGTCAACACTTGAAATTTATCACTACAGAAGAAGAGGACTGGAAACAAGTCTTCCTAAGGACTTGGTTAAAGCTCTTACAGAAGGTGTGTTACCACCATCTATGTGCCACAGCCACAGGCTGCAAAGCAAGATGAACTCGGGTAAAGCTTCTTTATGTTAGACCTGAATCTATCTGACATAAGCGGAACACCCAGAAAACCCAGGCCCACACAGTCACGGTTGTCTGGGTTTTGAAGTTCCAATATCTCATTCAGATGAGCTGCATTTCACACCCTGGCAGTATCAACAGAAGCTTTAGCAGAGCCCTTTTACCTGTACCTTGTCTGTGAGACTGAGCAACATCTTATGTTGTACAGACCGATAGGGCCAATGACCAGTCTCCTATTAAGAACCTGTGTTAACAACTTAGCTGCTAAATAATGGATTGCCTCAGCTTGTACACTTTGTTAGAATCTCTCCGTGCTGATACCTGAGAGACCCGGATCAGGTCCCAGCTGGAGTGGGAATGTGTCCACTAACTAGGCATGGAAAGATTTACTTCAGGAACAATTCTGTGTAAATGATGTGTTAAAAGATTAAGGTTCCCTTATAAAAGACCTACATAAGTGACCTATAATCTCATATGGCAACTTTTATACACTTTAGAGACAAGAAGAAAAGAAAAAAAAAAAAAAAGGCCTCAAGGTGATTATATTTTGTACCATGTATATGGCCTTAGGTTGCAGTGACTGACAAGGCTTTTTTTTGTCACAGATTGTTACACTTAAGCAGAATTGACTGTCAGTGTGACTTGAACTTTGCTTAGATTATGTCACCTGCCACCTAAGTCATTTCCCACCATGACAAAAAAGGTTATTTAAGCTTTCAAGTGCATTGGTTTGAAAATTAAAATATCTAATAGTGTAATAATAATGCAAATCTGCTCACCTGCATCTATAGAAAAAAAGCCATAAAGGCAAGTCATTTGCCTCTGCCTTCTCAGCTTGAAGAAATGTTCTCATCTGTGGGTCAAAACACAATAATAGCTACATAGTCTTCTAGTGATTGTCATCCTGGAAGGCTGAAATATTTGCCATGTAAATAAGTTTACTTGCAGATCACAAAGTGAAAACTCTATTATATGGAGAATATGAGGTGCATAATAAGTAAAGAATATACAATCATAACAGAGTTGTTAGACCAAAGTGTCCTGGATGCCCTCCTCATGCTTTGTGGAAAATTAGAGGATTTTGTGCATTTTCCTTGGGTAAGTTTGACAGACCCTGGCAAGGAACTTTCAGCTGAGCATTTTTGGTAGAGTTGAATCTAACAGAAATAAAAGCTCAGTATACTTGGCTTGAAACAAGATTTATAACAGAACACTGGGGCTATGCAGGATGAAAATTTACCGCTTGATGGGCTTTAATGACAGAGGGGCAGGTCCAAGGCATGACTGTCCTGCAGAGTTACTAAATCATGGAGCAGGAACTACTGTCCTATATGAAAAGAGCTGCAGTGAAGAGCAAGCTGGAAACAAATGTGAGCTGCTAGGAGAGACAGAGGAAGACTTGCTCCTCTGCTCTGCTTGTGTCGCTTTGTTAGCTCTTTCCCAGTCACAGTTTTTAACCAAAGCCTTCGGGAGAGCCTCACCTCTAAGGACCATGTCTGTTATGTTTCCTGCTCACTGAGTAAGGCTTCAGGGAGCTCTTTCTTCTCTCAATTTCAGGGAGCTCCACTCCAGGATCGAAGATTAAGCCTCTTTTTTCTCCCTATGCTTTGTGCTCCCCAGTGCACCTTGCTGAAACCTGCACCAAAGCATGAAAGATTAGCAGTGGAGACTGCACAGAGAACACCAGCACAAGCCACAGCTTTTCCACACACTTGTCTTTCATAACCTCTATTAATTTTCCCACAGCTTCCCTTGGTCACCAGGTACATCCTTTCTGTTTAGTCTATTTATGTTTTTCTGTAGGATCAGGATTTCTAAGAAATTCCTTCTAAAAAATTCTGAATCTCATTTACTGTTCTGACATTCTCCCTACCTAATTGTTAAGAGAAAAGAAAAAAATCCCAGCAAATTTAAACTTTCTTCTAAAAGCATCACTGGATGATGAATGTGATAGCATGTCAATGCTCTCTAAAAGTACAGTTTTTATGGGTCTGAAGACACAAAAATACCTCTGAGTAAAAACCCAGAATAAATACAAATATTAATCACTAAATAAAACCTTCCATATTTCCAGTGTGGGCTTCTCCTTTTTAAGAACTGAACATGCCATTTTTTAATCCTCTAGGTAGTTCTTGACCAAAATTCACCGCTAACACAGGCAGTAGATTTATTTTTTAAAAAAACCCTTTTCTGTTGTGTTCATCCATCACTGAAAAATGACTATTACCATAATGCTGTCCCATTTCATTTCCACATCCAAGCCCTGTTACTGCCTCCATATTTCATTTCATTTCCACAACCAAGCCTCAATATTACTTTTTATTTAAAAAAACAGAACAATCATTTCCATGCTATTTGTCACCTCCAGGGGTGTTATTAGCTTGCTGTAGTAACGGACCATGTTCCTGCTATGCCTGCTAAAGAAATAATCCCAGTAGCCCAATGAAGCCATGTCACCTGCCCAGCAGCCCAGCATTCAAAGTGTTTCTGTATATGGCCAAGCTCTCCATTGCCCTAAAGTTTAAGCAATAAATAAAAATTAAAGTCCCTAGAGAAAAATATTAATTTTTCAATCACATACAAAGAGGGTTATTATTTTGAGGTCTACTTCAGACAAAATTGTGGAAGTTATAGAGCCCCGAGATTGGCTCACTTGGTAAGAATTTAAGGTCCCAGTCATGCTAAGAATGCCACCAATGGTGCAAATGCATATTTAATGGAGCTGCTGCAGAAGTAGAGTTGGAAGGAGGATGCACTCTGGTCTCTCTTTCCAAATCTTGCCTCTTTTAGATGCTTGGAACATCATGAATAGGATAACAATCTATGGTGATTCAGGACAAGGCAATGAGAGAAGGAATTGAGAGAAATGATGGAAAACAGTGTTTGTAAAATCAGAACTCTAAAGGTAGGGGAAACAAACAAAGCGCATCTGTAATGTGTAATGCACAATCTAAAAACAAAGGTTCTTGCATCCTGTGTAAAGGCCTTAGTAAAAGCCCAGCCCTGAAGGCAGGTCAAGAAAAAAAAAAAAGTGTCTACCTAGCATCTATAGCATCTACATGGATTCTTCTCAACATATAGTAGGTCTGACTGATTTCCATTGTGACAACCTGAGTTACTTGTCATAACTTTTTCTTGAAGTATTTTGACAATATTAAACCTGAGCAAAGAGAAATTTAAGCAAATGTACTCTGCAAAAAGCAACGACTACATGGAATCCCCAGTGATACTTCATTGTTACTGTATGTTAGCATGGATGCACATAAATGATGTTTTAAGATCATTATAGAACTACCACCATCAAAATGGTAGTTTTTACTGTATTTACCTAACAATTGCAGTAATCCAGCCTTGGTATATAAAAGAGAGTATTTTGAAGTGAGGGGCAGTTCCACAACACAAAGACACATCATAATCTGTGACTGGTTCATTGGTACTTGTTCACTCCTTTGGAGAACTATCTAAAATAATAAAAACTATACTCCATGCACTATTTTTTAAGAGTAGGAAAGAAATGTTCTTACCCTGGAACTTTTTATTTCTTTGAGAAATCATAAATGAAAGTATTATTCTCAAGATAATTGGCCTCACAAAAGAAAGAATGAGAAGAGTGGCAATTGGAATGAGTTTTCATAGGGAAATTAAAAACAGAAGACTCTGCTAACAGTTTTTATTTTATTTTCAAGATGTAGGATCAATAGTTCTGAAATATATGTTGTCGACTACTATTTCTGCAGAGATCTTTCCAAGGGCTACACCTGGAAAAGGTCGCGAAATTGGCTAATCAACCTATGGAAATAACTACAAAATTACAGCGGAATGCCCTGACTACTTTGTTATTATAATCTTGTAGTCTAAAGAACTGGGTTCAGATCTGTTCTCTACCACTTATTCATTGAATAACTGTCCATGAGAAGTGCCCAACTAAATATCAAGTGACAGCACTGTACTTCTCACAGGGATGCTCTCTTGGAAGGCAGTACGAAAATTTATGGTGCACTCAAGCGCTACTTGGCCTTCACTGCCAAATTCTCAAAATAAGTCAAACATTAACTAAGACAAGGAGATCTGGATCACTTGAACCAGCTGCACTGCTTCATTACCTCAAGCACAAAGGACTAAACAAACAGCTGAGAGAGATAATTTGCTTTTCCAACAAAAGAAATCTTTTTCTCTTAATAAACTGCCCTCCCCCACCCCCTGACAAAACCCAAAGACCTCCCCTCAAAAACAGTGAAGTACAGCATGCTTCCCAGAAAATATCAATCACAAATGGAACTCATACAACATTTCTTGTCTTTGACTCTCAGTGCTGTGATCATGAGCTGTTGTTACAATTATTAATAAACCAAAATTTTATGGAATATCTCAGATCAGACTCATTGTTTTTCATAACCCTTTCTCTTGAGAGTTTATTACCTCAAGAACCTTATTATCGAGTTTTATATTTTGAGTAGGAATGTTACAAGAGACTATATAATAACACATAAAAAACACATCTGAAATTAAGTCCATGCTTTGGTGTATTTCAGCATGTGGCAGAAATCCAAAAACATCCAAAAAGAAATTGTTCTTCTGCAATCAGAGTTTCCTGTCCCTGGTAACCTCTTTATAGAAGTATGATGTTTATTTCAGGGTTTCTGGCTTGTGGTTTTTGTCCCCCCCCACATATGTTTTTCAGGTTTTTATTTTTTTGTTCTTATGGCGTGAAGATGCTAACTCTTGTTTTTATTGTTGTGCTGAGATCACATCTCTCCTCAGCAGATGCAAAGTTACATTTACAGATGGGGAGCACACGCTGAAAATTGCCTGATTTTTTTACTTCAGGCCCAGCATGAGAAAATATCCACTTGTTGTTGTTGTGGACAATACTTATTCACAGGCATCTGAACACACCAACATAATTACTAGGATTTAAATCAATGTTGAGTCTCATCTATGGACAGGTTAAATTCTCTGTCAGACTTCTGCTCCACAGGAGTTTCCACAGGGACACAGATTTGCTCTTTCATGTTCTTGCCAGGGACATAAAAAACTTCTTGTTAAAGTATAAGAGAACAGCTCTACTGTAGTATACATCTACAGCCTGTTTAACTCCACTGTCTTTCCCTCCTTAAGCAGCAGAGGATTCACCAACCTTTGAGTAAGAAGGACTAATAATGACAGCACTATTCAAAACAATATAAACAGTTAACCACTTAAATATCTGTGAGTTTTAAATTTGGTCAGATTGAAGTAAAAACAAAGCACCCAAACTGCTTATGTGGCAATTAAAAAAAAAATAAAAAAATCAAACTGTTTCATTAAGATCTCCTTTCTCAGAAAACATTTAAGGGAAGGATTTATGCTGTTGCCTCTTGTTTTTCAGTGAATAATATAAAATATTTTCCTATTTCCATGCAATAAAATTAAGAAAGCTGATTACTCTCCAAAGCTTCTTATCAAGATGTTAGTCTGTTTTAAAAGGAACATCTGATACCTGTTTTCTAACGTATTCAGGTTAAATTTGCAGTACTAGTGCTGTTGTGTTCACGATAATCTGAGGATAAATAAAGTTTATGGAGAAGTGAATAACCATTTTAATGGCTTTCACGGCTTCCCTGGGGGATTTATGTACCAAGGCAGTTGTCTGTTTTTCCTAGCTGTATCAGTTAGAAACTACATCAATACAAAGCACAAATATGAGTAGCAATTGATAAAATTCTTCTGAAAACCTGTGAGACAGTAGGAAGCACTATGATTAGAGAAAATACATTTCTGAAATATTCTTTAAAAGTAACCAGAAAGTAAGTATTCCAGAGCTTCAGCTGAATTGTTAGCAAAACTATAATCTAAACACTGAATTACATAACTCATTAGTTTTTAACTACTCATAGACATATAACTTCATTTTGCCTAATTTTTGGAATTTGTCATTAACAACTTTTTAAGATCAGAGACAGTTGCTTATAAACCTATGACTCAAAATCAAGTCCTTGGACTGAAATTGTTGTCAGTAGCTAATAATCTTAGAGACCCAAGTCCATTTAGAAAGTCTTCCAGGATAAATGAAATTATATTCTCCCTCTGAAACACAAACAGCCTTTTCATTTACTGAGTTGTGCCTATGAGGCATTCATTAGATAATACCTTGAACTGAGCAATATACAATTTCAAAAACACAAAGTATTTTTCTCAGTGCTACTATCATTCACAATACTTCAAAATAGTTATCAGAACTCAAGTGCGTATTATCTGTTCATCTAGGTAGGGATCTAAGACATTTTCCACTTGCTCAACAAACTCAGCACAGCTAACAAATGCACTCCTCTACCTGTCCCAAGTCACTGGCAGAAGTCAGAGAAGAATTTCACAAGCAAGAAGCCAAATTCCTATGGCCTGGACCACTCCCTACTCATATAAACCCTTAAATTATTAAGCTTTATTTACAAATTGGCCAATACTTGCATCATATTTGATATAGTGTTCTGGATAGTTCATTAGCGTGAGTATATTGATCTTCAGTATTCAGAAAAAGGGCAGTATTCCTGTTTCTAATGCAAGGAGAAAAACCTTTAACAGTAAGTGCCTTCTTATACTCAAGTTCAGACAGCTGATTGGCCATATCAGAGACCAGACTGTGGTCTGCTGTCCTGTGTCCAAGGGCACACAAACATGCAGATCCAGAAGTTCTGGTAGGCACTGATACCTGCTGAAGACAATGAAGAGCTCTGTTTCTCAGGAAAATCCACATACTTTTTGTCTTTCAAAAGCGTAAATACAAGGAGCTTGCAAGAATACCTGGCAACCCTATTTTTGGGAACAGCTTATTTGCAGCCTGTGTCAAACCTAAAGATACCAAGAGACAGATTTTACATTGTCTACTTGAGAGTGATATAAAACAATGGAGATGTCAAATGACAAAGACACTTTTTTGATTACGAGGTTATTTAGCTATTTAAAAAATGGTGAATGCTGTCTTAAAATGAGATATATAGAGACACATGAAGAGAAAGCCACAAAACACTTCTTAGACAGCTAAAGACTCCCCACTACTGCAGCATGTAGCTTCTTCCCTGGAGAGGAATGAGCTACGACTGAGAGCATTGCCATGCCAGAACACTTTAATGTTATCCCTATGCGAGCTTGCAAAGCACAATGGCAAAATTGTGCACATTTTTAACACAGAGACTCCAAACCAATAAAGTTACCATCATGGCAGCCACTTGTAATAAAGATCTTTTAGGAAATGTGTGGGACCAAGTAGAAAATTATAATCTGCATCAAAGTGAGCTTATATTGACTCTTTTCCCAAAAGCAGATGGCATTGATAGGAGTTTTCTTTAAAACATTGGATTTAGATGATAAATGGCCTAGCCCAGATAACTGACCTTCAATGGTAATACCTTACATGGCTAAAGCACAGTACAGGGACTGAGAATTCAGGTGCCAGCCACACCTCAGTAATAATTGTAGCACATTAATTAATGCTTAAATAATATTTTAATTAAAGTTCTACATATTTTTCAGAAAATGAGAATTCCTTGCAAGCTTCTCTTCTCTTTAGCTTCAAAGAAAAAGGTCATATACACTTATCTGTGCCACTAATATTTTTTATCCTCTCACTGCACTGCTGCAGATCAGCTTTCCATGGCATAACTGTACAGCATAAGGGAGTCAGGGAATTCAGAGCAAAAAATGCTCTCAAGTGCTCTCTCGATTTCTCACTGTGACTGCCTCTCTAAGAAGTGTGAGAGTTCCAGATTTAATTATTACACACCTGTGGGTTTTTTTTTGTTTTGTTTTGTTTTGTGTTTTTTGTTGCTAGAATTTCACCTTATTTCTTCCGCCAGAAGATGCCAACATACATAGATAAACCTAAAGGACAACACAGCAAGGGCTACAGCAGACAAGTAATGAAGTGTGAATTCAGGAGAGAGAGCAATGCAGCAGTCAGGAAGGGCTCTCTATGACCTTACACAATTTAGCCACAGCATAAGAAATGACTTAAAATGGGGCAAAGAAGGAAGAAGAATTGTAGGAAGGATATTTAGCTGGAAAATTAATCTGACTTGCAAATTGTGACTAATATCCTACTTTTTTTAGAATATTTTCCTTCTAGCATATTTCATTGATTTTTTTTCTAATCACAGAATTGAGTTAATACTGTGTTTTGGACCTCTGGCTGCTTCCTGACATGTGGTGGTGCTACTGCTTAAAGCAAGTCAGATAGGCTTCTGTAAAGATCAATCTGACATTTCATTCCTTTAAAAAATTGCACAGTCATCTTAGAAACAATAAAAAGCAACCCCTCCCCATCCTCATATTAAATTTTTCTTCTAATAAAATGATGGAAAAATGTTTATTGATCTAGACATCTTTTTCCTTTTTATAATAAATTACTCTCTATATAGTGTATTCCATTAATTTAAAGAAATTTAACTATGCAGCTCAGCACTTATATAACTACCTTACTTGGTGCCAAGCCATATCTATTGTCCAAAAAGCACAGTAGGCATTTTGCTTTTAGCTCACCACCACCCACTGGAAAAATCTTTAAAAAAAAAAAGAGGTGTTAGGAAATTAGCAGTCTTTTGGTTAAAGTTTTTCCTTCACACCCACAGAAGAGAACTGATAAAATGTTCTGATGTGCTATTCTAACCCCAGTTCTTGCCGTTTACTGCAGTTGTGTTTTACATATGGGCATACTTCATTTTGTTCCAAGCTGTGCAGAAAGAAAACTTGTCATGGCATCTCTTTCAAATCTGATGAGAGCTCTGCAAATGCTGGACCTCGTTCAAGGCCACATCTGAAGATCCTGGCAGAATGTGAAGGAAATGAGACACATGGAGGAAGAAGGGTGGAGCACAAGTGAAGGCTGGCTTCTGAGACATCACAGCACTATAAAAAGAGCTATTTTAGAAGTCCCCCATGTAGTAATAATAATAATAGTAAAAATTAAAGTTATGGTTGGATCTTTATTGTCAGAAACTAGTAATGCTAGGGGAATCAGTTCAGCTCAACTCCAGTTTCTAGAAAGATCAACTGCCAGAAAAATTTTGAGAATTCTCAGCTCTGTGCAGCAGATATTCCTTTCTATCAATGACCAAGAGTAGAAAAGTCAATTGAAAACAGCTCACCTGGAAAAATAAAAAACATTTTCTCCAGTGAAGCTGAGCTGACAGCACTTTAACAGGCTTATTGGCATCAATAGTAACATGAAATAGGCTCTCGCACCCAAATGCAAAACATGCAGTTTTGCATGCCTCCTATTTTAAGGATAAAAAGAGTTTAGGTGAAAATAAAATAGGGGGGGAAAAGCCTCCAAAAAATAAGATCCATTTGACTGTGGGATAGTTTTCAAAGGGAAATGGAAATGTCATCACCTGACATTTCTGAAGCTGAGCTTTCAACTCCTGAGACAGTTTGCTGGCAGGAGTGTTAAACAGAAGAGCTGGTCACAGCCCAGTACACTCTCCATATGTTTCCCTGGGGCAATTAGTGTCACTTCCCCTATCAAGGGGCTCACTGTGCTTACCAGTGAATATGTCAAGTCTGGTCACCCATGAGTCTCTGAAAATAAACACTACAAAGTCACTGACAGAACCTTTAGGTTGAGAAATGAATCCTTCTAACTCCTATAGCCTCAAAAAAATAAGTTTAATTGAACAGTGCTTTGAAAGAAACTCCCTCGTGACATCCCCAGAGAAGCAGAACATATTCAACCAAAAACCTGTCTCAAACCAGGTTTTGGGCTGCCTAATCTATCCCTGCCTTTATTTTACAGCTGGATTTTTGACAGAGGGAAAAGTTTCCCCTTCCTGTAAACACAAGAGCACCGTGCCATAGAGGCCTCTCCTGAGGAATCTGGAAGCACCAACATAACACTTGCATGCCCCAAGCCAGTGGGATGCCTGGAGTTTGACCCTTCCTCACTGCAGCCCCCAGAGTGCCTGAGGACAGGGGCACTGCTGGATATCAGGCTGCTTGGAGGAATTGTTGTGCTGCATAAATGCACTGGTACGTGGATTCAAAGGTTTTAAAATTCTCAGCAAGTCACAGAACTATTTAAACTTATTTTTATTTAGAAGTCCCTGTATGAGTTACAGAAAATATCACCTCTAAGGAGCTGTGTAGACAGCAACACTAAGAAAGTGTTAGCAAGGGAAATTGGAGCTGAAGGCCTCCCGCACACAAGAGTAACAGAACACCCTCCTTCTCCCCTTCACTCCCTCCTCCTGTGCCAACAGTGGGGGAAAGAAAGCTATTACTTCTTTTAAAGCCTGATACTGAAGAAGCCAACACGTTTCCCTTTCAGGGAGAGGGAAGTAGCAGTGGAGATAGGTTGGGTTTCTTCCAAGCACATCATCCTGGACCTACCCTCAGTAAACTGAAGGTATCACTTAGACAAGCAGGGACTGGCACAGCTTTGTCCAGGGGCAACGGCAGGAGGGAGCAGCTGAGCCTCGGGATGCACGTAAATGTCTGGCATACCAAACCACCCCGCAGCATGGCACTGCCAGCACCCAGTGGCCACTGCCTGCAGCCAGTAATGTCAGAAAACCCTGTGACAGATTCTCCAGGAGGGGAGGGATTCCTGAATAAAAGTCTTTGTTAAAACAAAAAATTGTAAAAAACCCCAGAGCAAAATAAAAAGGCAAAATAAAAAACTTTCACTTTAGCAAGTCATGTGCAGGGATGAAATAAGGCCACTCCATGAAAGAGATGCAATTTAAACTTCAAAGTCTTTTCTACTAATCTGTGGCAAGCTCAGTGATGCTAAGCACCCCACAGCAAATGGGACTGACCAAGAGCAATGAACACTGTGTGCCCTTCACAAGCTTTGTAGAATTAAGTTATTCAGGCAATAGTTTGCTATGATTTTTTTCTTTTTCTTTTTTTTTTTTTTTTTTTTACTCGGGCTAGCAAGGTCTTAATACAGTATCTGTTTACTACAATTCTTCAAGAGGCAAGATGTTCCTTGGCTTTCATCCAAAACATTTAGTTCACATACATATTAGAAAAAGCTGTCATGTCAGCATCTAAGGTTGATATTAAGAGAGACAATAAGAGGATTAAGAGGTGGAAAGCTTTAAGAGGCAAACTACTGAATATTTCACAAGAAATGGAACTGAGAGTGCCACTGCTGCAAGGGGAAGGTCAGAAAACTTAAACATCTCAGGAACACTTAAGAAATAACAAAACAGCCATTAGGCATTCCAGATGTTGATATGCAGCTTTTAGGATTCCAATATTGCAATCTGATTTTCTTACCAAGGTGAGTGCTTCATTAAATGTGCATCAGTGACACACAGCACTTGCCAAGAGAATTTGCCAGAACACATCTACAGTGTCCAAGAAATGATGTGACGTTTGAGAGCGCCTCTGAGGGCTGATACTTTGTCACTTTAGTGATCATTTTTGTTAACACCTGAACGCTACCGGTATGGATGGAGTTTCATATTTCCAGCTGCTAGAGTCTGGTGAGATCCCAAGTGGAAAGAGATTTTGCAAAGACCAATTCCTTCTCACAGTTACCTCTTCCTATTTCATCCTCAAACGACATTGTTTAATAGATGTTCCCCCTCATATCGCACCACCATGAAGACCGTGCAGTCTGGGGGAAAAAGGGGACAGTAGAAGAAATTTACAGGACATGACATGTATTCAGTAGTAAGGGAACAAGACAAATGTAAGCTCTGGTGTTTTCTGTAGCCTTGTCAGTGTCAAGAGGCAAGGCAAGCAGCAATCTTTCTGCAATCGCTTCTTTCTAGACTATGATAATCTCATCTATGAATGTCACGACTACCTGGCAATGGGCAACCCAAAGAACTCTAGTTTTCTGCAAAGTAGAGACAGAGTTAAGTATAAAATTACCCTTTATTTCACAAGTACATCTGAAATGAACCTTGTTTGCCTCCCCTGCCTTCAGCCTACCAGGAAGGCATTAAGAAACTTGGACAGTATATTTTACATCCTTGAGCTCATGGAGCACACGGATGAATTAACACCTTGTCAATACACTGTTTCTGTTATACCATGTTTTCATGGCACATTTTACTTAATGACTTTCTGGAAATACTCAGTTATAAGAAACTTCTCTCCCACCTCCTGTTTAGAGTACAGATAGTGTACCATGGAAGTTAAATAATGCTCACTATTTTCTTTTATCTTGACATACTATTTAAGTCTTGCATCCAGGAACATTAAACTTTTAAAATGCTTGAATTATAAAGAGTAACTTTTTAGACCTTATGACTTTACAAAATATTGGTTTATTGTTGAAAAAGATAACTCAGGTTTTGATTAAAAATAAAATTTATAGAATTAAATTACGGAATATTTTTTAACTTATAGTAAAATTATTTTTAAAATTACTATTTCCCTCTGTACTGCTCCTGTACTAATGTATTTTCATGTTATAAAGTAACTTGCCTATTGTGTGTTTTCTCACTTATTCTTGGCAATTATTTTAAAGTATTAATCTAATATAATAACAAAATGCAAAACAATAAATCAGCACGCACAGTAAGAGAGTTTTAGGGGTGTATACTGTTTGATCATTGGAGATGGGAAACACACAGTCAGGCAGAACTGCTTCTTTGAGGAACTGCATCAAAAAGACAAGTCAACATTAACAAGCAAGTAAAAACTGAGTCTCTTACTCTAGTTAAAATGACTGGTGGGAACTTCTTTGCAAAAGAATTAATTGCAACACGTTATAGATAAAATTTAATTTTTGTCTCAAAATAACATGTCAGGTTTGACAGAATTTTTTGCACTTGGAAGTGTTGAATCTACTTTAGATAACATGGAACATTAATTAAAATGAAAGAGTTTCTTGTTAATTTCTTGATTTCCTTCATGCACACAATAAACAGGAAGACAAATCAAGACATGAGGCTCAGAGACTTTGACCTATGTCTCTATCATCCTAGATCTAGTGCTGATATTTACTATAATTAAATCATAATAACATTGCAGCAGTTACTTTTCTAAGCTGTATTTTCCCATGAGATACGGTGAATGTCTGCAGTATTTTCGTGAGATGGAGTAGCCACAGACTTCAGTTATTGCTGAAATAGCAAAGGAAACACAATCTTGTATGTTTTGGCCAAATAAGGTACTTTCCCTCATTAGCAAACAATGAAAAATTAATATTAAAAATATTTAAAAAGCTGAAACCCAAAACCTGTGAATTGCATTTCTTCATAAGGATCACTTGTCTTTTACCATTTTCTGTATCACTTTGATAAAGCATGCTTGATTTTGTCAAAGCGTTTACTGACTAGATGACAATCAATATCTTCCTCACTCAGATGGCCACTGGAGATTCCAAAAAAATAAAAAATATTTAATTCTTAAAAACATAATAGGCATTATTGAACGTCTCTGCAGTCATTGAAAAGGAAGTAATGAGTAGAGCTAAAGTGAATAAATTTGAACGTTTTTAAGAATTAGAATTTGCAGTAATCAATAACTCTGTCATGTTAATGAACAGGAGCAGTGTCCTCAGTTTTAGACATATAGAGTCAGGTAAAAGCTGCTTTGTCTGGTGGTTCAAATACATAATTGTAAAGGATTCTGTTAAGAATTTCTAAACAGCAAAATGCTGACCAAGGCATCTAACCCCCTTTTTCAAGCTGCATTTTAATATTTTTCTGTACTGTACTCTGTACATTCATTTACAACATTTCAAGTGCCATGCAATTACCAGGGCTCTTCTCTACTGAGTTGAAAGGCTAACATATATTTTTTGTCCCTTGTACCACACTCTCACCCCTTTGTGATAGAGTAACAGGGCGATATGTGAAGAGCTAGAGCTATGCAGAGTTGTGCTGTTGTAATAAGAGACATCTAACCAGCTTTTACACCTGTGTAGCTCCATTCCTAGTGAACCTATCCCTGTTTTACCAGCATAATGAGATTTAAACCGAGGTCTTATCTTCCAAGTGCACATAAGGATCAGTTCATCCCACATTCAGCTACAGCAGGTGACAGGAGGATCGAAGCCAGATTAACAGACGGACTTCAGAGAATGAGGATTTAACTTGACTGTGTTAAATGCACCTGTGGCATAAGTCACACCAAGAGCAGTTAATTCCCACTGCAGTCTGTGACAGCACTAAAATACATCTCACATTGCTCTAGCTATAGAATTTTTCATATTTCTTATGAGGACACCAATTTTCCCAGTTGTATGACAGGACTACAACAATACAGACTATGATTTGATGCTCAGTCCTATACATCAAAGTCAATTCTTTTGGCTGTTTGTTATTTAGTTTTTAAAAAGAAGCAATAAAAATTGACTCTACAACAAGCTAAAACATTTATTTGTAGTTGTTAGGAATTGCTGCACTACGTAAGTAAAAAGGGGGTGACAGCACAAGACACTCCCAACAGCTTTATTGTTTTAGCTGAGAAATGGTATCCACACATCCTGCTTCCAAGGGATCATGTTAGAGGGAGCAGATTCATCAAGTCCTGCCCTGTCTAGATCATTTTGACTTCATAAACACCATTCCAAATCTGTTCAGGGGAAGCAATACATATTAATTTCAGGAAGAAGGATGGGCTTAAAGAATTCTGCATTTAAAATTGTTTCAAAGTGCAACTACCACAGTTCCTACATCACTGCTGGCAGAAAAGCAAGAAAAACATACAGAAGTTTCTGGATGTGGCCTTATGCTACACCAAGAGGATCATGGTATGTGTCTTTGCAAGCCAGAGTTTGCTCTAATGTGGATCAGGAGTGATGGATTAGAATGGCCCCAAGAGCTGTCAGCTAATATCTAGACTGCACCAAGATCAGACAGCAGCAACTTCTCTGGAATGCTATGAGAATTTCTGGCTGCTGCCACAAGAACTGCAGGTCATGCTACCATGAGAGATTTTAAAGTAGACGATGTGAAGTTAAATAAAAAAGGCACCCAAACTATGTAATCACCTGCAGAATAAGAGGTAAGCATTCAGAAGATAAAGTACAGACAGTCTCTTGGAGATTTTGCATACTGCTCCACCAAATTGTGCAGTCTGATGCCACTATATTTTCTTGTTACACTGGGACAGCTGCACTCGGGTTAACTGAGAGCAAGGCCAGTGTCCAAGTTATCAGAAAGGATGACTGAGCAGGTCACTTAGTTACACCCTGAGACCTGTGCTTGAGTTCAGTCATTTAAAAATATCTAGGCAATCCAGGTGCTTGTTGCTCCTCTAGCTTCACTATGCATTGAAGACACCCATCACCCCATGAAAATAAGGCACTCAATAGGTACCAAGGCAGACATACTGTAAAGAATAATCCAATTGATGAAACTGTAAAAAAAAATTGTTCATACTGTATTAAATGTTTTGCAAAAAATGTCAGAAGTCAAGTTATTACAATCTCAGCAACAAGAAATGTATTTCTTAGACATTACAGTGATGTATGAAGGTCATGACTCAGTGAACTAGGTAACCATTTAAAGCAGTAATTAACTTTCTAGGCCACTCATAGGAATCTTGGCATCCTTTCTTAAACTTTGTAGTGATAAAAGGGAAGAAAACCACAGTCACTAGTTGTGATGGTCACTTGATACATGATAAGGGAGGGACTACAAGATTTGAGCCTGTGGGTGATGCTTGTAGGGTACTTGATGAAATGGTTGGGGGCATGGAAGGAACGAACTTGCTGACTACTATGTACACCCCAGAAACCCAGCCAGAGAGAGTGCAAATGAGCATGGGAACTCTGCCTGAGACACAGTCATGCCATGCAAATACCAGGGCAATAGTGCACCTGCTTCTGGAACTGGCAAAATGAGGAGTGTGTGTCATTGAAAGGTAAGAGTTTTACACAGTGCAATGCTGAGAAAACATACTGAGGTAAAACATTCATGCCTTCTCACACCTGGAAGAGGCAGTTGTTCATGCCCTCAGGAGCCATAAAGGCAAAAAGAACTAAAGAGCTCCTGCACAAGAGCAGCAGGATAGGACTAGCGGTGCTGTTCAACACAGGCAGACATGGGTTTATCAAGAGTGGTAGCTGGTTGCAATAAAAAGCTGGACTAAAGCACACCTCCAAGTCAGAAGGTGTAAAGTGCATAGTCCTGCTGTGCTAAATACTTCACCATATGCCATTAGGCTTACAGCAAAACATGACAGGTATCTGAAGTAATAGTCAATAAAAGATCTGCTAACTTGCTCACATTAGACCTCACTGTAGGTCTTAGCTCAATTCTACTCCATACAGATTAATACAAACTGCCCTTATACCACCCCCATGGAAAAACAGGACATAATGAATTTTTATAAGGGGGAAAATTTGTAAAGGCAGGTCAGTCAACAGCGATAACTCAGGAGAGGCATCCTGCCCTGCACTGCTTGCTGAACTGGAACCAGAGTGCTGGTCCAAGGTCATACATGGATACATGCCTTTAGTGCCAGGCTGATGGTAGGTGTCTTTCAAGACTTGCTCTACTCAAAGGTAGCAGGGCAGAATATTAAAAACAGTAACTGGAATCTGACCAACCCCAAATACTGAAAATCCCCCAGTACTTTCTCAAAACCCCTGCCAATGATCATCATTTCTACTGAACTGCAGCATCAACTGTGCTACAAACAGTTAAAACCAGACAGAAAATGCCAAACAAGACGAGGTAAAAAGTGCTTGTGGGTTTTCTATCCTGCTCACACACATTCTCCTTTGAATTCTTGCAGGTTGTCCCCCCATGTACAATTTCTTGCATGTTTCCTTTGTTTTGAGAGAGGTTTTTCACATCCTCTATATGTTTCATGTTCCTTTAAATAATACCTTGCACTTGTCTCATCTCTCCTCCAAAATGATACCACAGCAACACAACAGGAATTTCCAGATACTCAAAACCTAAACACTGGTGTAGATACATCTGCTTAAATCAAAGATGTCTTAGAGATGAACAAACAGAAATGGCAAATGTTAGACGAGCTGAAACAAATTTGATATTAAATACACCAGAAGAAGATGACATTTTCCAACACTTACATAGTAGATTACAAAATCTTAGAGATAACATTATACTTAGTGAAACTTGACTAAAAGAATTAAGTTTTACTGTGCAGGTGTGAACGTGGTGCCAAGGAAGAAAAAGAGAGTGAATTTTCCAGTCAAATTGTTCAACTTTATCTACCTTCCTCCCACCCCTTCAAAACCCAGGCTATGTATTAGATTTTCTACCTGCTTTCTCCTTTTCAATAACTTCACATGTTATCTGATTTCAATGAACTTGAAGCAACAAACAATCTTAGGGATGTAAAACATCTCTCAGATATTTTACAACTCCTCCACTAGTGAAAAATACATTAAAAAGTAATTCAGGAAGACAGAGGCCTCATTGTATAGCCAGCCATCATCATTTTCCTCAGGATGATTTTTAAGATGAGTCCAACCTCTTTACTTCCTTTTCTGGCTATAACTCAGCTATAATGAGCTACAGTTTGGGATTTTAATCCCTTTCATTACAGAAAAATAACTGATACTATCAGGGGAAGAACAGAGATCTTTTCCCTGCAATGGTGACTTACCATCTAAGACTATGAAATGTAAAAGGCAATATGTTCTGATATTTTCCTGTTAGAGTTCTGCTGTTTGAAGCCTACCTTACTACCATATTGAAAAGGCTGATACCATTGTAAATTGCCTGAAATATCCCTTCAGATGATCCTACTTTTACTTGCCTATAACTCAGTTAAACTTTTATAATGTGGTCAGATTTCTTTAAATTGTTTTTTTACTATGTCATGTATTTTGATGTCTGCATCAAACTGAAGTTTTTTGGAACATTTTAACCAATATCCTAACTATTTCTGCACATGAGACAAGGATGTGTGATGTGAAGTTTAACTTGCACTGAATATTCTGATGATAACTCCTTTGACTAAGCTTTCTGTGCTTAAAAGTAGGGAAAAGAAATTTGATGAGAGAAGGAGGGCTTCATATGAAAATGATATGATGATTCATTCCTCCATATAAAAATTTGAGCCATTGGTTCATATTCTAAATCTTCCAAAAAATTGCAGTCAGGGTATCTGTTAGTGATTAACAGCTAGAATTCAGTGAACAAACTCATGCTTTCATGGGTTTTTAGTGATATCCAGATTGTCTATATAATGCCCTCAAAGAACAGCTAAGAAGTCATCTGTCTCCTAAAAATTTTTGCATGTGAGCCAGTGGGACATATGCAACCCCCAAACTACAAATACATTACAGGGCTTCAGGAGGAACAGAAGCTATTCCGGGCAGAAGCGAGACTCAGCAACAGCAGGGCTGGGGTAGCAGCAGGGAGGGAGGGAGTGAACTTCAGAGCTGTACACTGTGCAGGACACATGAAAGGAGGAAAGGGAAATCACACCAGGAAGCCACTCTTCTCACAAGAGACCTATAAATTCTTCAATCTCAAGATGTTTGGCATGGCACCATTTTATGTGAAATTGAAGTGCACAAGAGGGAAAACAAGTCTCGGGGGAAGAACCCAGAGCTGGGCAACACAGACAAGAAAGATTAGGGACCAGGAGCAAGGCCTAGATTAGACAAAGAAACAAACATGACAAGATAAGGGATGAAACAAAGAAAACCAGGAGGAGTGTTCAGGTGTCATGGATCTATACGTCCAAGAGGACATGCTGTCTGCAAGTCAGCTTCTTCCCAGATCATAGTCTAGATGACCACTATCCCACTCTACAGCAGAGCAAGCCTTGTGTTCTTCTGAACTCAGAACCTAAGTCCAGGCATTGCAACATCCCCACCATATTTCATGACCCTATCAGAAGACATTCGATGCCTCTCAGTGAGGACTTTTCCTATAAGAGTTTAGGATTCATCGGTAAAGAATATAGACAAGTCATGTTCTTCAGTATGTGACAAGGTTTGTTTAGAAATTGCAAGAGCAAGGTTGTTTTAGGTTCTGGGAGACTGAACTTAGTTTACTGAGAATCATTTGGGTTCTTTGGCCTTTACCTGTTTTTTACCCTTTTTTTTGCAACTCCTGTTCCTGAAAAAACTTTCACCTCCCTTTCTCTTCTTCCTAAGATGAAATAGGCAGAGTAGTTCATGTGTGTCTGTATTCCCAGGCCAGCATGGCTCCCTGAGATCTGCTTCCACGTAGCAGTGAAGAGTTACTGGCAGCTATTGCTTCTCTATCTATGCTATGTCACTAACACTGTTCTCTATGAGCGGACTGCACTTTAAAGAAGATGTAACTGCAATAAATATAAAATGACATACCAATGCATTCTTCCAGTCATACCAGGAACAGTGAGCCAAAACCTTCCTGTGTGAGAGAAACTGCAATAGAAAGGTGGGCCCAGGTAAGAGTGAAGTGTGTAAGAGGCTGAAGAAGATGGCTCACAAACTGTGTGAGATGTAAGAATAATGTAGGGTGATAACCATCCTGATCAGTTTCAGGAAACACCTCAGCACCTGGAAGGGGCACTCCCAGAATACCACTGTCAGAGGATAACGGGTTACCACAAAAAGGGACAAAGAGACCCCAATGGCTTCCCGAAAGTCCTCAACAAATGAGGAGACTTTGCAGGAACAGATTGATAGGATTAAGAAGAGTGGACTGTTACGGAAATAGCATGGTCTTTTTTTGCAACATCCTAAGGGAACACAGGGAGCCAACTCTCAGGCCTCTGCCATCTGTCTATCACTCCCAAAGTTATTACTGACTATTGTCACTCAAACTGCCTAAGAAAGAAAGTATAAAAAGAGATCCGACATGAGTAAAATTGAGAAGTTCCATCATCTCTGCTGGGTTATTAATGAGCTGCTTTGTGTCCTCCCACTCCTTTGGACACTCTAGGTGGGAGCAACCATTTACTCTGCTTTTCTTTACCTTGACCTTATCTTATGCCTTATATACCTTATACCTTAGAGATTACCATCTTTGACTTTTACCCCATACATACCTTATTTACTAATTGCACTTTGCTACTAATTTTACCTTGCCCTACATCTTGTAACTTACTTTATGCTACATTGTACTTTATCACCAACTTGTTTGTGGTTCCTTATCTTCGTGAGTTAAAATGTGTGTTAGTGGGAAATGACTATATTCCTTTTTTGCTTTGTGCTAATGAGTGTGTTTAGATTTTGTTCTAGTCTTTGTAAATTGGTCTGTCACGAAGGGGGCATTACTTGAGTTTTGTATTGAGGCTTAGGTAGTTGTGCTGTTTTGTAGAATGNGGTGGGAGCAACCATTTACTCTGCTTTTCTTTACCTTGACCTTATCTTATGCCTTATATACCTTATACCTTAGAGATTACCATCTTTGACTTTTACCCCATACATACCTTATTTACTAATTGCACTTTGCTACTAATTTTACCTTGCCCTACATCTTGTAACTTACTTTATGCTACATTGTACTTTATCACCAACTTGTTTGTGGTTCCTTATCTTCGTGAGTTAAAATGTGTGTTAGTGGGAAATGACTATATTCCTTTTTTGCTTTGTGCTAATGAGTGTGTTTAGATTTTGTTCTAGTCTTTGTAAATTGGTCTGTCACGAAGGGGGCATTACTTGAGTTTTGTATTGAGGCTTAGGTAGTTGTGCTGTTTTGTAGAATGTGGTTTTGTTTTTTTTTGTTTATTCGTTAAGTGCAATCATACAGTTAAATGTTATCACCAGCAATGCATACATAAATTATATATATAAAAATTTTATATCTATATAATATATATTTATATATATAAAATATACAATGTATACATAAAACCCTACTGTAGTTTGTCACATACTTGTATTTATAAAAATTGTTTTTCTAGAGTTAGTCCAGTTTGTTTCTGGTGTTGGCAGTGTCATAACTTGTAGGAGAACTTTACGGAGAAAGTTCTCCTTTACTATTAAGGACAGTCCCCATATCAGGGTATCAAAAGTCCTGTCCATCACAGTGAAGCTGTCTAGTGAAGGGTCTCCCTGGGTGAGGTGCAGACAGATAGTTTTGGACTTTAAAAGGCTTTGATATCCTGGAGACAGTGATAGACAAAAAAAAAAAAAAAAAGATAATACAAATGGGACAAGAAATCTTGAATTTCTGCCCCTTTTCACATGACAGATAACCTGTATGATTTCCTGGAACTTATTTCTTATTATCTACAGTTCTTGAAACTTTTCTGCCACAGCCATCTGTGTCATCTATTGGTGAATGTCCCAGTCCTTACACCTTTTGTGCTAGTGCACAAAAATGCTGACATTAACATTTAATTTAATAGCTCAGAGGCGGGGAAATTGATCATAAGTTTGGATAATTAATATTTCTTGTTAACCTGGCACCAGAATGCAGAGCACTTGATGTCATGCATAATTTGCTACTTGGGGTACACAGATTATTCTTTTAGAACAATGCTAAAATAATCTGAAAGGTGTGATGCGATTTACAGCAAGATTAAGAATTACACTGTTAGGCCTGCTGTTCAACACTCTCCCCTCCTGCCCACCCATATATAATAACAAAAAGCTGTAAGACTTTGTAAGTACATAACTAAATGCTCTTTTGCTTCCCAACAAACATTTATGCCATCCACTGTCTAGACTGGATGGCTCTCACTGCAAATGTAAGAATGAAGTACTACTGCCCATCAGCGTGGAGTCTGGTCCCTGACCTGTAACGTCAGCAGAGTCTAATTTTCTGACATAAAGCCCTTTGAGTACACACACACACCTGTGATGATGAACTGCAGATCAACTCATGTCAACATGTGATAAAGCTCAGCTTTTCTGTGTTCTGTTATCCTCACTGCAGGTGAGCTTATGAAGATAAAGTGGTCTGCACCACAAAAACTATTGCCAACAAGTGAGTTGTATATAGAAAGGTAACAGCTAACTGGAGAGGTGGGAAAGGCAAGACAGCATGAACTCAGTGTCCTAAACCAGCAGAAGGCAACTAGAGACACAGGGACCTCTGCCTGGTTCAGGTCAGAAACCCTATTCCCTCTTTCCTTCCCTGCCTTAGTGCTTTTTCAGTCAATTTTATCATAGGTTTATTTCCTCAGCCCAAGCACTATACAGCTAAAATGCATGGTAAACACTGCTCTTAGAGCAGGTGGATGCAAATGCCATTCATATTCACACCAAACTATAAACTATCACCAGGATGAGGGGGAAATAATCATGCAGAATACTGTTTCACTGAGGCTTGCCTGTTCAGTGCTCATAGAACAAGCCCAATATGCTATTTTGCATCATAAAACTTATGGAGAAATAAATGCATCTACACAATAACGAGCCATGATGGCTCATTAGAGACTCAGCTTGCAAAGTCCACAGTGTGCAAACAGGCATATAGGACACATCTGAACTAAGCACTGTACCCTGCCCTCTGCCTGCACCAACGGTTTACACGTATCTGGTGAATGATTTATAAAACTAAAGATAACAAAGTATAAAACTGTGTCACCGTCTCCACTTTACAAAGGAAGCCCATTCTGAATAATTTGCCATGTCTCTGAAAACATTTCAAATTTTGGTGTCTGCTCTGCTGTTTACAGGTAAGTGCCTGGCATCCTGTCTCTTGTCATTCCCTTCTGGCTTGTTAAATAGTCAGATGGCAAAATCCTCGTTTCACCACCAGAACAGCACTGATGGAAGAGAATTAACTGGAAATCACTGCAGCAGGGACATACGGGAGAGTGGGTGAGCACAAGATTGCATGGCAAATTCTGTGAATTACAGTTTGATTCTGCTCCTCATGACTACTTTTGAGCCTTTTACTGCTCAACCCCTCATGTATAAGAAGCAAAGATGCATTTCTGACTGAAAGGCTTTCCCATGGGATAATTTCCTGATCTGTCAAAATTGTAGAAAGAGCTTAATGCCATTTGTATGGAATCTTCCTTAAATATTATCCTGATCTCAACATTTACTGTTAGTATGAAACCATTTCACATGTATTCATAAGGACCCAAAATGAGCTATTCTGCAAATGGTATCTGGGATGTCTGACTCACTCAAGGCTTATTTATTCAGGCTTAAGGAGACTAATTTTTTCAAAGTGCTCAGACTGTCTGATCCTTCACAGCGCCCTGTAACCAGGACACCTACAATCAAGACTCAGTCTGTAAAACTTGGACCAGAGGGAAAATGGATGGGGCAGGGTTGTCCCATGAGGTTCCCAAAGCAGCACACACTGGTACAGTCAACGATCAGTGATGCACATGCTGCGAGATTAATTTATTTCTTGCTAAATTTGAACAAACAAAGTAGTGACTGTTGATGTCTCAGGTGATTGCCTGCATCATGGAAAGGTGCTCCATCCACATGCATGCATTAAAAGGATTTCTTAGATCTGAGTGTTCCAATACACACGCAATAAATAAATGATGTGAACAGCTAAGGGAAAATGAGGGAGCCAGAATTAAACAATGATTAATCATGAATTAATGAAAAAGTTGTTTTCTGAATTGGGACTACATCTCTCTTATGGGCTCAATTTCCTTCCTTGTCATACAATCCCCAGTTTTGGCTGCAGGGAGGCTCTGTAGAGAGGTAAGGAGATGGAACAAGACTTTCTTTCTCCTGCAAGTTAGACGTCACCTAGAAACCTTCTTTTGCCCTTATTTGTCCTTCCTTACCCTCTGTGTACCTGAACGTGAACCATTCCTGGGTACTTATTTATCTTCTTGAACTTCACCTCCTTTCTATTGAAGGCCGTCGTGAGGCAAACAATGTCACCTGAAGCCAAGCTGAGAGTACAGCAGTTTGCTGCCCCTCCTTTTGGAAGAATTTGTTAGGAAAGACAAGAGACATAGGGAAATGAAAGTTATCTTGTTTTCCCTCTTGGCCTGGTTCCTATACTTCAAAAGGCAGGAAGAACTACTTATTATTGGTTTTTAATGAGCTCTTCAAAGTTTCATTGATCACAAACAATTCAGTTTTTCATTAATTATGAATCCTATGAGCAACAATGAGGGTAGTGGTGAAGTAAAACTGAAGCTGTAAGATTCACTAATAAGAATCTGACTCTTCATCATGCCTTCAACTCAGCTGCTATAAATCGCTCCAGTCACATCTCTGGGAACAGGCTTTCTGGACATTTTCTTTTAGCCTCTGCAGAGTGCAGCAGCAAGGGATGGAGTATGAGTGTGACCTCCTGGCACTGAGATAGTTACTGGAATCTCTTGAATGTCTGATGGGGGTGTTTTGCCCATTCATTCACGGTTAAACTAATAGCCACATATGGATTTAGCAAGGATTTTTCAACAGGACCCACTGAGTGGACCAATGCATTTTCTAATACTTTGCTGCAATGGAAGTAGTTCTTTCCCCAGGAGTACTGAGGACTTTTGCCAAATTGCGTTGCTATTTACCCATACCTGACAACTTTCCTGATCCGTGGCATCACAGCAGCACTATGTTCAATAGCTGATTTCTGCATTGTCTGTAACTTGTCTGCCTTTGCTGATGAGGGAATCAGGCTGATGCCAGTGACTATTAATGTTTGAGCTCTTACCTCTTAAACCATAGAGCTCTTACGTCCTGTGATGTAAAAGTATGTATTGTCAAAGACTCGGTGATATGAACAGTGGTGAAGCACTAAACAATCAATGATTTAAAACTTGCTGTCAACAGATATTAGCAAATCTGACTGATTTAATTCTGTTCTAAGGCCTGTTACCACCTAAACACTTTGGGATACAAGGCCAGTGTACACGCACTTTTTTTTTTTTTTTATCATTTGAAAAAGCAATGACTTGAATGTAATTGCACTTTTCAACTGAAAAATGATGGTATCTGAAGAATTCGAAAGTCTATCCCTGATACAATCCAGCCACATATGCAAAGTACTGACAGATAACATCTTGATTTCCATGGAGTGCCACATAACCTAGAGAAACACTTGAGTGAGGAAAGATCCATCTGGTTCTATACTTCTTTTCACCACTTGCACTGTTATGCTGTGGTATTCCGAGTCCTCAACCCACGTCCTGTAATCTATGTGAATTTAAATTTAGAAACTTAGATAGTTGAAGCATGAGGGGGAGGTGGTCTAATTTGGCTCATTGCTAACCTTAAGAAACACACCTGGGCTACAGCATTTGATTTACTTTTTCAAAGTTCCAAACACGTCAGCACCTGCCACCTCAGCAAGGCTGAAGTTTAGCTCTGTCCAAGTTTAGCCTCTGTCCTAAAGTACTGACAGATTGAGCCCCGTGGGCTGACATTTTGACCAGACAGTCACCAAAGCTGATAATAAGAGTTATGAGACAAAAAGAATAGCAGCCAGAGCAATTGCCAACTTTTGACATTTAAATTCCACTGATATTAACTTCAGCAATAGATTTTCAGATTGTCAGAAACTTTCAATAGTCTTCAGAAACTGGGAAGAAATAAATAGTCTCAGTTTATATAACAATGTGCACAGAGAGTGAGTGAAGTGCTGCTAAGTAACTGTCAATTTGTTTGTAAATATCACAGCAAATCAGAGATAAATCTCTTTTCCCTGTGGTAGATACACAACAGGAGTAAATTTAGTCCCAAGCCTTGAGATTGCTTCTCACCACTTATATAATACTGCTAGATGAAAAAGTATCTGGGGTGGGAAGGAGAAGGAAAAGCATATTCTATACTAAAGCAAATTTAAAGGTTTGTCTTCTTATTTAACTTTTCCATTAGACATGCAAAAGATGGCTTGTCTGTGCTCCCCAAATTGCTAAGCGCACAAGTGTTTGTGCTGCTCAGATTTTGGAAAAGAAAATGTCTATCAATTAAATGGGTACATAAGCAGGCAAATGTGCCACAATTTAATCCCTTACTCACTTTTTTTTCAGTGTGTGATGAAGTGGATCATTGCACATTCAGCTGAGAGGTGTCTTCTATTGCACCCAGCTAAATATCTTCCTTTCTAGACATGTAGAAATCTCGTAAGAGAGCTATGCTTCCAGCTGAGTCTAGTATGAAGAGATTTTAATGCACAATAACATAAGATCTATCAAGGTTGAGTTTATATTTTAAGTGCAGTTTGCTTGCTATACTGTAACACTTTTTTATACTTTGACGTTCCAAGCTATGCCTTTTCATATTCAATTTTGTTTTTCATAATTAGTTTCTATAGGCAATGTTAAATAAACTTTTTTTTTTTTTTTTTGACAGAGGTAGCAAGGTTTTGCCACCATCTCCCTTCTCTCAAGTTTAGTTTTATATCAGATTATAGTAATCCAAAATTAGGTGCTCACAAGGCACTGTAGCAGAAATGATTGCTAATAGTTTTCCCTCTGGACAATCTCTTTAGGTGTGCAGGATAGACAAAACTATCTGCTGAAGGCAGTAATTACATGAGCTAAGCATCTGCTTGCTAAAGCCATCCAATTTTTTCTATAATTTGCTTTTCATATGAGAATACTGAATGAGTCTTCAAGAGATGATAAAAGGAAACATTCTAACTGGTAACAGCTGATACAATGTCTGCAATAGCTCACCCTCCACACACATTCCTTCTATTTCCCCACTGGGCCATTTATCCCTAAATGTTCTTTTCAAATAACATATTTATCTAAGAGAAAAGAGGGAAAACAATATGGAATAAAAACATTAACTTACGATTTGTCTGATTGCTCTTCACAGTGAGTTAACTGTTTAAGTACAATTTGAAATTCTTCATCTTTTTGCAGCTCAACTTTATGCACTCTGAGCCACTTCATTAACATTACCCACCTGCTCTCAACTCCCCCTAGTCTCACACCTAGATGCTCCGAAATTTCATTCTCCTGGTTTGTGTGCTAATCTTCTACGAGGTGGAGAGCTGCAGTCCTTCCTGAGTAGTCTGTGTTTATAAAACACCTACCCAAGCAACAAACTCTTCCACAATATTTTGCTAAGCTGTTTAAAAGCTAGGGAAAAATTACACCCAGTCCAAGAAACTTAAACTGAGGCAAGGCACAGGTTGTTTGATGAAGACTATTCACTGTATTCAGAGAGTCTACTCAGACAGAAATATTTGCTTTAATGCTCCCAGGTCTACATTAGGGCTCTGCCAGAGCACAAGCAAAAGTGCAACCCTGTTTTTCTGTATTACCAGAGTGAAAGAACAACAGTGCTATTTCTGGTTTCAATATAAAGGGTCTCACTAGAATTCTCCTGTAGATGAATGAAGTTTTTCCAGTTCAGAGACTTACAATGATCTTTAAAGTAAGACAAAGAGAGAATGAGCTGAGCCTGAAGGATTAGCTGAAATATAAAGATGCTTACCTGATTTCTTCTAGTACTTATGCATCTTTGGAGTGCCCCAGCAGCTGAGCAAAAGTCCTGCAGAGCCTGCTTCCAGGTGCTAAAAGTGAGAGGTGAAGTGAGATGAGATAGCAGCTTGAAGAACAAAGTGTCGACACTGAGAGGAGAAGCCAAGAGCAGAGCCGACACACCTGCCTCTCCTCAGAGCAGACAAGTGCACTTAATCAAAGTGAATATTCAGCATAGCTAGGAACGACATTTTTCATTGGATACAGGTGCAGCCAGAGCAGACTGTTTACTAAAAATTAAAAGGTAATACCTTTAAGATACAGCACTCTGCACCACAGTAGCAAAGGCAACAAGACCTCACGGTCTCATCAGTGGAATAACAAGCTCATTTTTTGAGGGTGCTGGCAGTGAGGAAAAGAAATACAAGAAGAAAAGCTGTTTAAAGGGTGTTTTTTGTTTTGTTTTCTAGTTTACTTTAAATCTGGAAGGCCAGAGCATATATTGGTGATAACATTCTATGTTTAATGGGACTTACTAACTATATAGACATTTAAACAACAGTGGAGCCTCTTAGAGAGCCAATTTCTGATCCCAGTTCAGTTATCTCAGTCCAGAAACGCAATCATGAGCTTACAAAATATTTAATATATATTTTTAAAAAACTCCCAAATTCACTGAAGAGAAGTTAACACCTCATAGATTTTTCTATGATTTCTATAGATTTTCTATATTGGAAAATAGTAAATTGCCAGAGAAATACTGAAAATTGGCACAAGCTTAGTTTTCTCTTGTGCAGCTCTGGAATAGAAGTATAGCAACTTAATAGACATATGCATGAAATATATTTTCTTCTTCCCCAGGCCAAAATCTTGTTTTCTGAAGTACAGAAATAGCTATTCCTCTGTTCCCTAAGGGGGAGAAAAGTTCACACATGAGTCTTCACACCAAATGTCTGAACTTAGTTTTTTCCATGGAGTTGGTAACATTTTTGAAGATGGTATTCCTTGAAAACTCCCTAACCTAAAACTTCTACCTTCAGTTTATGATTGTAATAACTTGGAATATAAAGAAACTGAAGGAATAAGGAACTACTGGGACTCTGCTTACTGAGTGAATTTTGTAAAGTACTATTTGACGTCCTTGTTAAGGATGAAGATGACAAACACCTCTTTTTTACTCTTTTTTTTTTTTCCTTGTTCATTACTGTATAATCAACATTTTTCTTATTTTTTTTTTCCAAGCAATTTTGGCACTGAAAATGAAGTGAGAGGGAGCAGTAAACTCTCTAGCTCACATATCTTCTACCTATATTCATTCAGCAAACTTTTTTCTATTTAAAAAATCTAAAGACCGATGGTACTGTGGGTGATGAGGAAAGGCAGCAATAATTACAAGTGAACTGGATTCAGCTGATTCAGCACATGAAATCAAACATTTGATATTCTCAGATTTTCCCTCTAGAAATTCAGAAATAAGGGCATTGGAGAGCTGTGAGTGAGGTGATAATTTGCCCTGCTGAGTTCCAATTGTAAGATATAACAGACAGGGATTCAGGTTCTTGTCCCATCTGTACCAACTATGCGCAAGTTACTCTCGGGTATCCATTTAAACTCACTACACTAAATTGGAGCACAGATGAAACACCCAAGAATAAAAACAAAAGATTTTTTTTCCTGTGCCAAGGCCTTTAATACAAAGCTAACAAGGAATTCAGACCTTGGTTTTTTGGTGCAGAATGGTTATTTCAGGAAGACCTGCAAGAATTACTTCTATATCTGTGGTTACCTCAGAAGCTATCTGAAGCAATGCAATAATAAGATTAGAAGTGCAATATCTTCTGTTTATAAAGTAATTTCTATGCATGCAATTTCAATACTGATACTAATGAAAATAAATATTACATGAAAGCCAGGAGGTTTAGAAACTGTAGTTAATTCTCTCTGTAGGTTTACCATTCTTTTAAAAATTCTGAGCACACCTGAGACTAGTGCAATTCCAGTCTAAGAGGATTTTTTGTTACAAAATCTTGTATGAAAACTAAATCAGCACCTCATTTGGATTGTAACTATCTTTACTTTGGATTCAACAACAAAATAATGATTTAGAGCATCTGTTTTATTAAATTCAGGCCTGAAAAAGAAGACATTTCTTTCTGAGAACCTGAGTTAGGAACATCTTTTTTGTCTATTAAATAATCTACAAGTCCAAACGCACGTTCCTTGGATATAAACATGTCTATTGAAGTGCACACTCTAAAATAATTTCATCATATTACAAATATTTCTCAACTTCTGTTTCAGGTGTCCTTGGAGCACCTTTTCTGACAGAAGAATCAGCAAATCAATTCATACGACTTAAAAGACACATACCATATTCTCAGAGCTACTGGGACCCAAGCAACAGCCAGAATTCATGGGGACACATTGTGGCTGAACAGGTATTTTCTTCCATCATCAGTCGACATCTATTGGCAAAGAGAAAGTACAGGTGTGGACTTAACATGGAACATAAATCCTTTGGGGTAGGGGAGGAAATTCATCTGATTTATCAACACAGGGAAGGTTGTCTGTAACTCTTCTCTGCTCACTAATCACACATTGTGTTTATTCAGTATCGAAGCTGAGAATGTACCTTCCTGTTTTTATCTACTTCAGATTAGTGAATCGTGGGCAGCTTTGAGAGACACAGCAAAGTACTACCTGGACTTGGACCCTTTTGCCTTCGACCCTTCGGTATACGATGAGGTTTCTCAACAGAGCATTTCATAGGCTTGGAGTGTATGTGTATTCCTAAGTAAGTGAAAATGATCAATACATTAGTGTTGGCAATTGGTTTATAGTGTCATAATTTGACACATTGAAAAACTCGATTATAAGAGGAGTCTTGAAAAATTAAAGATGATTTGGTTTTACTGTCCAAGTTTAATAGTTATTTAAATGCAGTCACTTTATTGTGACTGGTTCTCTTTTTATTATGCTTTGAAAGAACTCCTTAAAAGCTTAAAGAATATATATTCTTTTAAAAGTCCACTGAAGCTAAACTACTTCCTATATAGCTGATTTAAAAAGCAGAGAGAAAACAATTCCTGAGGAGAAAAATAAAAGATAAAAAACTCAATCTATTTCAGTAACAAAACTGTATTCAGTGTAGAATAAAACCTCAGCAGAACAAAAAGAGAATGAGACATAGCAGTTGGTAAAAGCAGAATTTATAGATCTGCACACAAGTACACGAAATGAAGTGTCTCAAACTGTCACAGAGAAATTGTTTAGGACTGTGTTAAAATTGTACATTTTGGAGACAAACTTTGTCAGCTTTAGGGAATAATTACTAAATGATTCAGTTGGACAAGCATGGGGTAGAATGCACACATTATTTCTGTGGAACACTTTTCATATGAAGATACTGCAGTCCTTTGAAATGGACAGGAGTGGGTAGAACCAAACTCATACAGTTTTACTGCTTAAAACAGTTGCTAAGACAGCAATCTGATCAGTGTCACTGAAACCAACAATAGCAAAATCAGTAAACATCTTTTCATAATGTACTTTGAATTAAATACAGTTTGGATTTTGTTCACTTAAAAGTAGCTCTCTTCTTGAAAGTGAGTTCTTTTTGAAATGCAGCTTTTGAAAAGACCTTTTATTATTAATATTATTTTTTTTTATTTTAATAAGAGTTTGATTTGGAGAGTCTCAGACTGAGCTTTCCGGGACTGTTCCACCTGAAAGGTGACAGCAGTTTCACTCACTCTGAGTAGAAGCAAAGTAGGAAAGAATAGCTACAAGTCACGATTTCCCTCCACTCCTGCTAATCGTTCAATAAGTGCCCTTGGGCAACTGGAAAGAAGCACCAGGTTATTCTCTGACAGTTTCTAATCCTGATATGGGCAGCAGCTTTCTTGGATAGCAGCCGTCACTTCCGCCTTATGACAGATCTGAAATTCGCTGAAGACACTTAGTTTTCTGGGAAAAAACCCCAAACATCTTTTCCATCAGAAAAATTATTCAGGCTGAAAACACCTGTGTCTAATTATTCTTAGTCAGATACATATGTCTGAAGGCTGTGATCACAGCAGCTGCCAGTCATGCTCAGAGATGAGTTCTGCCTCCAGGATGATAATCCTAATGATTGCCGTACGACAGGACCAAAGCCACTTTACAGAAGCACATTCATAGCCACTCCCACTGAAGCATTTTTAGGATTTCAAAGCAAGGCTAGTTAACTCCCAGAATGAAACAAACTTCCCAATGCTAATGGGTCAGAAATTGACACCCAGGGTTTTTACTAAGGCATATAGAAACCAAGATAGTAAGCTAGAAGTTATGATAACCATTATGAGTAAAGTAGAACAGTTCTTTTCAACCCTATTGTTCCTGATTAGTGATCATTCTGAGATGGCAAGCCTATACAACATATGCAGAAATCCGGTTCAGGGTCTGTATTTCCAAAAGAAAACAATTGCAAAAGCTTGCAGACCTGAAGATTGCAGTTGTTGACAAGATCTTTAAATTAATTTTGTGAATTTGTTTATAAAAGCAATTTATTCCATCTTTTCTAGTGACAACATCAGATCTAATATGGACCTGCTACAGCAGTCTGGGACTCATATCCAGCAATAGACAAGAACAAGCTATTAAATCCTACACATCTTGTATCTAGCCATGTTAGGATATGGCATGTTATGTATTTACCATTATGTATTTGATGACTTTATCTCATCCAGATGTCTAAAACCCAAATTTATACAGTAATTCTCTGCATAAATACTACATATTTTATATGCATAAGTAGAACTGAGATCTGAGTTGAGGTAAGTTGAATAAGAAGTTGAAAAAAAAACAACCAAGAACTTTTATCAGGTTGTGTGTAAAAAAAAAAAAAAATAAAAAAAAATCCAGTTTTCCAGTATAACATTTTTTGACTAAATAATTGTTCTAAATGTACATTCCTGCCTCAGTGACTGAAAACCACATTTTGTTTTCTCAGTATTTCCTTTAGCTACATTTCTGAGAGGCATGTAAGAAAAGGAAATCAGTCATTTTGGGAGGGTAAGAGATGTAGAGCACATGTGCTTCATGTATACTTCTGTACTTCAGGTACTCTTCCATTTTTTCAAGTAAAAGGATCCAATTAATAGTAGGTATTGTATTTCATGTATTTCATCCATTTCATCCATTCACGTCTGTGCTTTACTTTCCTAATTTAAACTTCTGTACTTGATCTTGAATGCCAAAACCAGCTGAACCCATAGCTACTACTGTGAGTTGCTTTTTAATTACTCCATGGAGTTAGGAATTGGTGGAAACACCCGCAGCTCCTTTTCTAAAAAAAAAATGGTGATGACAAATGCTCTTTCTGCCAAGTTCTTGAGTTTGGAAGTTTCCTGGTTCCTATTAATTAATGTACCTTATTTGAGAACATCTTTGAAGAAAGGATTGGGCTCCCATATTTGTTTCGTGTCTTATTAATGTACTGCTAACAAGGACAAGCTGTTTGAACCTTGGCCAAAATTTCTACATGAACAGGAAGATTGAGTAAAACAAAATGTATGGTAACTTTAATGGCAGGGTAGGTGAAGGAAGGCAATTTTTGCTCACTTTTTATCCCCAAGGAGCAGATTCTGTATGCTGTGTGTCCAGGTTCTTTGCAAATATAAACTGTACACTGACTGGAATGAATTTGAAGATAATGTTTGATCTTCTAAAAAGAAATGTGTATTCTGGCTTTTTGGCAATCTCTACCATGCTCCTAGGTATGGAACTATCCTTAGGCCATTATTCATTTCCCTGCATAGGACAATGGGTCTGAAATTGCCATTATTCATTAACTGAAGCTGAAAATTCATTAAATGCTTGAAAGAGATAAATGATGTGCATGTTCAGTATTTGCCAAGTAGGATTTCACATCTTCCGTAACACTGCTCAATTATGAACAGTTCACTCAAAGATAAGGGTTGACAAGTGATCTATAGTCTTAAAGACCTCACTGGTTAAATACAGCCATGCCTTGTCTCTTCTGTCCCCCTTCCCTGTGTTCCTCAACCTTGGAAAGGCCAGTGTTCCAGACTCTAAACTTTCCACTATTTTCCTCAGTAACAGTGCAGGCATGACAGAGTTACTGAACCTCTTCAATTTCCAGCAAAATGCAGGACTGCAAGGATTAGCATCACCTTCTTTTTAAAATGGATATACATTGAAAATCACAGGATGCACTCACTCCAGCTGTGCATCTGGCTGGTCCCAGAGATACTGGAGCTCTGCAGGCACTGATGCCCAAGCCAGTTGCAAACCTGTTCCTGAAGTGTTGCTCAATACCACCCTGCCTCTCTAAATAGTGCTGCTGCTGCCGCCAAGGTGGGGGGTTGCATTCTGTTTGCGAATTAGCAGCAATTTTCATGTTTGCATCATAAGTTAAACCAAAATGGGAGTTATTTTGGGAGCTGGCTTGCAGACATCCCTGGAGTGTGGATGACAAAGTCCATAATGAGGTGGAAGGTAAAATCAAGTGTTATCAGCTGTCATCTGCTATCCGTTAGTGATGTAACTGCCCAACCTTTATGAGTAATTTAAGAGTTCTCAGAGCCATAAAATTAGAGTAACCACTGTCCACTGCCACGAGAACAGTCTTGCATGAGGCTGCCTTTGCAACCAAAGCATCAGACAAAGCCACGGGATGCAATTTGACAGTTCTGTTGTACTTAGACATGACTAATTCCTTTAAAGAAGTTGTTCTGAAAGCCAGAGACTCAATCTGCAAATCCATAGCTTCAAGCTAATGTCACTAATTCAGATAATTAGTCTTCCTGAATTAAATAGAAAGGATTGTGCACGCATGAGTAGTGGTGGAGGATGAGGTGCTTATTTCATGTTATCAAATACATGCCTCTCATGACAACGAGCAAATGGTTTTCATGGTATTTGAATACTAAACATCTCATTTGCATTTATTAATAACTGGGAAAAATATTTACCCTGTGAATTTGGTCCCCCTATTTATCTACACATATTTTTTCAGCACTTTAACACAAGTGACTTTGGACCTTTCTTTACTGCCTTTTCCAACACATCTACATGTTGCCACTTACAGGTTTTATCTCTGTGCTTTTTCTACACAACACACATACACAAGCAGTACCTTATCAGTGACAAACCCAAAGAATGGTGCTAAACCAAAGAGAACTTCAAGTACATTTATGCTGGTCATGGAGGTGTCAGTAAGGGCCTCGGGACATGGGATCTTTGCTTCAAGTGCAATAGAGAGCAGTTTCTCTAACTACTTTCTTTGTACTGCAATTTTTTGGAAGGAAAAAGTCCCTAAACCATAAAAATACTGGAGCTCCCTGAGTCCAGAGACAACAGAGGTCCTGGGGGAGAGAGGAAGAGGAATCACAGAAAGTTGAAGTCAGGTTTGTCTCTGTATAGACATTAACTGGATGAATGCAGGAGAACCTCTGCCAGACAGTCTGAGTTTCCAACTATTTTCTGAGTCATGTAAACTGAATGACTGTCTAAGGTCAACAGAATGACACAAACCAGGATGTCAAAGTATCTCATGGCTGATTTTTAGCTCCAGCAGAAATTTTTTGCCAGGTAAGGCCCTTACAGGGTCTCCCTCCCATGGGACTACCAAGTCAGATATGAATTATGCTGCAGCCTTTTCTTCAGTCAGGAAGAAAAAGCCTAATTTCCTAATTTCAGGAAATTTGCCTATTTCCTATCTTCTTCTATCACTAATTTTGCAAAGTTTACAAGAATCAAACTAATTTTGTGATCTCTTTTACTCTGTCAAGATTACTGTGGCTAAACATAGAGGATAAACACATACCTACTCAGATAACACGTTTTTAGGAGCCTTGCTTTGTTAGAGAAACAGAGGAAAGATTCAAATGTAACCTGACACAACTGGAGAAGTAGGAAAACCTGTCTCTCAAAAAATGATTGAAGTAAAGATTAACATTCCATGGGCTTTCCTTTAATGAGAAGAATAAGTCATTCTGAACAGAGCAAATAGAACCCAAATAACCTATACATAACCTACTTCACAAATGCTAAAGAGGGCATAAGTACTTAGCTACACCGTTTTCTGTGAACCCAGCAGAACAGGTAAGCATATAGAGGTAATGAGAAAGAGCCATTTATTTTATGATCTGAAATGGTTCCTTCAAACAGAACAATGGCAACTGGTATTCAATGAAAGTTCTACACACTACTTCATCACTGCTGTAATTCATATGATTGAACCTGGTCCGAAATGATTTTAATGCATAAACCTTTTGAGCTTGCATCAGACTACTGTTACACCCTTGCTTTATGTCTGATCTTCTGTTGTCTTGATTGTAACCAAAACAGCTGAGACAAAATAGTCACCTAATCTATACCTGCTGCTGGTTGCCAGCAAAAATGAGCTGTGTTCAGAGCAATCTTATGTTGGCTGATTACACATACAAACCGCCTACCTGATGCAGGTGCATTGCTGTAACCACTTCATGTAGAGCGGAAAATAAATTACTGTGTTTTGCAATGTCCATAGGAAGCAAAGAGATCAGTAGTTAGACTATAAAAAGTTATCCAAAAACGAAAAGTTCATCCAGGAAATAAGCATTCTTTGGATATGATTATTAAGTATACAAACACCAATAATTACTGTTCTGCCTCAAAAACTGTTCAAGAGACATGTATTTCAAATAATATGATGTCAAACCTTCCGAGACTACTTTCCACTGGAGGACAAAATTCTTTTTATGAGAGGTGAACAGTATCAAGCTGGATATCTGCAAAGGTGATTAGCATGGGGTGACACAGCAAACACCTGTTCTCTTTGAGCCCAAACTGAAGTCACACCCTATCACAGCACTAGGCATGCTGAGTGCTGTGGCTGACTACCCTAGAAATTAAACAAATACTCATTGAGACTTGTAATGAGAATTTAACCATCACCTTCCTTGAGGGGGTGAGCTTTCCCTATGCCATTATCAGTCCAGACAGGGGTAGGGGAGGAAGAAGAGTCAGACAGGTGAATTTCAGCCTTCTAGGGACAACCCATTAAAGCTTCTTTCTCTATGAGGTGTTACAAGATAGTCAGCTTGGAGTGACACTTTCTATTCAGCTGCTTACTCCTGGTCATAGCAGTCACTGTTAAGGTGATTTCATACCAGTCACTGCCTCCTTGGCAGAACTGAATAAGCATGTGAAATCCTATCTGAATAATTCAGCTATGTCCTAGCTGTGATTGAAAGCTGCTGTGAAGCAGCATTCAAGGAAGGCTTAAAAAACATCCTTACAATTGTTGTCAATGTTATTATCATAAATCCAAGGCCTGACTGCGCAAGGCCTGATGAGAAAGCCATTAATCCAGCATACTCAAAAATCAGGAAGAACTAAATATCTAAGGGCAAGAAAACAATCACAGGAAAGAAGTGGCTATAAAAAGATAACCATGGATGTTGGTGGGGACTGCTCAGCACTGAAAAAGAAATTATTTGGTATTTTTAGAAGAATGACTTAAAAAGGATCTTGTCTGCAATTTCAAACTCTGGTTGAACCCAGCACTGAGCACTATAAATTGCTGCTTCCTTTTGGTGTCTACGCTGAAGTATTTATGGTGTTACTCTTGCTGTGGAGTTCAGGTAGGAGGCTCAGTGCTGAGATATCTACCACAAGCTTTCTGATGGAATGGGACCTATACACCTCCACATTACACTGTGGGCAAGATACAGTCTGATTTTTGCTATGGTGCTTCATATGGCCACTACCATTACATTATAACAAAGCTACCTGTACTGACTTTTGGTTTTTAATTTCAAAGACCCTGCAGTAATGAGGAAAAGCCTATTTATAAACAATTACCATAGTGAACCTAAAAGGATCAAAAGTTTAAAAAAATTCCATGCTTTTGCTCATATGTTAAACAATGATCTTTTACTAAGTGCACAAACAATTCAACCAGAGATATTTTATTTTGTGGACTAAATAAATACTTTTTCTACAAATAAGCAAACAATACCTCTTTTCATTACTTAGACATTTCCCTGCTCCTTTCTCATCCACTCTGCCCCAGGCTAACATCCATTATCATACCCTCAATAATTGCCAAAGGATCAGATCCAGCCAAAGTACAGCTACAGGTACTGTTCATAGCAACCAAAGATTACTCTGTGCCTCACTAAAGTGGTCAGGCTGCCTTGATTTATCAGGTCAGGAACAGCAGATGCAGCAGCAATTTCAAAATAAAATAATTACAAAAATATCCCTTTCCCTGAAATGGCAGACTTTGTAATTAAGTCATGCCAGTCCGAAACCAAAAATGGAAGCTGAAGGATTTTCCGAGAATTGCTGGTCCACCAGATCTGTCGGGAGAGGCAGCTGTCAGGGACTACTGAGAGAATTATTTTTAAACTGTTTGCTGCTGCCACAAACACCTGCTGTATACCCTTTGCCATAGAGCTGCTGTTTTTACAAGTTTTTATACTGTTCAAGTGTTATTGTTAGGATAAAAGATGTATTAGATAGGTAATTAATACCATTCTATTATTTCTGTATGTCCAACTGTTCTGATTAGTTATGGAAACCCCGGTTACAGCCCCCTGATTGGTTCATGTACCCCTCAAACCCCACTGGCTGGCCGGTGGAGCAATGCAGCTCCACCCTATAAGGCTAAGCCACTCCCAGTTCTTCCTTATAAGTTACAAACCTTCCCTCCCTTTTCCTTTTGTGTCGTGGTCCGCCCCTAACTCCACCCAAGTTCTAGAACCCTCCAACCGAACCCCATAAGTATCCCATGCTCTCCTTAATAAAGTGTTCATGCCTGTTCACACCCTTCCCTGCGTGGACCGTGTCCTTTTTCCCTTTCGGACCGCGACACAGATCCCTCTTTCTCAAAGTGAAAGTTTTGAAGTTACATTACTAGTGGAAGAAGTGACAACAGAGGACAGGGACTTATTTGAGATGGGCAAACCCTTTCTTTGCAGGTCTTAACTAACAGGTAAAATTGCATGTCTAGAAATGAAGGGACAGTTACCAATGCATGCTGAAAATTTTAGGCACGCCCTTCTAAAATCAGCTTCTGGAAGAACACTTAATGAGTAAGTAGATATGAACACAGAAAAACACTGCATCATCTGCATTGTACCCAGATGATTAGAAGAAATGAGTCCCAGGAGAACCAATAATAGATAATTGTATTTGTCTCAGAAGCTCACTGGACAGCCTGGGCAAGACAAGTTTTCTCTGATTCTTTTTCAAGTTGAACTAATCTGCCCTGAAATGTGTTAGCTTGAAACTGCTGCCACTATTAGTCCAGAAAAGGAACTCTCAGAGAAATTCTTTGAAATAGTCAGTTCTGGTTCTGAGCAAAGACTGAAAACAGCTCATCTATGTCAATAAATTGGCTGGCAAAGACTGGATCTGTCCTTTGCATTTGACCCTGATACAAGTGATACATCTTCACTTGCAAGTCCTGTAGCATCAGTTAAAGAGTTGATTTTACTGCCCTCTAAAATTGAACATCCTGAAATGTGTTTGTTTCAGACTCACAGAAAATGGCTCACAGCATTAAAGAACACAGATGTGAATCCATTACCTTTCTAGTACAAGATTGTACGATGTGTAACAGCACTACCAATCATTATGTCCAATGTAAATAACGGATTATAAGTGTTTCTGTCTCATTATCTTGTGACAGGATTGTTATTAACTTGTGACTGCACAACTGTTTTATAGAAAGTCTCCTCAAGGACAGGCTATATGTATATATGCCTGATTTTCTTTCTTTTTTTTTTTTTTTTACTATTTCTTAGATTGCATAGAAAGCAAGTGTCCTAGATAGAAGGAACCAAAAATGCGGGCTTTAGAATTCTCAAACTTGCATTAATACAAGTAATATACACCACAGATTTTTTTTTCGAATCCAGAAAAGTTGGTTGTTAAGGTGGCATAACAATTCACAGTGAGAATATTGATTTCCAGAAAAAGGTTGGAAAGTTTTACTTACATATGCATAGATAACCATCTGAATTACCCAAATTCCCTTTAATGTCCAGCAGAGATGGTTTTTAGCAAAAGCCTTGTGGTCACACATGGCACATTTACACAGTAAATACTTTCTTTGTGCACTTTCAGAGTAGATCAAGTTAGTCAAAATGCTATGAAATGAACTTAAATCTTCAAAATGTCTTGTTGAAACAACCTTATAAAAAGGACTGCCACCACCAGTGGTTCTCTATACTACAGTGACTTCTGGACAGAGCTTCAGCTTGACTCTTTGAATTAAACTTTTTGAAAAGTTTAAAATTTGAATTTAACTTTTTCTTCTTCTACATGGTGTTATTACAGTTGTGAGAGAGATTCTTCCCATAAGAGCCTAAAATTTTGAAAACTACACAGCATTACTCAAGAATTTCTTCTTGCAAGATCATGGCAGTCCTGAAAATCATTCTACACATATCTGATGAAACATGAATTTCATTGCTAACACCTTCTGTAAAGCTTTTCCAAAGTAAATATCAGCCAATAGTCAACCTGAATCTACTGATTAACATAATGCCTGGTCTCAAGAGTGAGCTGCTGATTTAGGGGTTTGGACAAGTGTTGTGGTCAATTTTTGATCTTGAAATTTCAGCAGATAAAGACATCTCATATTGAAAGGTTAAGACTGACATGTCTGGGCAAACAGCAGAAGAAAATGGAGGTGCGTCTCCTTGATAAGTCCAGAAACAGTTAATTAAGCTAATTCAACTTGAAATATGGGGCATAATGTGCTACAGAAATACTTCTTGAGCTTCTCCTCCAAAAAGGAGAGCGAGTCCTTATTTAGGGGAAACACATCTTCTGGAACATATTGGAAGGAAATATGGTTTGGGAGTGTAAAAACTGAACTGAAAAATAACCCTCTCTCCTTCCAGGAGAGCAGATCGTCCATGGGAGTGAGTGGGTTTGGCTAGCAAGAGCTCATCTCTGGCAGATGCAGCCCAGTGCTGGGGCACTCTAAGCACAGAGGAGGGGAAGTGTCTGTATGAGGCAGCTGGAAATAGTAAAGCATGGAGTGACCTTTTAGATTTAGTTTCAATGGATTTGCAACAAGTTCTTCGCATTTCCTCAGAACCAATTTTAATGAATAATCATGCCAGTGCTGTCCCTTTTCGATGCTGCAGATTAAGCTTTTCATTCAGAGTTCACTTGAACATGGTTTGTGTGGAAACTGATTGCGAGATAACAGCCAAGTGCCCAGGGATCTCATGGGCACAGTGAGCAGGAGGGCAAGGATGAGAAATGATGAAATATGACAAGTGTAGGTGGAGGAGAATGGGAGTCACAGTAAAGACTGTGATTCTGATTCTGTTTCCTGGGATTTGGAAAATCACATGGCCTCAAGACAGACACCTGGGTAAAGCTGGGAAAGGTTTAAATGTCCCCCAGGAGTAAAGGAGAGGGTGACAAAGAAGAGGACTGCTGAGGAAGGCCTTAAAAAGTAAAATCCTTTTTAAGGTGAAATAGTGACTTTAAGGTGTTAAAACTGAAGTGGTGAATCATAGACTTACCAGGATGAAAGGGGATGTCAAGGATCACCTGATACAATCTTTCTTGGCAAAAAGCATGCAAAAGTCAGATGTTCTGTCAAAACTCCTGTTCAGGAAAAAGTAATGATAAACAAAGAAGTCACACCTACCACAAGAGTATGTGATCGATACCATGTCTAACATCTAGGCTCAAGTCTGAGCAGAATAAAGCAATTCAAATTTTGTTCTCCCTGAGAAAGATTCACACACCCACATATGCCTGCTTGATTTTAGTCACCTCTGTCTTTGCCTCAACAAAACCAGATGAGCAGCATTTGCAATTAAACTACCAGCAGTACCAAGTTCAGGTGTTACGACATCAACTAAACAGGGCAACAAAGGACCTTCTGGTGTTTACCTGCCTGGTAATTAACAAAGATAAGCCCTTCCCAGAGTGTTAAGTCATTTGAAGTCTAAGAGTCTGAAGACAGATGTTATTCTTCAACTCTCGGCTTTGATTCCAAAGTAGATGGAAGACAATGTTTATCTTGCAGTAAAAACAAAAACACACACATACACAAAAATGCTCCAGTACCCCTCCAAAAGTGCCTTTAAAAAATCTGTTATTGCACTGTCAGTTGACAATGACCGAACAGAAGAAAGTAAATAGGAAAAATGAATGAACTAAAAGGCTTGGAAAATATTTTTCTCTCAAAAAATGGCTAGATTTTGGACTAAACCCTTTTCCATGCCAACTGTTTCATAAATATCAGACTTTCCACATTCAAACTCCTATTCATTTATTCCTTTTCAAGGTAGTGAAACAGCTCTGGGCCTTTGGCTTTTAATTTCACATCAGCTTCAAGTAAGGTTCAATGTTTCCTTTGACTGTGGCTGGGTTGCAGTTTGCCACAGTCCAGCTGTGACCCTGCCCTTTAAAACCTTCACACTTTAAAGATCTTGCACACAGAGCACTCTTTTCTAGGAAGTTGGTTTGCATATTGTCCTTCTAAAAGCCTTCTTTTCTCATGCCTCTTGCAACTTGGATTAGTGGATTTTTTTGTTTTTTTTTTTTTTTTTTTTGGTTTGAGGCTAACATGTGAAAGACCAAACAATTTAGTCATTTACCAATACACTAGCTATGATAAGTTTGTCACTGTGCTGATTCCTTCCTTACATAGGATTAATGGAAGAAGGCAAGCCTGATGAAAAGAGATCCCAGAGGAGACTCCAGCAGTTATCCAAAAAGAGCTCAGGTCATGCTCTGGGATTATAGCTGTGGCCATGGCTGGAGCTATAAATATTTGCCTCCCTGACAGGAGGAATAAAGAAGAAATCATAGAATCACAGGATATCCTGAGTTGAAAGACACTCACAAGGATCATCAAGTCCAATTCCTGGTCCCATACAGGATAACTCCCAAAATTATGCCTTGCAATGGGAAGTGGCATCACTCCATGTCAGAGCTTTAACTGATGATGAAATTGGGGCAGGGCTGTTTTGTGTCACTTATTTTCAGGCCTGAAACTGAGCAGAATCAGGCTTCATGCTAGCTTGGACAGAGGAGACTGGGATGGGATCAAATCAGGGTTTGTGCTTTTTAAACACGATGCAGAGTGTTTGTGATCACCTGGTGTTTGTCATCACTGGTCCAGACAGCAGAGAGGGAAGCCAGGAGAGGCTCTGGAGAGGTAGTTCAGCCTGTAACTGGAGGGCCCCACAAGGTTGGAGGAAGTGGAGGCCATCCACTTCATTTGAACTTACTTTTTAGGTTTCATCATGGAGGAGATATTTGTCATAGGGGCATTGCTCCTTTATGCTCCTGGTTTTCCTGTTGTTCCACACCCAAAGGGCTCCAAGGATCCATGCACAAGGAAAGCCCCACTGAAGGCATCTGAGGCACTGCACTTGGGTCCTGGGAGGCTGGAGCTGGGTGGAAGAGAGGTCATAAAACAGCACATGAATCTGTTCACAACTGGCTATTGCTCAGGTAGTAAAAATATTAAATAAATCTATTTTTTTAAAAGGCCATTTCATAACACTTGCAGTTCTCCCCTTTGGAAATCTTTGACAACCCCCATTGCTTAGCTCTCAGAATGTTAACTCCACCTTCAAAAATCACTTCTTGAAAGAATGGTTACAGCAAAGACTGAGCTCCCTATTTCTTTTTACACTTCCCACACAGAAATGTCAGAAAGGTACTGCCAAAACATTTTCTATGATGACTGGCAACTTGCTTGCATGCCAAGAGAAAACTTGTAAGAACATACAAAGTGTAATCTTGCAATTCACTGCCTTGAAAAAGTTTTAAAAAATTGTAACTACTTTTAATTGAGTTTGAAGATGAAAGCACTATTTTGGTTCTATTTTTATTTTAGTCTTAAGCAACTCACCCATGTCTTAGTCTTCTACCTAAAACAGGAAAGAGACAGAATATAGCATGTACAGATAAAGTTTAATTAGCTAACACTTGCTCATTATTCTAGGCTGCCATTGTATTCACTATACCCTGTTTGGGAAATGATAGTGTTTCTGCAGTTCAGGAGTTACGTTCAGTCCTATCATCATTTTGTCAGAAACAAATGTCTGAGGTGAAGGAAGAATCCTGCACAGCACTAACTGCTCATTGATAGATTCGTTGGGCTTACCAGCCTTTTTCAAGAACAGTTATAAAAGACACCACAGATCAGTATCTCTGTCTCACAAGAGCCATTTTAACTGGTTTCTCCAGTTGATGAGCAGGCTTCTCACAGACAGAAGAACGACCAGCTGACATCCTAAGCTTCAGATTTTTCTTTGTTTTTATTAAAAAAAAAAAAAAAAAGGCAAACCATTTAATATTTGAGAGCACAACTATATTGCCTTAAATTTTCTGCAGAGATAGGGAAGGTCTTTGCTTGAAAGTGATGTCAAAATCAATGAGTCTTCTGTCAACATTCTTTGTCCAAATCTACCTTGATAGTGATGAGAAGGTGTCACTTAGTGATCTCTATACTTGAAATGAATTTATGGAAAGACACTTGATGGGCAGGCACTTAAAATAGAAAAGCTTTTCTTATACCTGTGGCAGCTTCAGCTGTACTTCTTCTGTAGATAAATAGAATACCAATTAAATAAAGCTCAGACAAATAAATCAGCCCATACTGTTTTGAAGGAATCAATTGATCAAAAGAAAACAAAACCCCCACCAAACTCAAAGGGCTTCTTCATCCCATCCTGCGTCTCCGCTGTCACAGTAAAAACTTCTGATACATGTTTCCTTCAACAAACTACATGTTCATCCCAGAGAAACTGCAATCCTTCTTTACAAGATCTCAAAGAAAGATGGTCTCAAGAAACAGTACAGGAGCATACAGAAAACTCACCTCAAATTATTTGCTTTTCAGACTCTAATTCTCGGTGTTCTATTTCTTTTGAAAAGTCACTTCACCCTTGAACTCCAATCCAGCTCTGACATCTGTTTCCCAGCTCTAGACTCTTCGCAGACACAAGTCCACAGGAGGCCAAAGGAGGCCTTTCCCTGAACCATAACATGTTAGAGATAATGACTTCAATAACATGTGTTCAGACACGCCTGTAAAATAAAGCTACAGGTGAAAAAACGGAAGCAACATCATTCTTGATGCAGGTTTACCCTTGGCTTTGGAGAACTTAAGAAAGTGTTTTGACACAGATGAACACCTGTAGAGAATGAGACAAAAGCAGGAAAGAGGCAACAGAGGTCAGTCATCACTTGGCTTTGGTTTGCAGTTTCTCCAGCCTTGCCTAATTCCCTTGCAATTAACATATTGAAGCATAGAAAAAGAGGATTAAACCTGTAACATTCTTCATCCGGCCCTATGCAAACACCACTTCCAGAACTACAGGAAACAGTGAACTGAGAGCAGCTTAAAACTGAGGTGTAATGAAGCTACTAATGTGGTATTTGATAAAATATCCAAACAACAAGAAAAGAAGGCTCATTATAAGCCACTGGACCAAACATGGTTCTCACAACCCTGTTATCTTTTCTAGTCAGGGATGTTACTTTTTAAAAAGTTGATTAGTAATTAATATTGAAGAAAAGCTTCAGGATATTAGCTAGTGCTTGCTATCTGTCTCAGTGCTTGGGGAAGAAGAACTACAAAGCAACTTTCTACACACAGTCAATGGTACCCACGTTATATAGGTTCTCTCTCTGGATCCTTACATTGAAATCTGTTGGAGAGTTGGTCCACATGGAAGGCAAGCCTGACAGAAACACAGGAAACCCACAGGAAATATCAGTTGTTCAAGGAGATGAACAGCAGGCAAATATTTTGCTCTGACAGTGGCCACTCAACACTTGTTTTGTCTTCCCTACAGGATTTGTTTTTAAATAGTTTATTTTCAGGTTTGACTTAAATGTCTAACTGCAGTCAGAGAATTCCAACTCACAAGTTTACACGTGTCTAGTATTTTTATGCTTCTTCACATAAGGCATCCTGTGGAGACAGAGACAAAAGGGAAAAAAATTATTCCAAGTAGGCTCTTTCTCTGAAGAGCTGCTTTAAGATTGATATTTTCACTGTTGCATATCTATGGCCTCTTAACCATCATAGTAGCAGACTGCAATGAGCAGAATTTAAATTTGTTTTTCCCCAGTTTGTCAAATAACTGAGGCCACATTGCAGAGGGAAGGATGCTGTTGCTGCTTGCTGATTCATGACCCTAAGTAAACATCATGACGAAATGAGTTCCACCAAAACCCCACTGTCAAGTGTTTTTGTGAAGATGGCACCAATTAGGGCAGAATTTAGCCTAAAGAAAATATCTAGTCCTACAGGCCAGAGAAAACCAACAAGTTGGTTTGGAATCTCACAGGGATGTTCACAGGACTACTGTAGATAGACTCAAGGTCAGGAGAACAAGCTATTTCTTTGTTTTCTCTGTGAACTGAAGAACCCTGGTGTGTGCAGTGGGTCTAGCTGGAATGGAGTTAATTTTCTTCATGGCAGCCCGTAGAGTGCTGAGGTTTGGATTTGTGACAATAGCTCTATTTCAAGATCCAATTTCACCCTTTGCCCCTGCCACACCTCCTTTCCCAGAAGCTGTGCATCATGAAGCTGTATCTCATGTCCATCCTACCTGAGTGATGGTTTCTCTTCTCGGGATTTCAGAGGAAATGGATGAACACATCAACTCATTTGTGGCAACTTTTTGTAAACAGCGAGGAGGGATGTGTGGCCATATGGTACGTTGCACTGTGCTAACAGACTGGTGTGAAGGCTGTTCTCAAAAGCCAGTCTCTCTGTCAAGGAAAACAAAATAAAGGAACTCAGTGACCATGCACCCAGGATTCTCCAGATGACAAAAGCTCAAAATAAGTGGCACTACTTCACATATGCTGTGTGTAAGCACAAGGACAGTTACTTCAGCGTAGCTGGAATGGAGTAGCTTGAAGCCTGATAATCCACTACAGTGCAGTTTTCTGTCCATACCTACTCCAGCTGCAAAGAGGGATTTCAGTGATGGGGAGCTTTCCTTGGGGGTTTGATGAGATGCCATAGCTCTCAACCATGAGCTGCCCTGCTCATTTCAAGGAGCACTACCTCACATGCCATTGGTGATGATTGTCCCCTTTTCTAGTGCTTATCAAAGGATTAACAGATGTCCATAAAGACCTATAGGAGAACTTGATTTACAGAGAAGAGGAGGACAGATGATGCATAAATCAAGCAGAAAAAGTTTTTAAAGACAGGATGAGACTGTAAAGTAAAATGCTCTCATGAAAGGAGATGCCAGTAGGAGATGCTCCTTCATTTCACTGAAGCAGTTGTGGCTTTAAGTTTGGAGGGCAGCATGGGGAGTGTTGCTAATATTGCAAAACTAGCTAATACAATTTTATATAATAATAAACATACTGAAAGAAGGGAATTTTGGGTAGAGGCAGTCTTACCTGCAACTATCCAACCTGTTTGAGTCACCAAACTCTGCAGCTTACATATTTTTTTACTGTGCAGTTTTCTGTATTGATCTGCAATTTACTTGTAAGACCCACGGACTGTGACCAGAAAGAGCTGTACAAAAGCTTTTTAAAACAGATATTTGTGCAAACCACTTATCATATTAGTTATTTTTGGTAAATGCTATATTATCCTCATATTTATTATTTAGTTAATAATTGCAGTAGAATTAGAAAGTAAGGGTATCCTCAGTTGCATAAATCCAATTTTCCAGCATTCTACTGCTTGCTGTGCAATTCCCAACTTCTCCATCTGATAGAGCACTTTCCTTTAGTCAGCAGGCAAAAAGTAAATCTTATAAGTTTCACTATAAAAACTACTACCTCTCTTACTTTTAAAATTAAGAGAATATATTTTATTTTGTTTCTACTGTGTAAATAGTAACTAAGATTCAGAGTTCAAAGGAAAAAAATCTGAAGAGATACAACTAAGAGTATTCTCTCACTTTTGTACCAGCTTCCTAAAAGATTGTTCATTACTTGCAGTGCAGAACTGCAGCATCTTAATGTTGTAAGCTGGGTTGTTACACAAAGTACTTTTATTTTCACACCCGGAAGACACAAGTGGACATCTTTCCTCACAATTCTACACTTATTGGCAGGAGTCACCTGCAAGTGACTCCTGCTGTATTTTAGCATGAATATCAGGATCCAAATTTATCAGCTTTCAAAACTGGAAGCTTTCTTGTCTCCATTCTGTTTGGCTTGTTTCCTGTAGCTGTGTAGCTGTTCCTTTTTATAAAACCAGCCTAATAAATCTTTATCCAGGACAGGCAAATGACAGAGGAATGCAATTTAAGGAACAATACTGCCTTGACCAGCAAAGAGGAAGCGCAATGGATCTTAATGGCCCTTTTCTATGCCTGATTCTGAAGTTATAATGCAAACATTGAACTGTCCTGAATTAAATGAAGTCAAGATAATTCAAGGACAAAAACTTGTTTGCAGCCAATATAGATATTTGAAATCTTCTTAGCAGTTCTTTAAAAGTCCCATTACAAGCTGAAATGAGTATTATTTCTTGTGATGCTACTGCAAACCTTGAATTTCTTCATTGTTTCATTATGTGTGTTCTGAATACAGTGACAGGATCTCCCACAGATAAAATACAGAACAATGTAGCATGAAAGATATTCATAAATAATTATTTGATTAGTTTCTCACAAAAAATATCACTCCTTCTTGAAATATTTAAATATAGATATCACTCCAAAGCATGAACAGTAAACATAGGCCTTTGGTGAGTTCTGTAGCACTATGAAAAGACTATTGCTACTTCAGATTCAAATCCGGTTTTAGAACTTGACACTTAATTTTTTGAAGAGGATAGATAAGCTAAAATATATGGTATATGAACTCTTTCTTTCAACCCTTATCATAGCTACAAATATCCCACTAAGAAGCAAAATATCAAAGGAACACTTTGAAATAAATTGTTTGGCTTTGTATTACCGGTCTAAAGAAACAAAAAGGGAAAGAGAACTGAATCCAAAAAAGCATTTTGGAAGTGACTGAAAGTATAGTTTTGGATTGCAAAATGACCTTGTCTTACATTCTATAAACAGCAGGGTTGCTTTAAAATAAAAAAGGTGAGTAACATTCTGTCCATCATGTATGCATTCAGAACTAGTTATTACCACTGTGCTTAGGGAGGGATTTCGTGTGTTTCCTTTGGCTGTTCTGCTTAAGGGAGTGCTATAGCTCAGCTGAGAAAAACAGCTGTGGCTTGGAAGCCCAGTAGAAGAGAATGGGGAACTCTCTGCCCCGCAGAAGACTGGCTTTGGCATATCAGCCTAAACTAAGCTCTTAACAGAGACAGAATATTTTGCAGTAATCATCATAAATTGTATGGCATTATTAATACAAATGTTCTGCAAAGATAATGGCCAGGCCTGCTTATCTGCCACAGTAATTAAAAAGCTCTAATAATATAGAGACAAATTTCAATGCTTTCTATGATGGAGCTTCTCATGAATTCTTTTTTTTCTTTTTACAGCTTTAACTTCAACTTGCTCATTTTTGAAAGCTAATGCCATGCTAGATTTTAATAATATGGCTAGTGCACATTTCTTTGCTGCATTAATTACACATTTACAACTCCACAGAAGACACCACAAAGAGGGAAAACACAGGAAATGTCATCTGTAACTGAAGACAAATTAAAATAGCATCTATCACAACAGCAACATTTTCATTAGATATTCTTGTCCAGCATTTGTATGCATTAAATCATGCTTCCTTAGCTCTCCTCCTTCTCTAGAAAGGTCCATGGATCTAGCTGACAGTCTTGTAGGATTTGCCACTTCTATGGAATACTAAACAAAGGTCTAAATAATTTATCTCCCCTTGCATCGTAATTAGGACAGAACGAAGTTCTACACTCTCAAGTCATGAGGTCTAAAGTCAGTGAAGAACCTGAATGAAGTCTACTACATTCACATCAGCAATTACTTAACCCTTTTTTTCCCCACATAACTTTCTCACTTTGTGTCAGATTTCGTGTAAAATCCTTCCACAGCCAAATTTATGCAAAAATCTCCATAGGAAGATTTTTGCTGTCAGCACTCAAGTCTGGGTACACAATCGCCTCTGCCTGAGAGACTCCTGTAGCTAGAGAGCCTGGAAGCTTTAATTTTGCTTGTCTAGTTCATAAGTGGAGCTGTGACATGGAACAGAAAAAGCCATTAGGATACACAGGCAGGGGGAAGGAAATATAATCTCAATTGCAGCAAGAACAAACTGCTGATATCACTGATTTTAAATGTCCTTCCTAGGTGGGAGACTATAGCAGAAAACAGCTGAGATTTTCACCTTGGAAAATGCTATTGAATTAGAAAGATATTAGAAAAAACTACAACACCAGAAAAATAATGCAGGTTGTACTTTGCTGATATGGAAATATGCAATAAGAGCAATTAAATTAATGTGTGTCCCTACTGAAATAGCTGATTTTTTTTTCCTTGCTTGCAAAAAATTACCTAGCCAAAGATACCACAGTCATGGAGAGAAAGGACATTTTAAAAAATATTATATTTGACAAAGGACCATTTGCAAAATAGTCTATTGCCCTAATTCCTGGTGTGAATACACACAAATGCAGTTTGCCATTCTCAGGTTTCATTTAGAAATTAATGCCAACACAGCTTTGTTTTCCATGAACCAAATCTCTCATTTGGACAGGGCTGAAAATACAGAATGTTGAATGGGGTGTTTCTATGAAACTTGTTTATGAGCTTGTACTGAGCTCTACTCACAAGAGACATGAGAAAAGTCTATGTGTTTTTGAAGGTGTGGAAGAATCTGGTTCTACAGTTCCAAAATTGGGGTATATTAAGAACCATGACACTAAAAAAGCTACTCAATTCATAACGAAGTTTTTCAAATTAAAATAATGTTGTAAGCGCTGGTAGGATTATAGGTCAGGAAATGGCAGCTGAAGTTTCCTTACAAATAACAATTTTTTCATCCTTAAATGTTTATAGGGTGCAGAGGCTTTTAAATCCTTATGAGCCTAAGATTTTTGCATGGCTTTTAAGTTTGATGGGGTGGCACTAGGAAGGGTGGGGTTTATGTCTGTGCATAGCTTAAGATAGTCTGCTTGCAGGTATCTGGACCAAGCACTAGCAATTAATAGAACAGAGAGTGAAGTCCCTCTCTACCAAACTTCAAGTCTACTGTTTTCCCAGGCTATGTCTACTATTGTGCCTGTTTCTTTCTCCAGTGAAAATTCCATTATGGGCTGATAATTCTGTATTAATAGCACTAATATTAGAGTATTTCAGGAAAAATAAAATATCTGAGGTTTAAAAAACCTCAGTAATTTATAATAATGTAAAAATTAAGTTGTTTCTGACCTAATTATAGTGACAAATTGAAAATACAGGAAGCATCCTCTGGGAAACAGAATATGTGAAGATGTGACGATAGCAGGCTGTGGTTTGGGTTTTTTATTGATATAGATCTCAAATGGACCTTCTGGATTGTGAAATCCCTTTTTGAGTCATGCATGCAATAGCACTAACAATCTGATAAGGTTCAGTGTGTAGATCAGAAGCCCATTCACAAAAACAAACTGAAAGCTATATGTTCCACCATCAAACCCTTCATAGGCAACTGAGCAAGAACTCAGAATTCAGATAAAATATTAATGTCTTTTTAATGTTCGGTTAACAGATATAACTCATCTCTTAATTGAGTTCACTTTAGTTTTGGGTTTTGTTTGTTTGTTGTTTTTTAAACTGCAGTTCCTCCTCAAGATGAAAACTTTAAATACATAAACCCACAATCTACAGCTGAGGAAACCACTGATTTTTTTTTTCTATTTTTTTTTTTTTTTAAATTTCAGAATAGTCTTGCATGCTTTATGTATTTACCCAGATGTGTTTTACCTGCTGACTGCGTCCTTCCCTCCTCAAGGATTAGAAGATCAGTAACATCTGATACAATGCATGCACTGTCTTCTATTTTGTCATTATTCTGCTGAAAGAGAACAGTGAACAATAGTGAACAATAGCTGAGACATCCTCAAAAGTTTTCTTTCGTGCTGATCATGTGCTGACCTCAGTTTTTCACACAGATGACTATATTGGCAGTAAATAAGAAATAGAAGTAACAAAAACTGAATATGGATAAGCTGGAAATATTTCCCGATATGATCAAACCCAGTACATTTAAAAGGCAATGATGCAGCCCTTGTCAGCTTTGATTTTGAGGTGAAGGAGCAATTTTCATCTGCGTGTCTCAGGAAGTTCATTAGCAATGCCATAAAGTTATGCACGAGTCCCAGTGCTCAGATTTGAAAGGGCAAGGGCAACCAGCCTCCTGAAATACGATGTACATGAATGTGTAGGTAGTGAAACACGTACACATCTGCTGCTGAGGTGGCTGTATGGCTGCTGTCCTCTTTGAAAGCCATTGTGGCACATCTCATGGTTGCTGCCTGCACTTGGTTTTACATGTGGGCTCCTACTCAAGCACTTTGGGAGCTTTGGAGGGTGAGACTTGAGCAAACTCATCAGACAGTGATTTCAAGGCCAAGCAGTACCTTGAGACACCAATAGAATGAGGTTTACTGATAGTCTGTTAAAGGACTGACGTATTGCTCACAAGGATTAAAAATGCAAAACCAAGAGGAAAATAAATGCAGAAAAAAACACCCCATGGATTATTTTCAGAATATTCAACTTCACAAGATAAAATATATGAGTCTGGACTCCTCTGCATTTGGAATCCAGGATAAATGCATGTAAAAAGTAACAGACAATGACATGGAACAAAATTGTTCTCTTTTGGGCTCCCATTGTGCAAAATGGTCTCAGTGCTCCAATTGCATTTGAAAGACGCAAAGCTTTTCTTTTCTCCAGGACCTCTGGGACAAGCACCTTGGTTTAAGAAACATGTAATTTTTAACAATTTTAGCTGAAATGCATTTTGCTACAAATCTCCATTATTTGGAAGATTAATGAGGAAGCTTCCTCTTATGTCATAAGAGGAAGGAGGTAGAGTCTCAGAGAACAGGTTTGTGATCAATAACTAAAAGAAAGGAATTTTTTAAGGCTAAGAAAAAGGAAGATAACTCAGAAAGAATACTCCAAGAATAGCTCCACACAAGATGCCTTCTTGAGATTAATGAATTTGTTGTACATGCCCATAATTACTCCCATTCACATGGAACAGGTCCAGCTGCTTTCAGCATCCACAAATGAGAACCAGAAGGAAGCAGAAGAGAAAACAACCATATTTTGCTATGTCCAACAGTTAAAATCACTGGATAGAAAATAAATTATGCTAAGCACAATTAAACACAGAATTAACAGTAATCATTTGTATCATAACACAACAAGACAGCCGAGATAAATGAGAAAGGGCTTTCATTGCATTGTATTGAGAAACTGAATGATATGTTGCCAAGATACATGTTTACAGAATTATGAACCTGAGGTCAAATAACTGGTTGCCTTCTAGCAGTAGGTGTATTCATCTGTGCCGTGTTTGAGGCTGATTCTAATCCCTTCCCCCTGTTTTGTGTGTGCTAGAAAAACTCCTACTCTTGTAAGCATTACTCTATTTTAGCATTACTAGAGGCAGGAATGCTAGTTCAAATCCAGGCTCAGGAGGGTGATATTTGGTTATTAGCAAGTGGGTTAGGCTTGCCCTGCACCAGATGAGAGATGGCACAGTGAGACACTGCAGTTGACACTCCAAATCTCTGAACTTGAGAGTTCTGCTGCTGCAGCAAACCCAAGCAAATTCAGCCAGGGTGTGCCTGCAGAATATCTTGTGGGTAGATGCAAGCTTGGTCCACACGTGCTTCCAGAGCAGGACAAAAGCTGCATGTCTCAATTAAAGCAGACCGTGGCTTGGGCTTACATATGCTTGGGTCCTCAACAAGTCTTAAAAGTTTGGGCCTGTGACAACAGTAATACAAACACCTAGCTTGATCAGCTTGAAGTGTAAGTACAGCAAATACATGTAAGCCTGAGAAGTATCATTTAGATTTTTTTTTTAACAGTTACAGCTATGTTAACTTTCTAAGGTTGAGATGTATGCAATTCTTAAAAATAAAAAGAAATAAAAAATCTCCTGCATCTGTTGCTATAACAACTTCTTGGTTTTCTACTCAGTAACAGCCTTGGCTCAGATTTCAGTCTCATTATTTCTTTCATTGCCTTCTGTGCTGTCTTCCAAGATATTTCAACTGACCATAGTGGAACAACAAACTATCACCTTTCATTGTACAGTTTTAAGTCTCAGCCATGGAAGAGGACCAGAGCCTGCCCCAGTACCCTCGAAAGAGCTGGCCCCAGGTTTACATTGTATGGTGGGGATAGTTGCCCAAAAATACTACAGAGCTGGGTTACTGCTGTAGCTTGCATCCAATTCTAGGAGTTCAAGAGTGCTCCTGGGAGGTTCAATAAGCAGACATTGAGTCTGTGCACTTAACATGCCATGAAAATTATATGGATAACCTCTGACATCAATGTGTTTAAAGGCTATTTGGTGTGATACTTCTGCTTTGCTTTCTTAAGCTGCTGTCATTCCTGCCCAATGCAAGAAATAGCCCAGCAGCTTTCAGGACATTCAGCTCTTGAACATTATCCTCTGGGTTAGGAGGAGATGAGGACTCTGAAACCAGTTACATTCACACCAGGCCCACTGCTGGCAGCTGGTGGAACGTTCCTCTGAGAGCAAAACAATATGCAGAGAAACAACCTTCCAGCTTTACTTCTTCATTAGGTCTCCACCAAGGATCTGCTGTTCCCATAACAGATAGAAGCATTCCTTAGGCTCTGCCTTTTAGCAGCATTTTTTGTCCTGTATCAGAGACAGAGAAGTGTGCTCTATCAATCACACCCATGCCACAGGTTTTTCATAACCTTTGAATGATGGGACAAGTTTAAAAATGGATTTCTAACTCCTGATATTAAAAGACAGGCAGAAAATTTCCGTAGGAGGTGTGTGGATGGAACAGCAGATCTGATGGAGATGAGACAAGAAGAGCCACAATGAAATTGTATCTTTAAGGATGTGGATATAACCCTTGCCTATAGATTCCACTGGAAAGCCTGGTTCAAAATAAAGAAGCCTAAATCTATTTGGTTTCTCCCGGTTCTCTTTTCTTCTAAAGAGTAGCTGACAGGTGGAGACTAACCCAAGAGAACAGAGTCCCTGCATTAACCGTTAATGGAGACAAATGCCAGGTGTAGATGTCAACTTCAATTTTTCATTCCCTACTGATAGCAGAAGGTTCCACGGAGCAATGCCAAAATGTTAGGGTAGAAAATGTAATCATGGCTCCCTGGTCCTTTTTGTGACTTTTTGAAAAGCTTTTTGTTTTCAAAAAGCAATTTCTCTCTGGTACTTCCATTACTCCATGTAGCTTTGTCACAGTTGATCTTCATTAAAACTGAAGACACTATAAAAGAAGACAGAATTTTAGAGTAGAGGTAATTGTTCTGTAGTCTGACTCATTGCTTGTGCCAGCATGCAAAATAATGTTGTGCACTCACACATGCTGTGTAGTGTTAGACATTGACACAAACAGCAGTGTATTTCCCAGTTTGTTTTGATTTAGGAATTACAGAGAAATCATCTGCTAGAGTAATTTTTCTACAAATGCAGAGTCACAGCCAGAAACAAGACTTCAGTTCATAGGAGAACCTGGAAGTCTCATGGTTTAACCTGAACACAAGATGAGTATTTAATTATAGTGACTTTTTTAAGAGCATGCTTTGCTGGAATTATCCTTTTATTTGTATTTATGTTTTTGTGAGTCAATATGATTCCACTTTTGTGGAGTGAAGAGGACCCTGAAGAGACAAGCATTTCTGCCTCAATCATCAAAGTGGGGCATTGCACTTATAACCTGTGCAACTGCATAAATCTGAATAGCTTGCTGCGATGCTTCAATTCTGTATGTTGACCAACCTCCTCATGAAGAGAAGAAAAAGCAATTTAAAATCAAAGTCTCTCAACAATTGTCTTTTGGCACTATAATTCCATCTGAATAAAAACCTTATTTATGGTTTCCCTCAGTTGTAAGATTGCCTGCCTGAAACCCACCGAGTGTCATTTTAAAGTGACTGATTTATAGAATGTCTGTTCTAAATCAACAACCACTCGTGGAAGGCCTGTGCTCATTGGATGGGTATTATTTACCTGGAGTATGTCTGTCCATTTAGTAGTTGATAGTGTTCAATGGCCTGAGACATCACGCTGAAATGCACTTGCTGACAGGCTGTGGGAGTGGGGGAGCCAGGAGAAGGTTTTATATCCTTAATGAGTTTAGTAGAGGCAGTCATGTTTAGAAGATAGCACCTGATATGTCAAAAGTTACTCGTCTTTCTAGAGGGGATAGTGTTTAGTAATCCATTCCTGGAAAAAGGGCTAGAATCTTTCTTTATTTCATTAGTGTATACTTCATGGAGAAGCAGAGGCAGATTTGAATTTGAGTAGATACCCAAGAGACTCCAAGGAAACAGATACAAATTCTAATGCAATTGACTTGGAAAGTCCTGCAACTACTGGTGCTCAGGAGCACACAGGAAAATAATGCCTTTGAGCATTTGAGCAAAAACCAAAGCCCTGTGTGAACAGGTTGGCTAATATAGAAGAGGTTGTTTTCTGTTTAGTTTTAGTGTGGGGAGATTAACAGAACAGCTTCCTTTTTACTAAACATGCATATTTTGTCAATCTTTTAAATGATACTGTCTATTCTGGACATTGCAAACAAATTTCTATTTTCATCCATTTACGCTTGATCTGAATTAAGGATAACTCCTAGGTGTTTGTTTAACAGCAAGGCACTCCTTACAGCATTGTGATGATCTTTTAAATGAGAATATCTGAACACTGGTAAGCAAACTAGCTTGGGCTCCAGTGGGTTACTAACTGTGCCTCCTGTAAGCTTGCGCAGGTTTCTCTTTGTGCAGATATTACCGTATTCTTTTTGAGAGAAGAGAGAAAGACAAATAATGAGTATTCTGGTAGAGATCTAGCAAAAATTATGATTAGCAGATCATGTGCAATGCCTGTAGAGAGGGAATATCAGGGAAATCTAGATTCTTCATCCATCTTTGCTTTTAGTAAAGTAACTGGGCCTGTAACCTAACATGTTGATGCTTTCACTCCTATTTACTATTGCAGACTTTGGTCAGGCAAGAAATACCATAACTACGGATGTTATAGGCAACATTAACATAGAAATAACATTAGGTTTGGAAGAAAACTTGTCAACAGATATGTACCAAATAGAAACAACACATCAGTAACACACAGTAAAACAAAATACTAAAGCACATGGGTTTTTGTAAACCACCTCATCACCTGAGAAGCAATTACTCCCCCCTGCATATCTGCTTTTAATGTCCAGTCATTTAGAATGACCTTACAAACCTTGAGTTGAAGTAGGCATGCATGAGAAAGAGGAACAAAAAGAGGTGATTGTTCTCAGCAGAGAAAAGCTTGGATTACAACTTTATAGGAGAGAAAAAGGATTAAGATACTCAATACCATTGTCTTCATTTTGTAAAAATAAATATTTATAAAGCTAATTAAGCAACGAGGCAGGCCAGGATTTTGTGCTGGCATCTTGCCTGTGACTAACACAGTTTCAATTTATCTCAAAATATAGCTGCCTATGTGAAAAGACTAATTTAGCTCTAGCACTGATGTAATAGATTGAGGTGACCAAATTAAACTCACACTTGAAAGACACAGTTCCTTATGTATGTATGTATGGTGAGCAAGGACATCTTAGTAACCAGTCTGAATGATAATAACTGCATCTTGCATGCAGACAGTTCATTGTCTACAAAATGTTGGAGATCAAGAATTTTCCGCTTTTTTCATCAGAATTCAGAATGTTTACCAAGTATACACCCAAGGATTACAAATACAGTCCATAAATGACAGGTCAGTTGGCAAGGTAGCACGAATTCCTAGAAATGCTGGAGGGCAAGGAGTGGACAGAATACATTACAATAGAATTGTGAAAGCAAATTGATTTTTGAAAGACAAAATAAGAAGAGAGGACAAATGGTAGGAAAGCATAGAAAAATTAAGATGGAGATATACTCACTGAATAGTTACTTCCTCCTGAAGCTGAAAACCTGTCAAATACAGAATAAAGAAAAACAAATTGAAAGCGATGAGAATATGTGTAAGTTGGTAGCAACATCCAAAAGTTAAACATCACCTGGTTTTGTGCAGAAAGGGGATATTTATTGAGGTACTGTGGCAGGACCATAAGAACGGGGTTGTGAAGAAGACACTGAACAGCTTGAAACAAAGAGCACAGGTGGATCTAGAGATCACTTGCATGCAGATGACAGCTTCAGAAAAAGGGGATATACTGGCAGTATAAACTGGCCAATGTCCTTCCATCACTGAGGTGTGCATTATTACTATCACTTTTTTCACCACTGGTACCACAAGAGGCAATGTACTTCCCTAACTGGGTTCAGACTGGGCCAAGGAAAAAGATATCCAGACTCACATAATTTGAGCTGAGTGACGTATTTCTGACAAAGTCTTCCAAAACGCAGTTTTGAGCAGACCAAACCGTTGCTTGGACAGGAAGCAGTGAGGTAAAAAAAAATAAATAAAAAGCACCTATATTTAAAAAAAACCCCTTGTTTTGAATGAAGTCCTGGATTTTCAATTCTGTGCCTAGATATAATATTATCATTTTTGTTGTTGAAGTCAAATAATATTATTGGAAAATAGGATAAACAACATTAATCTTAGAATTTTAATACAGAACAAAGCACTTTGTTTCTAGTCAAACAATATGTTTGGACTTGTTTCAACAATTCAGCCTTACGTTTTTTTGAACTTTCAAACCAAATTTAGTTGTGAAATATAGTGATTTAAGATAACTGGAACAAGACAAACTGGAATGATCTTTTGAGTCATAGCTCCTGTGTTGCTCTGAGTGAGGAAAGGCAGACTACAGAGTTTCAACAACCCCTGGGAATACTCTGCAGGCAGCATTAAGGAAACTGCTTATGTATCTCTCCAAAATTGAGGTACAAGGGTAATTGTTGAGACATAGATGCACTCTCCTGCACCATCATTAGCCTTCTTAGTGCCTTCAGAGATGACAAGTTCTGCTTCTGGCTTGAACACCAAGTGAGTAACTCACCTGATTCATGCAGTGAGGACAGTTGCTGTGAATGTCCAGCATGTAAGTAGGATAAAATAAAGAACTGTTTCAACTCCTCTATCCTGTAATGTCAAGAGTGGTCCAAAGTCACAGATCGAGACGGGTAAAATCTAGCGGAGAGAGGTTAGGCCACCTCAGAATTACAAGTTTGCCATTTTTCACTGTTTTAGTATATGAAATAGAAACAAAACCTCTTGAGTTTTGTCAAAGCAAGCATGTGATATTGATTTCAAGGCACTCAATGGCACCATAGAAACTACTTAGGGCATTACAGCAACCACAAAAGACACTATAATAACCACAGGCTCTATAATAACCATATAAATACCAAGATATGAAAAAATATAAAAGGTTCCAAGTTGGCCAGAGTATGCCCTTTCTGCTACATGAAAGAAAAGGAATTCTTTTAACATGGGCATAACTAATGCACTGTTGAATTATTAACCTGCATGAGTGTGCCAAAGTGATTAGTTCATTATTAAGCTTTCCATCTTTGCAAAATTGTATGAACTATTTCAATAAAATAATTTTTTACTTTCAATATAACTTATTAAAAAATAGGTAATAGCAGTAGTTATGCAGTAATGAAAGAATAATCAGGTATGCTCACAAAAAGTCTGGAATAAATGAAGAATAAATTCTCCATGTGCAGCATTCTTATCACAAGCTTAGATTCCCCAGGAACAAAACAGTAAGAGCCTGACTGAACATGTGTGCAAACCTAGATTGGAAGTATCTCTACCATCCTCAGTTACACCATCTTATATAGAATACTACTGTTCAATTAAAGTATCACAGACTCTTATTTAAGAATATAAACTTTGATTAAACAGTCTTATTTGTGATAAAAACTACCAAGAATGGTATACTTTTTTACAATAAATAAAAATAATAACAAAATCAAAACACCAAAAGCAATGTAACACCTTTGAAATGGTTTAATTAAACTGGATCCAACAGGGATTAATTTGTTCCCTGTCATCAGCTCAGGTAGGAGCCCTAAATAAAGACAATATGTCAGATCTAACTGTGCCTTATTTAATGTGAAAATGGCAGTAGACTCTCTAGGGGCCACCAGAGTAGTAAAACAACTTTTTAAATTACTTCTGTAGTCTCGTTTCACCATTGCTTGGGGAAATACCCTGCCACTGCTCCTTGTCTGTTGTCTCGGTAAAACACCTGTCCCACATAGCAGTGACAGAACCACACCAAAATATCTGCCTCAGAGTTCTATACATCCCTTTGAAGCATCTCATGTTGGCTGCTGTCAAAGAGATGATGAGCACACCTTGAATAACAGTACAGGCCAAGAAGAGTCCTAGTGAGAAGGAAATACAAGAATTGTAATCCCACCTTCCTGACAGCTAATCCCTGAAGGAGTGTTGATGAAGAAGAGCTATCAGATCTTCCAGTAACTGGAACCCAACTGTAATGTCAAAAGCCTGAGATTATTTATCTGGTGTCACAGATGTGGTGACTGTTTTCCCTACTCTTCATCACAGGTATGATGCCAGAAAAGTGGTGCTGATAACAGACCTGACACAATAGCAACACAACTTCTGGAAGGAAGAGGAGGCCAGGACTCACCTGAGCAACAAGAAGGTCTCATTAAGCACAGATACAGACTGTGAGAAGAATGGATTGAGAGCAGCAGTGCTGAGAAGGCGAGAAGCTCAACATGACCCAGCAAAGCCAACTGCATCCTGAGGTTGCTTCCAAGCAAATGTGGTCAGCAGGTCAAGGAAAGTGATTCTCCTCCTCCATGCTGCTCTTGTGAGACCTCACCTGGAGTAGTCCACCCAGGCCCAGGGTACCCAACACAAGACACATACCTGTTGGAGTGAGTTCAGAGGAGGGCCATGTTTACAGGGCTGGAGAAACTCTTCTATGAGGACAATGAGAGGGCTGGGGTTGTTCAGACTGGAGAAGAGAAGGATCCATGAGACCTTATTGCAACCTTTCAATACCTAAAGGGGCCTGCAAAAGAGTTGGAGAGGGACTTTTTAAAAGGGCAGTTAGAGAGAGGACAAGGGTGAATGGCTTCAAATTGAAAGAGGGGACTTCTATGTTAGATATAAGTAAAAAAATCTTCACTGTGAGGATGGTGAAGTCCTGGAACAGGCTGCCCAGAGAAGCTGTGGATTAACCAACCCTGGAAGTATTCAAGGCCAGATTGGATGGGGCTCTGAGCAACTTGGTCTAGTGGAAAGTGTCTCTGCCTGTGGCAGAGGTGTTGAAACTAGATGAATTTTAAGGTCACTTCTAACCCTAACCATTCAATGATTTACTGGCCTTTCTCCAGGCTAAAGGAGTTGAGATTAGGGGAAGACAAGGGAAACAGATGCTGGGGTGGTAGGGAACCTAGCAGAATAAGAAAATGCCAGATTTGTCATGTATGGTTGCAACTATGAGATAGTTTAAGGAGGTTAAGTCCTTATTTTTATCAAAATATTATTTCCAGAATGGAGACAGCATACCAAGGGCCAATCTCATACCTGGGACAGCAGTGTGTGCTCTAGGACTCCCCTGCCCTCTAGTAATGTACTGTCACAATGAAGTAGATTGACGTAAGTTTTAAGAACAGAATGGAATTTCAGAAAGTCAATAAAAACTTAGTAGACTTGAGGATTTAAACACAGGAGCAGTAACACTTAGGTACAGCTACTTCGCAGATGAAAGGGAGATGTCAATAGACTTAGCAAGAGTAAATCCTGTTTAACAAGATACATTACACTATCTGCTAGAGTGCAGACAAAAGCAAACACACATCTGACCTAAAAGATCCTTTCCTCCAGTTCTCAGAAGTTCATCCTGTGGGACTCAGTGTGGCATCCTCAAAGGATTAGAAGTGCTGAATGAAATCTTTCTGAGATTCAGCTTTGTGATAGACTCTTGACACAGATTTAATATCCCCATTTTATACAAAGAACACTTTTCACAACGATGCCACCTCTAATCTCACAGTCCTCAGCTTTAAAGATCTCCAAAACGCCTTCCAAAGACAAGCCTAGAGCTAACAGTTTAAACTCTACTGGTTACTAGAAAACAGAGATTCAACAGAGATACTGATTTCATGGCAGAGTTCAATTTCCTTTTCCTTCCACTAACCTTTCCATGTTTCACAGACTATAAACTATTTTTCCTTTCTTTCCCTCAGAGGGGCCTTATCAACTGTCTGTACTCTGCACATAATAACTACATTCTCCTTCAGAGATAGTTTGCTTGGTACATACCTGAGCAGTTGCTTTAATTTTGTACTAAGCTCTGAAGCCTGCTAATTCTGTTTCAGATCTGTGTACCTCAAAATTTGTCTACCTTTAAAAATAATGCCAACCAATTAAATAAAAGATGATATCTCAGTGTTCACATCTGGTTCTACCCATTGTCTTTAGAAAACTTGTTAAAAAAACCCCACATTCACATCTCCTACATAAATATTTCTGAAGTTAATAGGTTAAGAGGACATAGTAAGTAAAGCACACCAAATCAAATCAATCATGAGACATCATGAGACCCTATTCAACAAAACAGATAAGACGGTCAACATGTAGCAGTGGAATAGAAATAATCAATCTGGAGAACACTCAACATGGACTATGTCTAAACCCTGTGGCTGCTCCACCTGTTGATTCAGGAAAGACAGGGTCTCCTCAAGGCTCGGTGTCACATCAGATGATTTTTTTTGTTGTTTTGGAAGCCTCCAGGCAACCTGAAAGGCATTTGATACTATGAAAATTCAATCTTATCTAATAAACCTGTGTATGAGGAAGGGCTCCTTCAGGCTCCCCCTTGCTTGGATTCAGCAAAACCCCCAAAGTATCTCTAACCACCCCTGTTCTCAATGCAAAAAACAGCCATGATATAAAGGATCACTGCTCCCAGGTACTTCACCAGTAGGACTTAATTTTTATGCTAGAGATTCCTCTCTTTACTGGCCTAATAGGAATAAAAATAATGAAAATAAGATAATAAAAATAAAGTCAGAAAATTGTCATCCTGTAAGCTCTGTACATTTTTTAAGAACACTGGTACTCAGTAATACTTTCAGCAATCAGTAATAAGAAATTATCCCATATAACTGCATTAGCACCATTAATAGCTTCACTACAGTCATGATGCAATTTTGTTATATTTTTGATCATTCAAAACAAGTGAACATTTCTAAATATAATGGTAACAGAAAAGGAGAGAATAATATGCAACAATTCCATAAATTTTGTTTTGATGGACAGTTTCCTTTCATACATTGGTATGTTCCAGTTTATTACACACACACAAAAAAGTCATAATACATTGTGACATGACTGTGATAAAACAAAGCTTTGCGCCAACCTTGATAATGTTCCCAGAATGCAAAACATAAGAGCTACCAGTGGGAGACACTTCCCCTTTTAATTTTGTTATATGTTCTAAGTCCATCCTTTTCTGCAAGTATTATTTTTCTGTACCATTTTTTTGTCCCCTGCACAGAAAGTGAACACCGGAAGCAATGTCTGTGTTAAATTACAATTTATGAATGCGGGAAGCTAGCTTTTAGATCACTTAGCCAATGCAGTCAAGTTGGAAACTTAAAAAAGTTTAGCACTGTGTTTTTCTATGAGACAAATATTTATTTTTAAAGACAGCAGCTACTGATTGACATTATTCACTCTTTTTTCTGCCTTTAAAGATCCTTTTGAAATCCATAAACTTAAGTAAAAAAATACATTCCGTGACTTTAAGCTATTTTTTTTTGTTAGTAAAAAAAGCCAATAGATACTGCATATAAAGTGATTTTTTAAAATTATATTACTATGGATTTAGCTATTATTTTATTTAACCTCAAAGAGAATCAGTGGAAGGACTAGATGCCAGAGTTACTGAACATCTTATCAGAGAACAATTTAAGAGAACAAGAAAATGGAACAGATCATCTTGCACTGGTCAGAATCAACCTACCAATGCTTTGAGAAGGGGACCCTTACAAATGAAGAAATAAGGCTTTGATAATCCATGGTTATGAATCCATACCAGAGAAGATCATGGGCTGATGGATTCCATGAGAAAAAAAAAATTCCTTTCCACCCCAGCATTCATAGCATAAATAAAAGGCAAGTGCTTTATTAATATAAGTGTATTATTAATTTGCAATGAAGCAAAGCCTTTCCTCTGCTGTTGCATTGGTGTTATAGCCAGTGACCAAGAGACTGGCTTGCATGACACCTGCCTGTCCTTTGTTCCACCTGAGACCAATTCCCCACAAGCCAAAGCAGTGCTTGGGAGTTTAGGCAATAATTACAAATGTCACAACTTGCAATAAGGTCTTACTCTTTGAAAAAAAACCAAACCACTAAATATTAATTTCAGTTCTAAAACTCATTAAGAAACTTATCAAGGGGTTTTTGTGCCTGGAAAAGATCCCAAAATCTTAGGAACATCTGGGAAATCAGTTGGAAGTACAATTTATTTAAACATCAAGGTACAATCAAAAGTGACTGCAAGTCTGCACACCAACACATGCCTGTGTCAAGACATCCATGCAAAATTACAAGGCGTGTAACTTATTTGTTATCTGTCACACATTTTGCCTCACTGATTCATCTACTTAGTATTCATTACATGAAGGAATCAAACTGAGGGGAATAATCTCCTTATTTAGCATATGTCAGCTAAAAAACTCCTTGTCTGTCCATCCATTGGTAGTGTAGGAGTGAGATGCATAATTGATCTGACTTTCCTTTCACATTGTTGAAAAATAGAAAACAACCCTGCTGACATCAACAAACTATTCAACTTCTCAGATTTTAATGACAGACATCGATGCAGTTGTCATCTTTCTTGAACATGGTGGCCTAAAGCGAACTCAAGTTTTAAAGCAAAATGAATCCAAAGCACAGGGTAGCACACACAGGAAAGCTGGTCACGCCCATGCAAACCAGGATGTGTAATCTTGGCACAACACCACCAAAAACACTGGATAATTGAGACTACAGACCCAGTGCCCATAAACTGAGTGTAACACTCTTGCTTTGTGCTGACAGCTCTGAGAAAAAAAAAGCTTCCTCAGTCATGAGTGATTGGCCTCAGCTGAATGTATTCTTTAATTTGTCACATGAAAAATCACTTTTTTTTTTTCTTTTAAATCTCCTGGCTAATCAGATCTAAATGCCCAGGGTTTTTTTTCCTACTTGCAGGTATTCTCTGTCTCCTGAGCACTGACAGAGAGCAGGAGCCTGTGTCAAACCAGGCTTGGATATTACAGTGATTGCACAGGCATACAACTGGGTTTTAATGTCAAGCTGCTACCACTAACACAACCCCAGCCTCATCATCCAAAAGGCAGGAGATATGGTTAACATCAGCAGGTGTCGACAGCCCTTTCAGAAAACTCTTCCTAGCAACACCTATCTTCAGTAAAAGAACTCTGTGCTTCCAGAACAGGGCACAATATAAACATTAAAACAATCATTGAGATCTTATCTGCTACTGAGGCTGTAAAGCCAGAATCTTAGAGACCATCTGTAAAAGCACTAAAGCCTCAAAGTTTACTTCTAACCTCTTGGGTCCTCTTTTTCTCCCCATTCTCTGACAGTTTGCCCAGAAATGAACCTTTCAGCAGCAGGAATATATGTGGCTTTTTTCATGGTCACAGTTACCTGTTGATATTTTAAATACAGGTACATAGGTCAGGACTCCACTTCTGAAAGTTTCTTTCTGAGCTTGACCTGTCAATAACCAGCTTCAGTGCAAGAGTTAAGTTCTCTTCTTTCAGACTAAGTCAGGCACCAAAACAAAACAAAACATAAAAAAAGACAAGATGCTTCAATCTGAATACAGAAGTCCCAAGATTAAGATAGGCCAGGGCTCTGACCTGGCCTACTACAACAGAAGAGAGCAGTAACAGCATACTGGATAGAAAAGTGGAACAGCAGAACAAAACAGTGATGATAAATATGAAAACTATAGGGTTTTTTTTTGTTTTTTTGTTTTTTTTTTTTTTCTGGGGCAGTGAACAGATCCCTTTATAATAAGTGAATTTTGTACACTTACTCATCTTCTTATGCTGATATCTGTGTAATTTGCATACAAAAGTAATCCAAAGGGCATTGTTTATGATCCAGGAGTAAAAATTTACATACATAGGTCATTATCTGGTTTCAGAAACATACATCCTTGCACTCTTTTTTAAAACCTATTTTCCCTTCCTCATAGTTTTTTGAGGACTAGGAGAGCAACTAAGGGATATCCATACTGTTCTTTTATTCCAGTTTTGTCTTTGAACCTGAAAACAGTGGAAAATCTTGGACAGACACTGCCACTCTTCCCTTACGTACAAATGAAAATCACTTCACTTACCTGGCATTACGCAGGCCGAAACGACCCTGTGTACATCTTGATGCCTCAGAAGGTTGTTGGAATCTGACTGCAATGAGAAGGAAACCGAATTTGTGTGCAGTTTTTTCACAGTTTACAAGCATTCATTTGACATGCAAGAATGACTGATGCAGATCTAGGGAGGTGATAAGGTGGCTTAGCTGCTTAGGGCACTGCAAAGGACAGATGGCTACCTTGTCCCAAAAGCAACTGTTCAGCTTCATCCAATAAAAGGGAAAAGTTGTAGTTATAGAAGCACCAGTCCAGCCACACAAAATGTGCCAGACCCACAACATCACATATGCAGTAACTTTAAACACAAAAGAACATATTTTTCTAATATGTGTGCTTACACATTTATACGTGTTTGTATATATATTTATATGTAATAAATATTCACACACATATATCTACACACACATAAAATGTATACTTAGGCTGAGGCCAAGCGTTAAGCAAAAGGGGCTAGCAGTGTTCACTTATGAGGAAAAAAACCGATTAGAATTATAAAGCTGTTGGAATGATGGGAAGATTAAAATTAATAGTTCACACATGCTACAGAGTGGGAGCAAAGAGCCTTGGTCTTTCATCTGTTACAGCATCCTGATTACTTCTAACTTTTTGCAGTTGCCATGCTCTGTTTTGTGCCAGGGAATGAGCCATGCAACTTCACCCCTGCTGCCCTTTGGCATGCCATGCTACGAGCCTTCCCCTGGTTCTTGAAACGTGTCAAGGAAACACATTCCAGCTTCTGGGATGCCCAGATTCATCTGGGACTGCTGACACCCTGATGGGTTTGTTTGCAATCCTAATTTATTTAGAGTTATTGTTTCAAAGAAAACAGGGGGCCCTTGTGCCTGTTTGGCTTCATTTTGGGATGCCTAAAAACGCAAAACAAGTTAATCTCAGCAAAACAAAGGGATCGAGCTGAAGCAGTTGCACACAAAGGAAAAAAAGTCAGGGAAGTACAAAGTACCAGGCTATCCTTAACTTCTGTCTGTTACCAAGGCTTAGAGATCTGTGGCATGCTGAAGGCAGCCGAGACTGGGGCCTGTGGCATCTGTGAGATACAGACCTCCGTGTGTGACCAGGCTCAGGCTAAAGGCACCTTTTCTCCAGCAACATCCGAGGACGGCCAGAATATCAACACATAGAAATTAATTAATTTTCAGGCATGTTCCCCTTACTGTTTAATTTTATGGGAATATTATACCAATTGTGATGAGCCTGTGAATTTGTAAACAGAATAACGTCTGGGGGCTGCACAAAAACTTGACATACTGATTTCTCACGCTACAGTGGAGGGAGAAGCTGTGATTTGCCTGGTTTTCCACGTCCCAGGCACCATGACTTTTCATTTGTTGCATTTTTCATAGCCTGATTACAATTTATAAATATGTCAGAGAAACCATTATCCTCAAGATGCTGTGTTTCCACAGAGACCAAACACTTAAAAATAAACCAATAATATATATGACTAAGTTGGCACATGGTATCTCCATTTTCCAGTGCAACATTGCAAGCAGGAGCCCACAATATTTAGCACTTATTTGTTTAATTTGAATCAGATTAATAAATTTTAAACATTAGAGGATTAAAAGTTTAAGTTATTAAAATAAAATTAAGAGATGGATGAACTTTATCCCAGATGAGAAAATTCCACTGGAAAACTAAACAAAGTATTCCTTAAACTTCCAATTAGAATGTGTCGACTGAACAAGTTGTGGCTAATTTTAAGCTGAGAGGTTGTACTGAAAGTCTCAAAAAAAAATTTTAAGCTGAGAGGTTGTACTGAAAGTCTCAAAAAGCTAAGAATTCAATGTTCCAGTTTGAAAAATGAAAAAGAAACAAGGAGCAGAAAAATTTCACATTAAAGAGACCTCTTTTGTTTAATGTAATTAAATTTCACTTTAACGGGCAAAAAAGAAATAAGCATTAACCAAAATTGGTCTTCACCCACAAAAGAAAATAACAATCAACATACATCTACACTGTGCACCCAGAATGTAAAGTCAGTCATAGTATACACCCTAGGGAAAACATAAAAAGCCATTTCTTCCTCGCTTAGAATAGCTGCTACCAGAACTACCAAAAAATTTCAAGAGCTATATAAACTTGGAATTACCAATACACTACTGGAAACTACCAAACTCCCCTATATGAAAGGGGAAAAAAAAAAAGGCATTACCAGCAAAAAAGTCCTACTGATAAGGAGATCTAGATGCAAGAATATAGAGGAATTGAATATTTAAAGAAAGGAAAAATTGAAGAAGTAGCTAAGACATGTGAACAACTTACGGCAATTTAAAAACTCAGTGAAATCTCAACAGGCCAAATAATTAAGAATACTAAGATAGAATTTTTAATAGGAACAAGTGCCTGATCAAAGATACTTTTCAAGATAAAGAGAGATATGATGAATAACAACAGAAAAAAAGTTAAAAAGTTCACTAGATATAATCAGAATTATAGGATGAGAATTCATCTATTTTATATAATAAAAAACTTTTCAAAATTGTTTAAAAAGGCCACATCTGCCAAGATTAAACATGCACATAAATAATCAACAAGTCTGGATAACTTACTTGCACCTCCATGATGCCTAAAATTGCCTGGTGGAAGGGTTCTCCAATTCATTAACAGTTATAAATTATTTTTATTATAATAAACCATGGAAAACAGGAACAATTCCAATAGATGGGAGGGAGTACTGCCAAGAAAGAGAAAATTATGGGACTGGAAAAGAAAACTCTGCACCATTCAGTGCCAAAAACTCGTATCATCTCCATTTGTTGAAGATAATCTCAAAAATGTTGATCACTGTGCAAAAATGATCTGACAGTAGAAAGATTTTTAATTCTGTATCACTTTCTAGCAGGAAGGGAAAGCCACTAGAATATCTAACTATGTGGGATGAGGATGCTCTCAGCATTAATGTGTCTAGATGTCAGGTTTGGCTCTTTTTTTTTTTTTTTCCCCCCAAGCTGTGTTCCTTCCTGCAGCTCCTTAAGCTGGGAATCTTTGCAGACAACTCCTCCTGCTAAATGGTGGGGCTCTCACACCTCTATGTGGAAAAGGCTCTGAGAGTTTTCAAAATCCTTTGACACTGTGGTGCCAGTGGGCTCAAAAATGAAGTTGTTGGCACAAAAAAACCCCATCACTGCAGTCACCAGGAGGATGGAAGCAGGATTCAGCCCATGGAGATCAAATGAGAGCTTGAAGATTCTTGTGAAATCTCTGAGAATGAATGAAAAATCTGAAAATTTATTAAAAGCACAGCTTCACAGCTGAGACCTTGAATGTGACCTTTCATCTGGAGCTAATGTTTATGAGTAGTTACATTCTCCCTACCTTGGCAAAGGCTATAGAATTGCAAATAATAATTGTGCTGCTATTAATCTTTGGATGAAGTGGAACATAGCCATTAAACATAGAAAGTGTTTTAAAAGGAGATGCATGTAGATGAGTACAGAATCTTATCCAGGGATGAAAGGGGAAAATTGGCAAGAAATGTTTTTAAAGGCTTGTTACTAAAAGAATCCTCTTCTGGTCACAGATAAACACTTGAGTCTCCCCCGAAAGAAGTCTGAGTCAGCTGCAGCATAGCCAAGATTGCTCCTGTCCCACCCTTCTGAAGCTGTGTCTGCTTTTCAGATATAGCAGATCAGAGCACACTGACATGATTTCAGTAGTCTCCATCAGCAGCTCAAGTTCTGTCCTCTGGCATTTGCACAAGCAGCTCATGAGGTGCAACATGTTCCTGCTGCCTCTTCTTGAGGTTCAGGGTAAAGAGACAAGGGCAGTGCTACTTTTGTCTAAATCCAGCAGAGAAGTCTGTCTGGGATCTCAGATCTTTCCTTACTTTTGGTGCAGTGATGAGACAGTCTCAGGAAACCAGATCAGTTTCCACTGACGGGGTGAACTGTGACGTTTCCCAGAGACTCTCTACCCAGGTTATTTCCTTTCTCTGTATTTTCCCACTGTCTCCCACCACCAAAAAATTGAGGCCCTCGCCCACAGCTTGCTCTGGAAGCCCTAGCAACAGCTAGGGGCTCACACCAGTGCCTGACCAAGAACTCAGGATTGACACTAAAGGTCCTCCCAACAGCTCTGATGTAAAGCTTCAAACTAGTCTTTCCCGGTAACTCTTTTTCTCACTTTTAAAGTAACCCTCCAGGACATCATCTTCATGAAAGTTCTTTCAGAGATCTGATGGGCCAGAAAGAAATAAGTTTCTACTTCAGCTCTGACCCTAAGGGATCCTCAAGTCTCCCCAGAGGCTTTCTGAGTTAATTTTACAGACCCTATTAGAACCAAATCTCCTGTCCAGTGTGAAGAGGAAGCAATTTTACCTACTCATTATCCTCACTGTTGCATGATGTGGGTAAAACACACTGGCTTGTTTAAAAGACATATATGTGAGAAATAAAAAATGACAAGTGGCTAAGTTTAACCGTCCATAAGCCTTTAATTTGACTACATATTTGGAACTATCTAAGTAAAGCAAGAGGCTAATCAGGTGACACTCCTAAAAAACTTAGTGGGGAGCAACCAAGCGCAAGTGAGTTCATTAAATGGTGCAATGAGAAGTGAAGTTGAAAATATTTATCAATCATTTTCTGCAAGTAATGGACAACTTTCATGAGCTTGACAGGCATTTGTTTTCAAAAGGCAATTATTACCTGGAAATGTGTACTTTCACTGATGAAAACATTCTTTCTTTTTAATGATTTCAGCATTAGACAGGATTTTGATATCAGTGTAGTTACTACACTGACAAAGACTGGACCTGGAGCTATTAAATCTTCCATGTTTCAGAGCCTAGAAAGTTTTAATGCTTCTCGATTGTACCAGGAGAAAATCTTTTAACTTCATGTGTAAAATGCTTTAGTCATTTCCCAGTGAACATCACAAGCTATCCAAGAAATATCTAATGAGAAAATGAATGAGAAATTTACATCAAGACCATTAGAAGATGAAATTTTAGTTTTGGCTAATTGTGTTGGGCAATACAAATGAGCCTTCTGTCTCTGATAGGAATCTGACAAGATTTAGAGAACAGTGTGACTGTGGCTATACCATTATCTCTTCAGAGGAAGCCTATCTCTTTGTGTTCATGACTTATCTGTCTTGCCCAGGCTGTAACCATTTCTCACTCCTATGGTAAATTTCATTATAGTAGGTGAAGATTACAATATACCTCTACTGAGGATTCAAGTTATCATCCTTCCCAATCCTTCCATGAAAAGATTATAACACTTCAAGAAGCTGATTTTCCACATTTCACATAACGGCTTTTATTTTATTTTTTTTTCTCCTGTTTCAAAAAACTTGTGAGCTGAAACAGCTGTGTTCTGCTTTTACATGGTTATTCCTGAACATGGACTTCTAGGCAGTTAATACTTATTAGGCTGCATCATGCAATTGAGAACTTTAAAAGAACATCTGCACAGAGCTAACAAAAGAGTGAGGTGTTTTATTTCTCATCTCATTTGTTAAGATATAATAGAAGATTATTACGAAGACTAATAGAGATTATCTGTAGTTTAATTGTTAGAACCAAATGATCATTGCACACTGAGGCATAAAATACAAGGTGTATCAAATCAGGTAGTATGCATAGACTTTGCAAAGCCAGAGAAAATCACATCTGCTGTGGAGAAGAAATTGATTCTTTTCATTGAGTGACCTTTTAATAAGACTCAATTTACACTTGCATGCACCCACATAATGACCAGAAATTTTTAAATTCCTATCCTGACTGAAATCCCTCAGCCAAAGTAGTAGGTAGAAGACAGTGAGAAGGGAAAAAGCAAGTTAGAAACAACAGAAAACTGTTTAGTAAATCATAAATCAATGCTCTGAGGAAAACTGGGTAAACACAGTAAATTTTTAATATATGCTCTTGACATCTACATGTTAAGCATTCTAATAGAAGAGAACTTAGAAAGAGAAACACCTGCTGCTAAGGACTCAAAATTCAGATTTTGCTTGATTTGGTGAGATTTTAATTTGCTATAATTTGCTTCTGCAGATGAACCACCAACTAGCTGTTGGAAAGCCTCTTGCAGTTAGGTTTCAGCTGACAGAAGTTCAGCTCATGTGCTGTCATACCACTTGGCAAGGGGAAGAAAAGCCTGGCAGACAGGGATGATAAACTCATTCACCTTGAAGTGGACATCTGATCCAAACTAAAAACTGAATGTGGATGTTTCCAGTGTGTTGATATACAGAGACACAATGGGCAGTGTAGCAGAGCAATGATAAAGGTGCACTTACAGTCATCCATGTGCTACATTGCCATGATTTCTGCAACAGTGGTGACAGTAGTAGCTGTCTTGCACACTCTATCTCTCCACTCTGCTAACACACAGGCACTACCACTTCATGCCCTTTCTCTTTCAGGAGAGAGGAAGAGGGGGTGCTCAAGGTGCATCAAGTTCTTCTCAGTTTTCCTTTCCACCTCTCTATCAAGAGCCCATCAGTGAATCACACTGCATTTGTGTAGGCACAGCACAGCTGCTGCCAGAGACAGCCAGTCAAGCTCTTGAAGAGAATTGCAATGTGCAAGGAAGTCCCAGAGTTGAAGGGCACGAGAAGGAAAATTAACCAGCTCCTACTTTCTTCAAAAGTGAGCAGACAGGTCTGTCCTCTCATGCAGAAGCTCTCTAAGCATAACTGACCCCTGCCAGCCCAGCAAAACACTCACCAGAACAGCATCATAGCAATCTGTGGTCTTGCAGCCTGGGAGAGCGGCAGGAGTGTCTGTCCCTGCAGCTTGCAGTGGCACTCTCCATCACTAGGGGACAGTCAGTCTTTTCAGTTGGCTGAAACTTGGTGCTAATAATGCCAAGGTTCAGCCCACTTTATGGGACGTTCACTTAAGAGTTGTACTCGATAATCCTTGTGGATCCCTTCCAACTCAGAATGTTATGTGATTCTGTGAATTTGAGAGGAAAAGAAGGGAAAAGATTTGATTTCCATTGAGCAAGGTGACTATCTTAGAAGAGGAGCATTTTTTCACATGGGCTAATCTAGAACAAGTACCGTTTTTAGCCAAGCCATGTGTTACAAACTGCCTGAGCTGGCTAATACAGCTGGTTTCCACAGCACACTTTTCTATAGAACATTTAGGCAATTAGGAGTTAGTCATAAGACACAGGGAAGCAAAATTTAATGGAGAATCTTTCAAAACTTATTTTCAGTTCTCCTTTCTGTGCCTACCTTCATCTGAGGAGGGAGTGAGAGGAGGGGTTAAAAGCTGTTTTATGAGAGATGAGTGCCTTTGCACTCCTGTTTTTCTCTCTGAGCTTTTTCTTGCTCATAAGACATCACAGTCACACGTCTTACCTGGCCATCTTATAGAGTTCAGCCTGGAATAGCATATACATGTCCTCCTAGAATAGTATTCCCTGGATTTACACTCTGATGAATCAACATCCTCCACCTTTTAAAACTCTATGTGTCTGAAATAACTGAGGTGCCTGCCCTGTTTTGAGTTATAATATCCTTCTTTTGAGAGAGAGGCCAAAGAAGTCAAGGAACACTGTCAGGGTGGGCAGAAGACTCTGGTTTAGAAATGACAGCCAATGTAGAGGAAAAAAATAAAGGTGCAGTAAACAGAAAATAGCTATATATATATATTAAAAAAAAAAGTATCCTATGCACCAAGGTTATGAATTTTGATTCTGGTCACACAGGTGATGGTCGTTTCCATCAGCAATACACCCTGTAAACAGCTAAACACACTGGCAAATTTCCATGTGAACAATATGCAATCAATTGTTCAGTGTAGAGTCACCTGGTTGAAAACAGCAGTTTTACTCAGCTACACACAATAAGCAGACTCACACCAGACAGTGCAACACTTGTTTTTTCATAATTTAAAAAGTACTATCTCACCAATTTACCATGTAAGTTTACAGTTCACTAAACTTGATGCAGATATAAAAGCGGTAACTAATCATCTGCTGAATGAAATTAATGAAATTACTTTCACACCAAGCCTGACACTGCTTCAGCTTTAGAATTCAACGTGAAATCCCACATATGAACTATTTTTATATTCATTTTATTGTTGCGTAGGAAGAAAAAATTCTCTCTAAGGTTTTTGGAAAGAAGAATTTTCAGAATTGACTTTAGTTCTTATGAAATGCTCTACTGTAACCAATCTGGAGTCTAAAAGTCCTTTTCCCACCTTCCCTTCAAAAATTAGGTGCAGTTTGGGGTTGTGAGAGCACTAGCTCCCTAGGCACAGCCTTAACAATATTCTTTCCCAGTATCTCTGCCCATCAACTAGAGTACCACATCTAGGCATGGGAAAATTGCTGGCTTCATTTCCATGCACATTTTTGACCTCTTTGCTTGTAAAGCCACAAAGATTATAAATAGTGATGGGGAGTATGTCACACAGACAACTGTGGGTCTAAGACCTCAGATTATTTCATAGGTTGTTGAATAGCTGCCTAAAATATCCCTTCTGTCCTCCTTTTTCTCACTCATTTCCCCAGAAATTTACACAGAAGAAACCATCTAGAAGAGACCTGAATCTTAATAAGCAAGAAGCAGCACTGCTTTTCCTTAAGTAGATTAAGTGAAAAAACAAGATTTTCCTGTCTGGTTGGGTAAGCATATGGAAAAAGCCACTATACTGGTTAAGGGCTAAAGAAAAAAATAGAACTAAATATGCTATTCACAAATATTGCTGCCAAGGACAAAGAAACATTCAGTGAAATCAGTATCTATGACAGCTGATATTGTTAATGTACTTTAAAGCTAAAAGACTCCCCCTTACAAGAGGGGCCTTTGCTGCTGTATTTTGTTCGTCTTCCCCAAAGCTCCTAAGAACTTCCAGGGATCTCTGTGGAGCAACCTGTTCTCTGTGGCCCCACCAATGTGCCACAATTACTCACCCTCCAGCATGTCTTTTGGACTGAGGCTGTGAGCAGAGCACAAAGCAGCAATTAAGCTGTGTAAACTGGACAAAAGTGGATGTTGAATCAGTTCTTCAGGGCCATGAAGCAATTTGTTCTGTCTGAGGAAATCTGCTGCAGAAAGCAAATTTCATAAGAGAGAGTCACACACAGATGGGGGAGTGCAGGCAAAGCATATTTTTCCAAACTGGAGAGCATCTGGCATACCATTAAGCTGCACTTAAATTACTAATGAGCTAAACAAAAGTTTTAAGTAGTGCATGATGTGTGTCTTTTGAAAGGACCTGAAATGTTACAACTGAAGACAAATCACAGCATGTTTAACTACTGCAGATCCAAAGCTGTCCAGACAGATACTTAAACCATAGTCACAACCAGAGGAAAACAAAAAAAACCCCAAGCACAGAGACTGTTCAAGTCCAAATGGTGGATATGATGGAGAACTGGACCTGCTAATGCAAAGATAGAAAAATAATTAGTGCATTGCAGACTACAGCACCTAAAGGAAAGCAACATAGCTGAGTAACTGATCTTTTTGTTGTTATATTATACCAAGCTTTAAATATTACCAATCTCTAAGACCAGATGCAACTCTGTTTATCCATTATCATGTAATTTTGCCTATGAGTACAAATCTCAAACAGTTTCCTTGCAATAACTTGGTCCATGTTGCGGCTTAATCCCAGCCAACAACTGAGTCTCACACAGCCACTTGGTCCCTTCCTCTCAGTGGGTTGGGGGAGAGAATGGCAAGAATAGGAAGAAATTTTTTACAGAAAGAGTAATCAGGCATTGGGATAGCCTGTCTAGAGAGGTGATGGATTAACCATCCCTGGAAGTTTTTAAGATAAGACTGGATGTGGCACTTAGTGACATGATCTAATAATCACAGTGGTGCTGGATCAAGGGTTGGACTTGATGATCTTGGAGGTCTTTTCCAACCCATCTTATTCTATGGTTCTATGAAACCATTCTATGGTTCTATGGTTAGAAAACTTGTGGATTGAGATAAAGACAATTTAGCAGGTAAAGCAAAACAGTCACATGCAAACAAAGCTAAACAAAGCAAACTCACCATTTCTCATGGGCAGGATGAGTTTCAACCATCTCCAGGAAAGCAAGGATCTATCATATATTGGGATGATGGATCAGGTGACTCAGGAAAACAAACAGCAACACGTCACCTTCCTCCTTCTTACCCCAGCTTTGTATGTAGATCATGATGCCATATGGTGTGAGATATTCCTGTGGTCACTTGGATCAGCTGTCCCAACTGTGCCCCCTTCCAGCTGCTTGTGCCTCCAAGCCCACTCACTGGTGGGGAGGTAAGAAAAGCCAAAAAGGCCTTGTTGCTGTGTGAGCACTGCTCTAGCACTAACAGAACATTTCTGTGTTATCCATCCTGTTTTGATCACAGATCCAAAACAAAGAACCATAGGACAACCAGGAAGAAAACTAACTCTATCCAAGCCCAAACAAACACAACCTACAGTCTTTTACAAAATAGAACTGATGTTTATGTTATTTTTTTTTTAAAAACAGAGAGGTTACACAGATTTTGTGCATCTCTGGAGTTCTTAGGAATTCTGCATCTCTCTCAGATCCTGAGGAACAAGTCTCTCAGCATTCCTTTTCTCATTTGCTACAAAATACTCCACCACTTTTCTTTTTATCTGTTCTCTTCCACATTTACTTTCCCTACCACAAAAAAAGGTGGATTGTGATCCTCTTACATACACTACTGAACTAGGAAGAGTCAGGCTCGGAGGAATGAGGTGAAAAGAAAGGTTTGATTAACATCGATAATAAGAAAAAAAGCCCTACACGGATGAAAATTTGTAACTAGATGTAGCAATGCATTTGCAAAAGAGGTGCAGGTGATGTATCTTGGAACATTGCCAAAAGAGCACAATAATATTTCCCCACTGTTTACATTATTTTAAATAGAACACTATTCTTAAAACAAATTTTTGTACAGAAAAAGTTTTTGTCTGAAGCCTGTATTTGCATTTTATCTAATTTAAGCATACTAGCTCACAGTTGGCTCTTAATTTGAAGATATCCCATTCTTGCCTATGCTGATTTGTGTTCACTTTGCCAGTGGTTAATAACAACTAAATAAACACAATAATAAAAGCTGCCTGCCTAATACTTAATTTTGAGCTTGACTCATTGAGTTTCCAGCTATTAGTTCTTGTTTTGTTCTTCGCTGCTAAATTAAGGAGCTCTTTTGTATCTATTTGTTTTTACCAGGAATCTTTTATACACTAATCAAGTCACTTCTCAGTCTGCTTTAATATAAAGAACAACTTGATCTGCAAGTGTCTCATTATACAGCTTTTTCTCTTCCCCTTGAGTAATTAGTATTGCTTTCTTCTTTACACTCTACAATTTTTAGTATCCTTTAAAAAGTATGAAATAGAAACAATTTTCAGGTTCTGACTTGTACTCACACAACAAATTATGTTGCTGCTGCCATATGTTTGTCTCATACTCCAAGGTAAATGCTAACTTTCCTGTCATTTCAGGGACTCTCCCACTGAGCCAATGCCCACCCTAATCTCTTCTTCAGTCACTGCTTTCCTTTCCCAATTTATATTGTTCTATGTTTCTAGACATTTCATTTAGTTTCTTCTCATATTAAAATGCATTTCATATAAATGGACACTGTTGCCTAGTATTCCTGATCTCTCTGAAAGACTACTTCTTCTTCAGTCTAGCAGAGCACTTCACTACAGTTTCAAATGTTAGGAGCAGGAATGTAATATTGACTGCTGACTATATTAAACAGTGGTGAATTTAGTGCTGACCTTTGCATAGCCTCGCTTTGAGAATATCTTTCTTCACTGATAACTTCTCACTAAATTGTATTTTTCAAAATCTGCCAATTATTCAGTATTTTACTTACATAACATTTCCTTCATTGAAAAGATGAAAGACGTTTCCTGCTCCCATGGCAAGACTGGAGGAGGCAGTTTTAGCTGTATCTTTTTGCTTTCCTTTACGATGTGATGTATGATGTACTTACTGGGGACTATTCAGACCTTTTCATCTATGAAAATCTCTCCTCTTGTACTGAAGTGGGACATGGCTGAAGCTCAGTGTAAGTCTTGCTCTCCTCCCACTCACCAGCATGGGCTTGTGACTTCTCATCTAATGTCTAAGGTCTATCTGCCTCCCAGTATAGAGACAAGGCTCGATGGGCTGAGTGGTCGCCCTCAGTCCTGTATCTCTGGTTCAATCCAGATTAAATCTGATTTAAAACAAATTTCTATAAACTGCCCTTACTTCTAAATATTTACCTAGTTTGTGTAGCTGAAGAGGAAAGAAGTGGAGCTGTATGAGAAAACCATATGGCCATACTGTCCACCAAAGACAGAATCATGCTCTGACTTCAAGGATTGTGTACGCCCCCTCCCAGGGCAGAGCCACACCAGCACTAATGTGGATCAGTATCAGCTGCCATGAAACCACCGCCCCGGGAGCTGTACTACACAAAAAAAAACATCTACACACAGTGTGCTCAAGGCCTGATGTATCCTGCAGCCTAAAAGTGCAACCTAATCACAGCTGAACAGCTGTGAAAATAAACATGATCAATTGTAACTTCATCTGTGCAGAAAGTCATTGTAAATTGGGCTCAGGTCTGCCTTCCACTGGGATCTTCCAATAGGATGAAGTGCAAACATATTGAAAGGCTTTCCTTATTTTTCAGAGTCAAATCTGAGTGATCCTATCCAGCCTGTCACCACCATAAGAGAAATACCAGGAACAAGACTAGCACCTTGCCTGCCACCACTCTCCTGCTCCCAGGTCACTCCAGAGGGCTGTTAGTGCCAGTGGAAATTAGAGTTACAGTCACACCTTTTCATCAGTCCTGGATATCACTAAGTTGTATCTAGGGATCCTCCATCTGAGCTACAAGAACAAACTAAAACCACCAAAATGTACACAGTAGCTTTTCAATAGATAGATATAACCACTAGAGATTCATTCTGTCCTTCTAGCCAGTTCCCAGAATAGCTCTATCTCTGGATTTAGGAAACATGCTCAATTCTCAGCCTTTTAAGCAGTTTGCTTTGTTACCTGTCATCTATCCAATAACTCTTGTACAACGTGGGCATAAACAGCACATTAATGGTATAGTTACAGAAACACTTCTCTGGCAGCAAATTGGATCTGGAAGTTCCCCTGCAGCTCAGTGCAACTTAAGCTTCTGCAATTCTTCACTGTATCGACCTGACTCTGAGGTGCTGTGTTCTCTGTGAGACTGCTGAAAGTACCAGGGTAAAAAACAAAACAGAAAAACTTCCTACATTGCAGTCTCCTCCTCTCCAGAAATGAAAAAGGTATGGGAAGGTCAGGTAGAACAGAAATAGAAATTTGTAAAAGCTTTTCCAACTATTAAAATAGAAGCAGGCAGAAAGTACTTGAACTGACTTTGCCATCTTTACCAAGAAATCACACATATGACTGCTCATAGAGAAACATGTCATAACAGAAGAAACCCTTCACCCACCTGTGTTATAGCACTCAGGAAATCTGTCAGAGGCATCCTAGAAGACAGCATGCACTCAAACTATACCAAAACTACAATTTAACATTCAGGGCAATTCAGTCTGAGATTTAACTTAAGGTTTCCTCAGCAAAAAAAGGAAACAACTATAGTTACAGGGTGACAGCATGGCCGAATTATTAGGGCAACAGCATGGATGAGAGAAGAGCTCCCAAGTTGTTCCTGCAGACACCACTGACTCTGCTGCCACAAGACAACCAGCAGCTGCAGCAGACAATAAAACCATGGAGAGTGGTGTGGCTTGGCTTCACTGCACTGAGACTCCCACGTGGAAAGTCTCTTTCAGAAGTCAAACGACCTTAATCCAATTTAAAGTAGGGAAAGGGAGCTGAATTAAGGATCCTTGAGTTCAGAATAAATCCCTGACTGGTTTTCATTCCGTTTAGAGGAAAACAGGAGTAAAGGAGTTTCTGGCTCTTTTCATTTCATTCAGTCTCATCAAAATTCCCTGCTGCACTGATCAAGTGAGGTCAAAGATTTGCGACCCCACTGCTCTGCAACTTGCTAGAAATGTGCTTAGTATTTATCCCAAATTTATTCATAGCCAATTTATTCCAATTTAACCTCACAACCACACTGCCCTTTTGTTTAAATGGCTCCTCTCCCACCCTGCTCCATGTATCCTAGGCAATATCTTCTTGCAGTCATGATTTTGCTAGATAAACAACACAACCTTTTTAATTTTTCATTTGAAAGGAGAATACCTTTTCACGGAACTTTTCCCAGTAGAGTCTCCTCTCCCACTATAATTAGAGTTCAACTTCCTTGGGCCTGAATGACTAGCACATCACACAGTGTTTCAGGCATTATTTCACTGTTGCCCTGGAGGAGAAATAAATTTTAAATATTAATTTAGACGTATGCATTTAATTATCACTTTTATTATGTATAACAAGAAACTTAAAAACTATGATTTTTATAGCTCATACCTCAGTATTTTGACATAGACCTAGTAAAATTAAGACTTGAGAATATTTTCCCTCATGCTGTGCTCTGAGGCAACATGATCTGAATTGAAGACTAATGAAAATATTTCACTATATATTTTGTTATGTCAGGATTAAATAATTCATACCATACACCTTAAATAATATAGTCAATAAAGAAAAAACATGCTTCTTAGTCTCAATAATATTTTATAAACATCCAATTGAAGGTAATGTGTAGGTTATAAAGATTGCATCTCTTTTCCAGAAACTGAAAACCTGTGCTAAAACCCATAAGGGTTATGAAATACATGACTATTTAGCAGTCCTGAAAGTGCACTTAATTTCTATATTTAATTATTTCTTTTCAAGATTTTTACTAGGATCTCAAATAGCCTTTTTTGGTTTTTTCCTTATTCAACTGAGAAAATGAGTCTACTGTTGGTACTTTAAATTTTGTTAAGTAGCCCCGGGATGGCGGCAACAATTATGCAAAGCTTAATGGCTTTTTAATCCGTTTTGTTTCTTGACTGCTATGATTGTAACCTGTACCTGTCAGCTAAGCAACAGTCTTATAGCCTATTTGCAGTGGATCAGGGCTTTCTTTTTAGGAGTGGTGTTGTGTTTTTGTTGCATTTATTTTATGCTCTGTTGTTTTGTTTTTCTACCATAAGACTTCTGGTTTCACAAGAAGTATGAGCGTGTATCTTCAGTTCAGATAGCAGCTTGTGAAAAAGCAGGTCCCAGCTTAAGAAAGAGGAAAAAAAGTACTATTCTGACTTATAATAATATGAACCTAGAAAGACTACCAAAAAAGTACTTGGATAGAAATAAAATATATACGAGTTTAGCTGAACATTAATTCTATTCCTATCAGACTGAATGGTCACCTTTTGAAATTCAAGATACTGAATCACAGGGCTGAGATTTTGAAATTGTCAGAGCAATTCTGTGCATGACTTCAATATTTTACAAATATAAGTTGTCAAAATGTATGTGTGCAAAAATTACTACCCCATCAACATTCAAATATTTCTCTCCGTTAAACAGAGGAAAAATGCAGACAGACTCCACAAACAAAGGAAGGATTCCTGGAGCCCTGTCTAATGTGAAATTGTCTCCTCAGAAGGAAATCCATTACTTGGTGCATATATACAAACAAAGTTAAAGCATAAACTGCTTTTTTAACTTCAAATTCCTAGCAATTTACTTGTCTGAAGGATTGTTGCATCTCTTGAATTACCTGTAGGAACAGGTATCTTTGCTAAGTCAGTGAAGGGGAAAGAAATTAAAGTTATGTTCTTACAAGCTATTCTATGAGGGTATGTATTTGCACTCAGTTGTCTTATCTACAGTTCTGAGAGCATTCATTTGCACAATATAGTTGATTAAGAAATGGCAGTTAAAAATAAAAAAAAAAAGGACTTCATAAAAATTGATAACATCACTTCAAAACAATTAATTTTTGACCGTTTCTTCTGTCCTTTTGAACCAGACCTAGCCTGCTGGAAAGGCAACAAGGATGGTCTTTTATGGGAAGCAGTCTGCATGAGGCACTAAAATACAGCTCTCTGAGTATTCTGAAAAAGAAAAAAAATACTTTTTTTTTTTTTTTAATAACAGCATGTCAAAATGAACAACCTAGAATAGTGGGGACTCATGTCTAATGTTAGTCACTAAGTTTGTGTATACTTGCATGAAACACATAACAGGAGCTCTATATTCTATAATGGCAGACTTTTCTACTTATTAAACAGATCTATTGAGAGCACTTGAACTCCAAAAGTCAATTTATACCACTGTCTTTGTTTGCAGCCAGGTTGAAGATTTAGGGCTCGATTTTGGTGTCCTTCCTGACACACAATTCTCTTATAAGTTAATAACAGCTTTGATATTGAGATTTGAGAATTGAGATAAAATGGTGGACAAATGCCTAGCTTACTACACTTCAAAGAATGGCACTTCAACTGAGGCAGCAGTGAAAATATTCCTACCCTGAACACAGTAATCATCTTCCATTTAGTGGACCAGAACTTTCACATCATTATTGACAAGAAAGTTCAAGCTACTGTAAGTGAAAAGAAAATAGCACGACTGTAAACTCAAATATCTGTAGTTTCTCATGTGCTCAGAGAATGTAGCCAACAGTGGACAAATTATTTCTCCCAAAAAGTAAGTGTGTGTGTATATATATATATGTGTGTGTGTGTGTGTGTATTTGAAAGAAGGCTTTTTAAAAAAAAAGTAACAAGTTTTTTCCCCTCCTCTTGTAAGCAGGACAAAGATTGTGTAAACTGCTCCCTGTGCCATCAATCCTGGATGGACAACAGGAATGCTGCTGACAGCAGTTGCTATTCTTTTGATACACCAGATACATGCCTCACATTCCTGTGGCAGCTGACACTACAATTAGTCCTTGTATGGCCAAAAGGGGGTGGGGAAGGAGGGAGTTCTTCGAGAGAACATTTGGTTTCCATGGATAAACCTAGTTTCTTCTGTGGCAGTATTGCCAGCCATAGGAATCATGAAGTCTTTATACTCTGCTTTATTTCCATTCATACATAGCTTTGCATATTAGTAAAGATTTCTGAGAAGGGAACACTTGATGAATTTCAACTTTGAGAACTTTTTTATACCTGCCTTATTTTTACTGGCATGAAGTTTCACAAAACAGAGTCAAGTTATCTAGTACATGAATGATATGTCAGCCAAAACTGGGAAAAGTTTTGCCTAGTAGATTTCTTGGTTTTCTTTTTACAATATCCTTGCTTTAAATTATTTTTGGCTAAGGACAGTGCAGAAGACTTGAGGGTTTATTACATTCTTGGTTTTGTATAAGGCAGAAGAACCTTTGTAAGCAAACAGTAGCTATAAAAACACTAATAGAGCTGGACGCGTATTCCACCATTTAAGAAAAAAAAAAAAAAAGAAAAAAAAATCAGTCCAGTGATCACAACAATTTCATAATCTGCAATATTCAGAAATAATTAAAGGTTCTCTCTGGTCTTCAGTAACAAGGCTTGAAAATATGCCCATACGAAAGCGCTTTTTAGACTTTAAATAAGGATAGAAACATATATACATATTTACACAAATCACAAACTAGTTCAAACATTCTATGTTAAAGACAGAGAGATGCATGAAATTTCATGTTTTGGTTTTTTGTTTGTTTTGGTTCTGTTTGTTTGTTTTTAAGTGGCTGAAAGTTGCCTATTAGCCTACCTTTGGATATTTTTATGGCATCATGATGAATGGGTAGTTTTTGCTTAGAGGCTAACATCTTTTCCATTCCCCTCAGTTGGAACAGAAGTAAGCTGAGGCAGAGCTGCCAAGGCTGCTGTTTTCCCCGCAGCCTACACAACTTTTGCCCTTTACAGAAGCCAAAAGGGATGGCAGTGCAATCTATTGGTTTGCCTCCAGCTCACAGCTCAAGATGCATTGGGGGTTTAATGATTCGTGTGTGTTATGAAACAGATCCATCACTAGTATGTTTTAAATAAAAGTCATGTTCGACAACTTCCCTTACCTAACTCATAATTTGATTATCCAAATCCAGATTACCCAGAGACTTTTGTAAGACATTCCAAACAAACATTTCACTCTTTTTCCTCTTATGCCTGTATTTCTTGTGCTATTCAAGACTGATGTTTACTATGAGAACAACCAGAAGGTGCCTTTCTGTCCAAGAGGAGAGAGAAACCATTTCAGCAGAATCCTTATCCTTCCATTGCAAACCCAGACCCCGTTATCACTATCCTTGTGAATAATCACACAGGGCTCTTAAATAATTAGACCCTCTGCTTTTATGTCTCATATTTTTAAGGATGATTTTAGCACAAAAGTAGCACTTATTTCATCTTCTTCTCATTTGAACCCTTCTTAATGACCAACATGAGAGAGAACCACATCTGAAATATGGCAGGGAGAGTTTATTACTTCTCATTTGAATTCTTACTTGATATGTGGTATATATATCCTAGGTTTTCCCTAAAAGGATATGTTTAATTCTACATCACTCAAGCACATTAATATACAATAAACACTAGATTTTGGACTCTGTTCTCTATTCTCTCCTCCTTCAGTATTAGCATATTAAACAAATATTACTATAGAGTTAGTATGATCCAGTGGGTAGAGCTGTAGGTTACATGTGAGTGATTTGCTGGCAGTATGTTCCACCACTGACTAGTTTCTTTTAGGGGTCCATTTTTCACCAAGATTTCCTTCTACCTGAGCATCTTAAGGTGTTTCACAGGCATGGACTCAGTCAGTGCTCTCTTCCTCCTTATTTTACACTTAGTTTGTTGAAAGAAGGTTTAAAGTGCTGCCTGAGTAAACTGAAAAGGATTTCAGAAGCACCTTAGACAACTGTAGAAAAGTCTCAGCACACAAACAGCCCATCTAGCAAACCAGTGGCTTACCTAGAAGAGGCCTTCTCATTCCCCTGCTCCAGTGGTGACACAGCCTGTATAACCAGATTCCACAGGCTGAGCAGCAGAATTGGTATGAATTTTATCTGTGGAAAGAAAACACTGTGGTTGAAGCCCTAGAAACTGCCCAGAGGCACCAGCCAGCCTGATTCCAGGTCTTCTCCTCGGGAGGAGTTCACTAGAGGGAGCACACACACCACTGCCTCCTGTCACCAGCACTGCAACCTGATGAAGAAGCTCACCTTGGATTTTCAAGTCTCCTCAACTGCTCAAAGTAAAATGAAAATAATAAATCTTAATGATTAGGCATAAAAATCACAATTTCATTTTCCTAGGGAGGTTTTTCCTTTAAAGAAATGTGATTTTAGAATGAAGCCTGATTGTTCTGATGGGAAAAATACAATACTAATAAAAAGATGAACTTGTTAATGAATAAATCCCATCTCCCTTTCCAGAAAACACAAAGGTAGTTTTTCCAGCCCTCCCCATTTTCAACATTTGCACTGGGATAATAAAATAATCTCATAACCATATGGTCTGAGGAAAGAAGTGAAACCAGGGAATCTTGGCAGACTGTGAAATGAAGACTTGATTTTCCTCCCATCTTTCATCAGTTTATTATCCTAATCCTGTATTGCTGAGAGATTGTGGTGTAAGCAATTGCATAATCATCATTCAATACCATCACTGGGGTCTGTTGGGCTGCAGCAGCTCTTCTGGAATTGACTGCTGCAAGCTCAGGCGCAGTCACAAAAAGAGATTGTGCTATGGAACAGCCATTCTCTGCTGTTCCTTGTACCCTCCTTTCCAAAAAAGACCAGTGAGGCATCTTTAGGCTATCTTTTCAGAGTTGTATGCCCATCTGGGTTGATTTGTTTAAAACACAATGAGCTGGCACATTCTACCTTTTTTTTTTGTTTTTTTTTCCCCCAACTAGGAACTTTGCAAGTCACCTAATGGTGATGAGAGTTCTCTACAGTCTAAAGCAGCCCTCTGAAGGACAACATGCACATCATTCCCTTCCGTCTGCATATTTGCACATCCACCCTCTCCATTTCCCCCCCCCAGTTGCAGGTGCTCTGTTTAGCTCCTTTGCTTTGCCAGCTGGTGTCTGCACCCAAAGCAACTGTCGCATGTCCCAGTCTCTGCTTTTGGTTTTTCTCCTACCCTCTTCTCTTTATATCCCACCTTTGCTTTTGCTTTACAAAACGTCTTTCCAGACCCATTTGCAACCCTTTGGTGAAATTACCCTTGATTCTCCCCTTGTTTGCTTTTGCCAGCTGTTTCACAGGCAGTCCTGCATGCAGGAATTTCCCTCCTAATGCTTATGTGAGGTGTATCCCACACCCAGTTCAAAGCAGTGAGAAGACAGGTCTCCTCAGGAGAAAGTCCAAAGTCCCACTTAGTCTGTCTTGCCAGCAGATACACAAAGAGATTTCCTGATAATTTCAGAAATGTCAGGAGGTTAATAGCCATCAGCTCTATTTATGTAGGCATGCAAGAGAACATCACACATTGTGAGTACATGCATTGTTGGGAAAGAAGGGGAAAGAAGAATAAAAGTCTTTAGAAAGGACTAAAACTTATCCCTTTGTCCTAAAGGGTCACAGAGAAATATCAAGACAGCCATGGCAGGCTGTAAATTCCAGTAAACCCTACATTGCCAAAGAGACAACCTTTAAAAAGAAACTACTGTAGCCCTCTCTAGTGGAGTGCACCATCCCAGCCAGATTGCTGTAGGTCATGAGCTGAACATATTGAGGGTTTATTTCTCTAATAAAGGGACTAAGTCACTTTCCCTGTATCTGGATTAAAGTGATCTTTCAGCAGCTGCCACGAAGTCTTTGCTTGCTGGTGATAACTGGGAATCTTTCCCCTTTGCTGCTCAGCAGTTCTAGCATGCCCATACAATATCTTTTTCCAAACACATGCAGATAACCAAAAAAAAGGCCGAGTCAGTACAAAAAAGAAAGATAATGTTTTTAAAAACTGGTGAGAGTTTTCTATAAGTGCATCCTCTCACTCTATTTTTTTTTCAGCAGTTCTCTGACTTGAAAATTATCTTCAGCGCCAAACCTTCATCCTCAACAGATCAAACCAATGTGAGTGTGATGTAAGAATCAATATAACTGGGAAGAATTAAACCCATTTCTCTCTTGAGTCTTTGAAGGCTTTTAAAATGCCAAATATTTTTCCCATTACCATAGCCAACCTACTAAATAACTGAAAGATGTTGCCCAATTTTTAAAAGCATTGTTCTGAATTAGTGAAAGATTAATCTTTAAAGACCATTGACTGCTAAGGGAACTTGATCAGCTACCTACACAGACATGGCACAGGGATTTGTGAGACTTTTTTAACCAAGGAAGTTTTGGTCTTCCACTTCTAGCATTGCATGCTCCAAGACCTGACAGATGAGAGACCTTTCTGTGGCAAAAATATCACTTAACCATCACTGCAGGGAAAATAAAATTACCTTCTAAATCATGATAGAAGTAAATTTTTAAAGAGTAAACCAGAATTGCTCAATTTTCCCTGAAATTCTTTGTTCCTTTAGTACTTGCACAATCCTTGCTAGCTTTTGTAACTTCAGAAATAATTGTTTCAAGCATATCAGATACCGAGTTGGCAGCATGGTTTGCTGAGAGACTTTCCTGGTGATTCCAATTCAAAAGTATGACAACTGATCGCAAGCCAAGAGAGGAACATGGGACATCAGCATGACTTTAGGAAAGAACTGGATAAGTAAGCCTAAGGTGATGTCACACAAATTGGTCCTCATGAAAGGACAGTCTAAATAGTTATATGGTAGTATTTAAAGATTACATTTGAGGAAAGACTCCTTTGTCTGTTAGAACAAAAATCTTGAATCAAACCTTAATGAGAAATTAAACAGGAAAAGCCAAAGAAATAAATGAAGATTTTTACTTAAAAATATAACCATTAATCAGCTCCAACCAGGCCACAATCCAAAATGGGAAACAGATTTTCCTCCATCATGTGTAACATCTCCACCAGCAATTAAATAATGAATACTTCTACCCTCTGTAAATTGTTCCAGGTGCAACATCAAGAATATCCACCCTAATCTCTGCAGGTTGTTACAGGGTTCTCCTTTTCTCTAATAAGAGGCACCTTAGAGCAACTTTCTCTGCATCAAACCATTGCAGCCACTCCAATCCAGTCAATGGTGAAAATATACAAGTTGTTTGAAAGGCAAGACTCACACAGTGACAGCTGATTTCTCAATTCCTATCCTCACTTGATGATGGATACTGACTTTCCCATTCCAGCAAGTGTGGATATATGTCTTAATAAACCTTTGATAAACACCACAAGTACTACTTTGAGAGAAAAGTTGGTTCATGTTGGGAGGGAGATGAAAGGAGAAATACCTTAGGTAGTTATTTTACTCTCAGTCCATTAGTAAAAGGTCCAGGTAATCTACTACACGAGCCCCATTTGGGCCAGTGACATGCTTTTAATTACAGCTCTCATAATTGGAGTTACTGCTATAATAAAAGGGCAAATGCTTGATCTGGTTTGCTTGAAAAAATGAAGGTCCTATTAAAAATTAATCTCTAATACCATGCTTTATTTTGATAAGGGCATATCTTTTTTTTTCAGACTGCTTTTATGCAGTGCAGATATATTTTCAGGAAAGGAATGGATCTTCTCAGGGCTAATGTTGCTGCGATGGGAGTAGAGAAGGTACCACTTTGCTAAATCTGGATATATGAGCAGCTATATGTTACTGTCTGCCTCAGTCTCTTTTGCATTCAGGATGGTTAGTCTGGTAGTGTTTGGACTGGCTTTGCACAGCATGCAGTGCTTGGCTAGGTGCTTTGTTAAATTCAGAATAAACTTGCACGTTCAAGTCACTTCCATACAATTCTCCCTCGAGTAAGAGAGACACTGCTGTTACATCTGAGCAACTCAAGATTTTTCCAGTCTCACTCTTCAATTTCTGCCCTTCTGCTGGAATTTATTTTGCTGAAAGACGTCAACATTAAATCAAAAAAGCAGCAAGGAAGGTCCCTTGTCTCAGAAACATGTTTGGGTCCAGCTAAATGCATATTGGGAGGAGGGGGGAGTAGATAAGGTCAGGAAGTTTATGATAAACAGACTTCTTCAAAATAAAGCTTTCATAGCCAAGGGACCATATACCTGTGAGCAATTTTTTACTAAAAGTGTTTATACCAAATTTCCCAGTACTAACATAAAAGCTGATTAAGATAGTGGCAACAGAAAAGTGTAAAGGAGATGTAAATAGTGGGAAACAAAGTATTAGAGATTATTGAAATATAACTCCTAATTGATCAAGCCACATCCTTTTAACCCTTCAAAAGACATGCAAGCACACAGTCTGTTTAAGAATAGTTTCAAAGATATTAAATCTGTCTTCCTCTCTGATCAAGTAACCACTCTGAGAGTCTCTATACCTGACTGTTTCTTTAGTAAAATAGATTAGCCCTTGTTAAGAAGTGCTGTGAGGCTTAAGTTCATTCAGCTTCAGTGTTAGGCCTGGGGACTCCTCACCTCCCTCAACCAGGGACAAGGAACACCTCCTGGGTACAGAATGACTTGAACTACCGAGTTAGTATTGATCATTGCAACAGATACAGCTTAGAACTGCAGAGAAGACAGAAAAATGCTCTTCAAAGTGCAAATGTATCTCACTGGATCCAATGATACATTTAATAGAATACCTGTCCACAAAATGAAACTCTTGAGAAAATTTAATGGCAAATAGGGATCTTAAAAAAGATAAAAACCCTAAAAGAATAATTGTGCAGAGGAAAAAATAGTTTCAACAATGTTAGTCAGAAACTGTGAACTTAACATCCTTGAAAATTGAGTTTGACAAAAATTTTGTTCAAATTAAAGATTTCTGGGTGCCTGACCAGAAAACGTAACACATCTGAATTGTTTATATGATTCTACATAGTTGGTTTTTAATAGGAGACTGGAGACTTTAGTGACAAATTGTGACACAAACCCCATATTTTTAGGCAAATAAGTGTATAAAGGACTCTGCTGGAATACATAAAAAGCTTTAAGTCTCCTTTCCCATATCCATCAGTATAGTGTTATGCACTGAAAACCCAAGAACAGTTGACACTGATCTAACAGCTTAAACTAATCTGAATGATCAAAATAAACAATTTATTATTCTGGCCTACCCAATTCCAACAACTCTGTTCCAACAGTACCTGTGCTGAGTCCAGTAGCAACCAAAAGAGCAGCTTGCAAGAAGATACTTGACAGAGACCTCTTCACATGTAAACAGCCTTCCAGATCTGGTCACTGCGCTTACAGCAATGTGTTTTCAATGCAGCACTTGGTCTCAGACTTCCTCTGTGAATCTGGGCAAACTGCTGAAGGTTTTCTGTACATTCATTCCCCACCTGTGTAATGGTAACAAGAACTGTTTTTGCTTAGGAAAGGTGTTCTGGGAACATACAATTTAAAGGATGAAGCAGTCATGTATTCTAACAGAAAAGATTGGGCCAGCAAAATAAAGAGAAAGCAAACCTGAAACTACTCATAGATCTTTAAGTGACTAACTCTTAATGTTCAGGGAAGGGCAGGGGAGCCATGAGCCATGCACCACATTTTCTAATGTGTACTTTTTGAAACTAGGGATATAAATTTTGTGGTTGACAGGAGCCCACCCAGACAGCTTAGGCTCCTCAGCCACAACCCTTGGGTGCAGCAATATTTAGTAAAAATACATCAGTGGTATCAGTGACACAATCATGAGGACAGTCAGACATCATCAATCAGTATCTAGATACCAGAAAAAGAATTTTAGGAAGTGCTTATTTGCTATAGCAAATACAGTAATCACTTGCAGAGCGTCCCAGGGAACATTTTCTGTATTATCTGTCATCTGACAACAGCCACTTTGGAGAATCATAAGACCAGACAACAAATACTGTCATAGTAGAAATATCTACAGTGAAGGTTTTGTAGGGACACAACCTGGTCCCAATCAGTCTGGACATTTTCAGTGTTTCAGGTTTTACAGCAGCAGTCTCCTGACACTGGAGCTCTCTGTGACTGCCCCTTTTCTCACTTCCATGTACTGTCCCCACTGGTTTTCCTCCCCTCTGCCGACAGAGCTTAACTTAGCCATCCTGCAAACACACTTGTATTAACCTTCCTCATCTCTCCCTCCTCAGTTTTTCTTTGCTGCTGTGACTCTTCATTAATCACCAGAAAACCAGTCCATCAAGGATGTCAATTGTGCAGGGATAGGGTTTTTCAAAGTATCAAGACTGATTTGACAAGTGCACATTTTTATCAATTGTTTTAGTTATCCCATTTCCCTACTTTATCCCTTAGTTTTGGCCTTTTACTTTATCAACTCCACTTGCTGCCGTCACATCTGCTTAGGCTGTGAGCTCTTCAGAGTAAGAGACCTGTTTTTCTGTGCAACCAGGCACTCATTAAGTGTAAAGTTCTCTAAAATTTTTCTCAAGTCTCCCTTAATACACTGGAGATTTCAAAGTAGTTCCAAATGGGCAGGCAGACATCGGCGCTCTCAGCAAGGAGGTCAGACAGTGAAAAGGCCCTAAAGACTAGCTGTTGTGATGCATTTGAGAATAGACAGCATGAAATTGGTTCCATTCTCTTTTAAAGGATTTAAAAACCCCAAGCTCCTAACAGCAGCCAAACTCTGCTCCCATGGAAGTCAAAAGCTTTGCCATTGATATTCACACAAACAACTGCTCAAATGTCAAGTCCTTTCCAAAGTTCTCTCCCACACACCTGGTTTATTCTCAACACATGTATATGTGTATCTTTACTACAGCACTTCAGCTAGCATTAGTAATAAAACCAAAATAAAACCACAGAAGAGACCAATATTTTTCTCATAATTTCTATGATATCTGTTAACCATGCAATCCTGTAAGCATTGCAGTATTTCCCAGTGTAAAATAACTAAAAAGTACAAACGCATACAAAACATTAAAACATAAAATATATGATGAAACAAGCAAAAAAAAAAATCCACAAAAACATTACTTTACTAAGTACTGAAATCAGAATGTCAATTCTACATGCAAAGACATCATCTTTAGAGTAGTGATGCATGAGCTAATTAAACCCACCTTACTATTTTTTCTGAAGCCCCTTTCACTGGCACTTCAAGGATCATGTAGATACTTCTGAGATGTGTGTCAAAAAGTGTGTGAACACATGTCCAAGCCCACTCAGTGCTAGTAAACAAATGGGTATGAACTCACTACCTGTACATGTTGAGTTAGGAGGAAAACAAGGTTTTCTGAGCCCCACACATTCTCTATGTTTAACACAACTGCAGTAATTGCATTTTCAGAACAGGAAGGTTTTGCATTAATGATAGGGAGGACGTACCCCAGGGTTGCAGAGGGAGAAGCAGCACTGCTTACTGGGGATATCACCCAGCTTCTTTCTTTCTAATGTTACTTTTCCTCTGAGGCTGATGCAACTTTTGAAGAGAAGCATCACTCGCAGTGAAGAGAGCTTCAGATTCCTTATTTTGGGCAAGGAAATAAGAAGAACCTCCTGAGCCATGTTGTCATACCTACAAATATAACCCAGAGAAGAAATTTCTGCCTAGGTAATACACAGCTTACATGGCACTACTGCATACTGAAATATGGAGATTCTAGAGAAGAGGATGAGAGAAATTTGGGTGCTAGAGTTTCAAATAAGGTGGTGGAAGTTGGAGGAGAAAATTCACCCCAGATGGTACTGTCATCCTGTAGTCAAATGGGGCTTACCAAATCGAAAAGGTCTGCCTTTCTGAGAGCATCTTAAATTGCAGACCACTTGAAGAGATACCTCAGGCTAGATATCCAAAGGTTTTTTGCAAATATGAGCTCTTGTCATAAGGGCTCAGAAACAGGCAGGCAGCGTGAGAATCGGCAAGTAGGTAGAAAACACACTAACAGGACAGAGAAAGGGATTTTGTTACCTTAAAACCCACAAAAAAACCATTACCAAAACATGCCCCTCAAATGTCAGCTCTGCAGGACAGAGCTGTTCTTTGATTTCCAGTAAGTGCCAGTGCGGCATTTAAAAAGGTACTTTGTGATTATTTTCCCTTTCCTTAGCCTAAGCTTTCAGGTAGCAGTGGTTTAACATTGTGTTTTGGGACTCCTGTGAAGAGGCAGAAATCGTCCTTTGACTGTACCTGCTGGGAGAACAAGACATACTCTCAAGTAATCTTTTCTAACAGGGGGAAAATGACCTTTTGTGTAAAAGATTTTCTCAGATTTATGCCTCAGTTTACCCAGGAGGACAAATTTGATTGTCAGAACAAATCTGAAAACTGTTCAAACTAAGAAAGGACACCAGCTTAGATCTTTACCATCTCATCAAGAGTCACAGCAGGAAGCCTATAGAGGCTTTTGGTGAAGGCTCAGAGAGATGTTTCAACTGTGACCTGTTACATTTCTAAGCAGTGCAAGTAAGCGTGATAGTGCAAAGCCACAGGGTCTGGCACTCTTGTTAGCTTGCTACATAAACTTTCCAACTACTTTTTGAGACATGAGTGAAGATATTCTGCTGGGAATTAACTAAAGTGTAAGGGGTTTGAATGGAAAGAGTTCAGTATAAAACACCAGTCCCAGCCTCATCCAAAAACAGATTAAAATAACATTGACCTTTCTGCTGCTCAATCAGTTCATTTTTCTGCATGCAGACATCAATCAAGAACCAAGATTCTATGAAAAGCAAAAATAGTCAAGCAAGGCATATGATTAAGTTGCAATACCTAATTATCAAGACCTTTATTTTTCTGGTGAAGCGAGGGCTGAGGCAGAAGGAGTTGCCTTTCTTCTCCCCCAGTGACAGAATGGCACAGCAATGCCCTTCTCTCTGGCAGAGTTGGCAGGATTTGCTAGGCAGCATGGTGCAGTTCCAGGTGCTGCTAGCCCTGCAGGTGAGCTGCTCCCTGCCTCTTCTACTCAGTCCCTATCCCTTGCTTCCACTCTCTCCTCTACCCCCTTCCTGGCTGCCCTTCATGCTCTGCTCCTCCTTCCTTTGCTGGCCAATATGGCCAGCTATTTCTGTCATCTATTTGTCCTCTTGCTTTTTTCTTTCAGAAATATGTATTAAAACTAGCAAAAAAGTTGCAAAATAAGTGTATCTCAGGCCTACTCAACGCTTGATTTAAATTATCTCTCTTCCTCTCAATTATGTGTCTAAAACTCTTCTCATCTCCAGAATCCCCTCTCCCCAGCATAGCCCATGGTCTCCAGGCTTACAGAAGGTGTTGTTTTCAAATAAGGTTTTCTACGTGATTTCTAAGCTAGACAGAAGCGAGCAATCCTGCCTTGACCAACAGCTCTGCTGGGATTAATGGGTCCCTGGGCACAGACCTCTCCTCATCTTTCCACTCCTTTTGTCCTGGCCTTCCTAGTACTTAATTTAGATTATCACTAATTTTCATTGTAACAGAGTAGTTTTTTCTGGACAGTCAGAAGAATCACAGACCACAACAGTCTGCGGGAATGCTACTGGCTGTGGAGGACAGCTCTTTGCAACCTACACACAGCTGTGCATGGAAAGCAAAATGGGATCAAGGGAACAATGGCCTTGAACATACAACTGCAGAAGTTTAATGGGGTGTAGAGCTAAAATACAGTTTGGGTTTTGTTTTTTTCCCCTCTTTATTATAAGTTCCTTAATTGCTTCTTTCCTGAAAGTCCTAAGATAGACTGGTGTCCCATGGAAACCCATCAATGAAGGGAAGACAAAGTCTTGGCAAGCTAAAGCCAGAAAGTTTTCCTTCAGATCTCCCCAGGTAGTTCCTGGTGTTCTGGAGAAGAAGTAGCCAAAGGGAGTTTCACTGCAGTCCTGACTAGTGAAGTATAAACCAAAAAATAAATTAAAAATAAATAAAAGGAGGTTTAATTTGAAGAAATTTTAATTCCTAATTTCTCTAGACATTATAAGGCTTTTTCTGGGAGGCAGAGAATTATTAAGCTGTATATGTGGTCTCTACTTAAAAAATTACGAACCTCTTCTTTTTTTTTTTCCATTTTATCTCAAATTAGTAGCCTACAAACACTTCACCTTTCTTCTGATGCTTGGGATCATTCAGGCACAGCATTCAAACCCCCTCACACTAGACTTGGATGAAGATACACCACACACATTGTACATACAGGCTTGCAAACTCGGACAGTAACAGTCAGTGGAATAGAGTACAGAATAATTTTAGTCATTGGTAACTCTTCATATTACTGCAGGTTTTAATGCTCCCAATGCTAAGGAAAAGTAAATCTATCATCTTAAATTATTGCCTTATATGTGGAGACAAAGCCTCGCAGTCTGCTCCTGGGGTACACACTTATAATCAGTTCATCTTCTGAATTAGAAAATTGAATTGGAACCACCTGGTCAGGATAAAATTAAAAGTAGTTTAAACATTAACAATGTGTTAAAAAAAAAGCAAACCAGATCAATCCACAAAAAACTCTCCCATTTTGTTTTCAAAAACGTTTTTTCCACATTTATACATAGTTAGCCACAAAAGGTGTGTGCCAGATCTTTTTTCCTGTACTGTTCCCTCTTTTCACTCTGATGCTGATGAGCCAAACCATGAGATCTTCATTTCTCCCCTTTCCAACAGCTCTGCTGTTTTAAGATGTTACTGTTCCTACCTCTCCCTCATGCTGCTTTTTACCACTCCATCACCAAAACTAGACTAAGAAAACCCAAGAACCCAAAACCCTCAGCCAAGTGCAAAGTCCTGTTCCTCCTTCCCACAAAGCCTTTGGTGCTGAGATGCCAAGCTCTGCTGACAGACTCTGCCAGGGGTATTGGCCTCTGGCACAAGCTGGTGCCACAGACTTGCAGACACCCACTTTTCCCACTACTGCAGATGCTTTGGCCAAACACAGCTTCCCTTGGCTTCAGGCAGGATCAAATACATCTTCTGGTTTGTCACCTGGCTGTCAGAGACCCCTGCACATTATCTTCAGAGTTTTAATTAGTTATTTACTATAAAGACAAATTCTATTCCTGGTGTACTCACCCAATGGCAAATATCCTGCCTAGGAAGTTCCTTTCCTAGCAAACTCATGCGCTAAAGATTCCAGTAAACTCAAGTTCTTCCTGAAGTTTGAAGAGTCCTGTTCTTGACCTGAGAACAACTGAATTTCACAGGGAATATATCAGAGCAATGTAAAATAACTCAGTACATGAGTAAAAAAAGAAAAAAAAATTGAGAAATGCATGCCTTTTTCACATTTCCCTAAACCACTTGCAACCCTTAACACATTTACTTTTATTATGCTTACCATGTATTTGAACTGTAAAGGATACACAGCTTTTTTTGATGTTCTTATTCATGTGCCATTTGTGCTAAAAAACTAGGCAGTTAGGTTTTTGTTGTTTCTCACAGAGATCAGTTTCCAAATTCTTTTCAGTGGCAAAATTTCCATTTGTTTTGATCGTGTTTTATTATAAACGAATCATGTTAATTCCAGGTGGGTTTACTTGCTTAACACCTTTCAGTTCTGAACTCAGTGGATTTGTCTTCTTGTTTAAACTGTACTCACACTTTCTATTTCACTGTGAGATCATGTACTGCAGCTGGAGAAGTCATTCTAAACTGGCATTTGCTTTTTGTTTTTCAGTATCCTATGTGGAATTGCCTAGATAGCAACATTCTTCAGTCTGTTTCTGAAATAGGAAAATACAGATGTCAACAAATGGGTGAATCAGTCTCAGATTGCTCCATACGGTGTTACATCAGGAATAAGATGTTTTCCCTGAATGGCATGTTGGTTTGGGTGTGTTCCAAGACAACAGAAGGACCAGCATCATGGCTTACCCTATTATATTGCAACACCATGGCTCTGCTAATGTGAGTTTAACTGTGATGGTAGATTATGTGCCTAAAGCCCAGCTTTTCAGTGATGCTAATTTTGAAATAACCAGATACCTCAGGCTCAATATTTAAAACTATTGAAAACTATATGCCAAAGTCCTGCTGACATTAAAGGTGAATCTACTCTGATCAAATGTGGTACTAGGCGACATTAGAAAATGAGTTCTCAGTGTGTTTTAAGTGTCTCAAATTTGGTACCTGGAATAAATAGAATCTGGTGACTCTGCAGGGAGCTCTACCTATACGTGTGTGAGAGAAGAGTCACTGCACCCACATCAGGGGGCTGCTGCTTCAGGAAAAAATGTGAAGGGACCTCTCAGACGTTTGCATGGAAAGCCATACTGCAGAGAGAGAGCACCTGTTTTCTTAATCTTAATAAAAATAAACCAAATGGTGCAAGCAGCAAAGAACTTATTTGCACTCTGGACTCTACACTAGGTCTGTCAGAAAGTGAACTTTTCAGTATGATCTATTAACGCACTGCCAGCTTTTAAGGTGAGGTGGAAAGTTCAGCCTCTGCAGATGACAATTGTCCTTTGTCACTAGAGAGTTCAGAAGGAAAAATTATTACTCTTAGCTGAAAATTTAAGTTGAACTAGAATCATGCCAGCAGAAAGACTGTTTGCACAGTTCTGCTTCTATAGTTACTGCCTTGATATTTGGGAGAGAGAGTAATAATGTGCCATGGTGTACAGGAACCTTCTCCAATTTATCCACTTGACTTGTCACATCTTTTCTTCCCATTTGAACTCTTGTAACATTCTTAATCAAAGGTCACAGGAGACATTGATACACAGGCAAACTTTATGTATGGCAAGGCAAGGTTATCACACCTGATAAATCCAGGCTCTCTAATGCTTCAGAATCTCTCAAAAGAGAAACTCGAAACTTGGGGCCATTCCCATTTGTTTTCAAGCAAATTCTTATATGTATATGCATTCATATCCCTACATATATATATATACACACACATTTGTATAAATTAATCCGTATATATTTACTATATGTATATATGCACATTTCAATTCAGTAGGTTCTAGGCAGACCATAGGGTTAACTACTCCCCAGTTAATTTTTTCAAGTAACTTAAAAGCCAGCCTTGAAAAGTAAAAAACCAAAATTAATAGTTCCAATTTCCAACCTGAATTAATAAAATCCCTCCATGTTATATTGCAAAACTGAATAATTCAGTTTCAAAACAAAAACCTTTTCAAATGTCTTTTGAAATGTTCATGGGAAAGACATCATAATTCATTCTGCCCTAGCTTTTGCTGTCTTGCTTAATATGACAAAAGACACCAGCAATAGAACAGGAATAAAATGTTGTCTCCTGGAGGATAAATCCTCTCACATCATTGCTGTGAGCCATCTGCCATGCATTTTTAAACATCTTGCCCCTAACATCAGTACTAAGTGGCTGCAGGGAACACCCAGAATCTCAGGCAGTTACCAATCAGTTGGACTGACTTCTGGAAAGTCCCATTCTAACAGCCCCTTACTGGGGTGAACCTAGTGAGCATGGCTACACATTTGGAAAAAAGGGTCATCACGGGTGTGTTTTTTTAACAATGGTGCTGTCTGTGGCCTTCAATTATGTTTTGCATGTCAATACATTACATTCACTACCTGAGGATTTTCAAATAATTTTAGTTTTAAGAGAAATATTTAACTGATGGATAAAACACATAAAAAAGGTGAAAGAATCCCTCCTGCTTGCCCATAGGTAGACTGGAAGAAAGGGAATAAGTATTTCCTTCACTCTCACCTCACTCTAGCACCTTTGTTTTCTAAGGCAGCTGCCACTGCTTACTGCTTCAGGAAGGTGCTCTTTGTCTATTTAAATTTTACTTGTTTACCCTTTAAATATCTCAGGTTCAAAAGGGTTGAACGATATAGCTTTGATTTATCTCCTGTTCAATTTTCTTGAAATTAAAATCTCTATCCTCCATGCCATTAAAAGAAAAAAAAAAAGCGATTTAAATACTGAATAAGAATCATTCTTAAAATTTTCTGAAAGCCTGGCAGTTATTAGGTCAAATTGACCACATAGCAGCTGATTTCTGTCTGCTCTGGGGAAATAGTGCCCTAGAGACCCATATTAACCTTCCTGTACCACAGTGATCAAATTATCCAAGCTTTCTGCAAACACTAACTTTTGCCCCAAGATGACAGTGACCTGGTTGACCCTTCTCTATTCCATCCTAAAGCACTGGTATGGGCACACTGAAAACCCTTCCTTTTTGTTCTAGAAATAAGAGAATCTGTCAATGTGTGACAATCTTATCAGCTCCCTCTCCTTTGACAGCAAAGGTGCCATATAAGTCAGTGGCTAAAAAACAGACAACCATGATAAAATGTTTTGTTTTCAGTCAAGTTCACAATACCTGACTACCTGGAACTGGGAATTAGTGGGTGAAAAAGAATTGTTAAGTTTCTTATTTGCTGCCATTTGTTGTTGCTTCTGGGGGATGGCAGAGCTAATACAGTTAACAGAAATCAGTTTTCAGTCTGGAGAACTTTGACTCAAGCAAGACACGAGTCATGACACCAACATTGGCTTATATTCAATAACTGATATGAAATTTGCAGTTCAGATTACTGTTTCCTGTCATGTACAAATTCATTGAGAGGGTGAGGGGCAAAAAGCAAAACAAAGGGAGAGAAGAGGAAGAAATAAAAGGCTTAACTTCATTGTAGGTTTACTCTTGCTCTAGTAAACAACACAGTCTCCAAGTATTTCCATTACCTGTGGATAGTTTTCAAAGTAAAATTCACCGTGACCTTTCCTGTGTTCAAAGGTCACCACTGGCTGAGTCAAGTAACCACAAGTAATCTCTATTACATTGTCTTAAGATTGGTAAAATCAGTGCTTTGAAGTGAAGAATATGAAGATCTAAATACAAACATAATTCTATGTCTCCAGACAAAATGGAATTAACTGTGTACATGTATGAGAGAGACAACACCTTTCTCCTCCCCAAATTGCTTATCTACTTAATATGGATTCAAATACTGCAAATACTTACATCTGTTGCTTTTGGAAGTAGAAATGTTGTCTGTCACTCGAAACCTCATTAAGAAACTGGTAGGCATCTCCATTTCCAGGAACAAGTAAGGACATCAAGAAAATCTGATAACTTGTCAAAGAAAAACTGTACAAGACAAGCAAGAACAGTGGCTGCCTTTCCTTCTCTGCATCCAAGCAGGACTCATTACATGCTCCCTCCTCCTTGACACACACATGCCTTTGTACTCTTGAAGGGAAAGGGCAACATGGGGCAGAAGGCAACACCTGAAGAAACAAACCAGATAAAAGAGACAAGACAGAGTAACATGAGCAAAAGAGGCGAGGTAACATGAGCATATCTGTTTAATATACACACATTTTAATCATCTAGTATTTAGCCCTGAATTTGAAGATGGAGCTGACAGTGGTTATGAGCACATGCATAATACCTACTGTCAAACACTGCTGCACTGCAGAAGAAGGTGGCAATCAGAATCTCTTGGAACCACTTATTGTGAAAGGTAAAAATGCAATATAAAAAGGAAAATAATATGGAGCAATAGTTTCTACACTGAACCAAAATCTCATATCAGATGCTCGTGCAATGAATACTACAGTGATATAATTTCCAGTGTAAATTACAGTTTATATTAAAAAGAGAAAAAAGGGGGGGAAAAAAAAAAGGAAAAAAGTTTAAGCTTTCATTCATGTTGGTGACTTTTGGATATATCATCTGTGTACCTGTGTATCTAGGTATAAATATGTGCATAAGCATTATATGTGGGTATTAATATATGAATACCCCAAATATTATAAAATCAAGATAGAGAAAACCCCTCTTCCAAAAGCAAAAGCACAAGCCTCTTCCAGCCTATGAAATAAAATACAGAGGTAAAAAAGAAGTTACAGATGAGGAAAGCAGTATGCTGTGCATACCATTTTGTGTGACACAAAGCCTACGTGTCCGTGGCTAAGACTCATGTCACTGTTTCAAATGCAGGGGTAAAACAGCTCAGACAAAATCTCTGTACATGGCAGTTGGGGCAGACAGTGGAGCTGAGCCAGCAACAGTGTTGTTCTGTTGTAGGCTAAGCTGGTACAACCGTATTCCCAGTGTGGGAAAAGTCTCTAGATCTTTGTAACTTTCTGATAGTGGCTTCACTGATTTCATTGTGGTAGGCAAACAGCAGCGAGCTTCCTGCACTGTTTTCATTCCTGGTCTTCTCCAATAAATTAACTGAACTTTTTCTGAAGGAGATAAAAAAATCTCTTGGAATGCATCTTAAAAAAATTTGATTAACTTCTCTTTTATTGTAGGGTCATAAACAGATCTGATGCTCAGGGAAGGCTGCAACCTCCAAGACTGTTTAACTGACAAGGAGATGACTCCCACCTTCTGTATATGCAAAACTGGATGCCTGAGCAAGCAATATATTCTCTTTCTTTCTTTTAATTGAATGCCTCTGATCATATTTTCACAGAACAGGGTAAAATACAGTTACTCTGAAATCAGATGTTGACTTTTTTATTTGTGATAAGTTTTTCCTTGATTTGAAATATGAAGACAAAAGGAGTTCCTTGAATCAGAACTGCATTATAATTCTGCCCATCAGTAAATTTGCCTGACTCACCATAAGCAAGCTGTCTTTATCAGTTCACCAGCTTTTGACAAGGTTACCAAGCAGCTGCTTGCAAAACCTGTGGAGTGTCCCACTGGCAAAGTAATATCCTATTAGTCCAACTGTGCTAGATGGGGTAAATCAGGCAAACTTGAAGCCTTATATCCTTCTTTAACAATGCTTTTATGCATTAGAAACTAATGTGTACTGTTCCTTCACAATCTGTATCTGGCTTATTACAGCTTCACCATGTCTAAGCCACAAAAGAGGTACAAAGGTGTCAAGATGTAGTGCTCCTGTTCAGAATCATCAGAGGGAGTTTTCAGAGCTAATCAAAATTTATTACTGAAAAGGTGCTCTAAAAGTCATAACGCAAATGTGGCTCCCCCACAGGGACAGAGGAGCAAAGATGAAGGGAAATTAAGAATCCTGAGAAAAGTTGCAGAAGAGTGACATTTGGTTATTACCATGGTCAGATATCTATACATTGCCGATAAACAGAAAGTCTTGCTTGCTTCATAAACTCAAAAACTCAAACTAGATAATTATTAGCAGCTAAAGCAGTGCTCATCATGTGACTCTTACTGTTTCCTTTGTGATGCTTATAGATTAAGAACCCAATGAATTTGAGCCTGCTCACTGGAGCCCCCAAAAGTGCATGTCAAATTACTGAATAACAAGTTTTAACAATACAACTGCAGAGATTTAACTGCAAGCTCTCCTTGAGATGGGGTGACTTTTCTTGCAGAGACTCAAACATTGTTTATGCAGAAGACTATTTAATTTCATATTGACAGGGTAAATTTTCTTCTTCTTTAACTCCTTGAGCTATCTTCCTGAGGGCCAGCCCACCATCAGTGCCAACACAAGGAAAGATATGTGACTGGTAGAGATGAAAATGAGTTTGTTTCCCCAGAAAAGCCCCTTGTGCTCTGTGGCACTGTTCAAGGGCACCATCACACTCCTCTTGGGCTCACCAGAGTTGACTGTGGGTGCCATTGAGCTGTCTACCCTTTCTCAATAGCTCTGTATCCAGGTGCAGCTGTTTCCATTTCAAGGTGGTGATGTTGTTTTGGGCAGCCAAACCTCTGCTGCCTGTTTCAGTAAAGGAACCTCATTGCGGTGCCTCACAGGAAGAGACCTTCTCCTGTCCCCCACCCCTCTCAACTGCACATACATATGTGCTGGAGAAAAGACCAGTCCCAAGTTCCACAATTCATTAGGAAAAATGAAACTGAAATGTACAGAGCTGAGGGAATAGAAACTTTAAGGTTTCTTCTAATGAACTGCCATACTGCATGTATTTGGAAGGTAGGCCAAGACTTCATGTTTTTTAAAAAAAAATTCCTAATGGGAACAGTTTATGACTTGAAATCTAGTGCATTGCTGGTTTGGTTTTGCAGCTAGGCACCTAAATACAGCTTAATACCTAAATACTCAGAAATACAGCTTTGACAAGAATATACATATGTTTTCAGATTGCCCCTTGCTGCCAAAATATACACTTCAACCACATTTTCAATGAAAGAGTTAATATAATTGTTAGACCCTGATCTAGTCTGAGACTTTGTCTTACAGGGCTTATCTAGCTACATCATTTTCTCACTTATACTGGTATCCCCAAAATGTGTCTCCTGTTTCATACACTCTATAACCTCACTCAAGAAAGTTATTAATAAAAGTGCTTACTATTTTAACCCTGAGTGACCGAATCCAATTTTATGCCCTGTACCGAGTGTTCCTCTGAACAATTCAAAGAAAATTAATGTTATTTAGCCTGAGGCTCAGAAGCAACAAGAGAATTAGCATGCATGTCACTGTGTTCAAATCCCTACAAAAGTTGACAATTCTATTTGCAAGTATAATTTCAGACTGTCCAGGGAGATGACAGACAAGCAGGTGCAGACCAGCCTGAAAAGGAAGCTGCTCTAAGGCAGCACATGTAACACAAGCAGAGTGAATCTCCCCACTGCCCTGGACAGATTTTAAGGACATGCTTTAATGAATTGTTTGACACAAATCTGAGTATATTAAAGAAGAAGGACAATAGAAGGCAAGCAAAGTATTAGTCTGTGCATCCTTTCCAAGCCTTCTGTTTGCCAAGGCAGCAATAGCCTTGTTGTCTCCACTGGAAAACTGGGGAACTGAACATTCACGTTGCAAAGCAATGAAAGAAGTGCACTTACTACAATAATTCAGGGAAAACACTGATGGTACTGGAATTCAATAGCAAGGAACAGCTTTTGTAGCTGGCTAAATGCGGGAGGGAGGCTTGACAGAGGCCATTTTGGCAGAAAAACTAGATGTTATGTTCAGTGTATTCTGAACAAGTACTTGGCACACAAATTGAACTCAAATGTATTCAAGGAACAACAAGCTGTGAAATGTGTGTTTAGCTTAGTAGATTGGCAATAGTAGCTTCTGTCAAAGAAAGGACCACCTAGTTTCTCCTGTTTGGAGGTCTTGCCTACTACAGTTTGTCACAGACTATATGCAGTTCATAGAGTTTAGTTTTTCCTGTCATTTGCCTATTAATAAAGGCAGGATTGACTTTCCAGCGGAGCATTTATATTACTGAGAAATTAAATAACTCGGTAAACCTCGTTAAAAATTGTCACTGCAGAGCATGGTATGTTACTTCTTAGTCATCTCTCTAGCATTGGTTTTTTACTTCTAGCACAGTCAAGGCCATGGCAATTGAGGTTAAAAGGTGTCTCTTCTGTCCCTAGCACGTTACTGCTGAAACTCAGGGAGCTGATTAGAAAGAATGCTTTACACATCAGCTGCTTGCGCTGAAACGTGCCTCTAAGAAAGAGACAATACAGATCTTGTTAAGTTTTATCCAACAATCTGATTTGTGTGTCTAACAGTAGCTAATGGAACATATTATACATGAGAGCAAATAGTAGCTCCAGGCTAAGGCTTCCAAAAAAGCAGAATGTAGCCATATATTGCTGTGAGACCCTAGAAGCTCACGCTTATACAATGTACAGCCTGTCTAGCACTGGGGCTGCCACTGGAACCTTTTTTTTTAGCTTGGAAGTATACAGGGAGAAGGCAATTTGACTTATGGAAATGAACAGATATAGGCATGAATTTTCCCCAGGACTAGTCCTTAGTGTTTTGTTTTTTTTAATCCATTAATAGAATAACGTATTGTTTTCATTAATTTTCTAGTCCTCTTTGCATAAAAGAGGGTGCAAGCTTGTTTTGTGTGTGTGTTTTTGTTGTTTGTTTGTTTTGGTTTGTTGTTTTGGTCATAGCAAAAGTTTGAGAAAAATTGTACTATTCAAACCGTAAATAAAAGAACTTTTCTTATTTAATGGCATGTGTTTTAAATAACATAGTTTTGGATTTCTGTTGTTGTTGTTGGTTATGTGAAAGAGGCTTGTTTTTCTGCAAAATTTCACCTCAAATGCTCCAATGTTATTATTAGGTGCATTTCTTCTAGAGTTATTTATTGGTTGAAAATTATTAACTAGACAAAAAACTTGCTACATGTCCACTTCAGAGATAGATATTCTTCTTCAGGATAATATACAATACCTACTGACAAGCAAGAATATTGTATTTAAAATTTACATTAGTTCAAATACAAATTTCAGAAATACCTTAACAAACTTGCAAACAGATTTATTGTGTTAAATCACACTTTTTAGTATCTGTAATTGATGGCCATGTTATCTGGCACAAAGGTGTCAGGGTTTTTCCACCAACTGAAGAGGCAGAACTATTTTATGCAATATGAAATATGACACAAAGTTGCACAAGCTTGGATTGCTTTTTACATTTCTCTTCATGCAATGTTTTCTAAAATTTGTGTTTACTATAATGATAATTTAGTTGTGTCTTCTCTACTCCCCCAACAAATCTTGGAAATATTGACATATAATTTGATATTTAAAAACAAAAAAGCCCCGAAATATTGCTGGGCTCCTTCATACTTCTTAGCTTCTTTTTGTGGGCATTTAACTTCCTCAAGTCCTGACACATAACAGTATGGCCACGTGACTTAAAAATATGCCACATTTTCTCACTTCACTACATGACCCTGACACCTGATTCTAAGGCAAACACCTATTATTGAAAAAGATGTGATGCTATCATGGGCTACTCATAATCGATTAAACACAAGCCTGAATTCTAACGAATTTCAAGTGAGAAGCACCTCTCTAATGCTGAAATACTTAGCAGTACGAATCTGAGATCTGGATCAGGTTGCCACTCCTTCATGCATCCCTAAATTTAACATCCAAATCTGTTTTGTCTTCCTCTAATAAGCCACTGGCTTGTAAGTCTATTACAAACTTACTGACCCACCTTACTACTGAATGCTTAGCGCAGTTTATTCTGCTCTTGTACAACTGCAGTTGTTTATTCATTCACTCTATTTATCAAGCTGATTACTACAAGAGCATACTTACATCAGCCAGCAGGAGAAGCCAAACCAGGCACCATTAAAAACCAGTGCTCTTTACAGGTGACTAATGATGATACAAAAGAGTGCTTGCAACAGGAAGCATCTTGTCACTTAAAATACAATATATTAAGTACAAGATTAGACCAAAAACCCCACAAATTATTCAGCACAGTACATCTTCCCAGGAATTCACTAGTGCCCAGTGCTATTGTCATGACATCTTATGAAATTGAGTTATTTAGCCCTCACAGCAGATTGAGAACAGAAACTGCAAAAGTAGGCCTCTAACAAAACCCCTATTCACTCCATTGAGCAAAAGTTCAGCTCCTTTATTTGAAACAGCTCAAATACAGTATTCAACCAAAAAGCAAACCCAGACTTGACTACCTTAAACAGCTGATGTATTACTGAAAATTGCCATATTAAAATCCTCCATGACCTGAGCCGACGGCCAAACTCACCCGTGGCTCAATTCCTTTGACTTCAATGGAGTTGTGCTGGCAAGCACCTCAGCTGTATTTGGCCTAGTGCCATTATTTATGCAAGGCTGTGCTGTGTGTCTTCTTTTGATAAATGCCAGCACTGTAGAGCTCCAAAATATAAAGAAAACAACATTCTTCAGTAATCACAACAAGATGAGAAACACAGACACACAAACTGCAGCACAGCAGATAAACAAGAATTTACAGCTGTGCTATACACAAGCACTTACCAGAAGTTTTTCCTTATATTTTAAAGAAAACCATAATGTCATAAATAGCACAAGCTTCTTTCTAGCAAATAGACTACAATTTGACTCTTTCATCTTCACTTTGAGTCACAATTTTTCAATTAAAAATAGAAGTGGGGTGAGACGGATATTGACTGACTTTCTACTATGTAGAGATCCTCATCCTCAGCTTAATAGACTTGCAAATGCACCGTTATATCTTTAAATTTTGAAATATTTAGCACCGCTACATTACATATAAAGTAAAGCAAAATCTTTATGACTCAGAGAAACATGACTATTAGTTTAAAATCAGAAAACATGTCCATCAATTGCAGGTACTAAAAGCTTTAGAAAGCTTTTGAAAGCGAAGGCTCTGACCTATTGTTTTACTGAATTGGTATAGAGGATCTTCATACACTCGTTAAGGCAGTAGAAGGCACTAAACAGCACCTACAGAGCAGGCTGTGGCACCTGTTTCTCAGAGACTGACCAATCCATCAAGAACTCTGTGCCAGTGCACAGCCTGGCTGAGGAGCAGTGAATGCAAATTCCTGACAGCAGCACCCTAAAGGCAGCATTTTCCAGTTCCTGTGCTGCGGTGGGGGATTTTTAACAAGTTAGCCTGGTGTATGTATGTATATAAGATCAACTTACTTTTTTCCTGACATTTATTTGAACAATAAGAATTTATAAAAACTATAGGTCTTCTGGAAACACTGAATGTGTACTCATGTCATTCTTTTGTCTGCTTAAATACAACGTTAACCTTCTATATTCATTCACACATGCAATGAAACTGTCATGTGTTCCTGACATGGTCACCCACTCGTGAGAAATGAAAATGAGCAAGGGCAAATTTAAAAAATAAAATAAATTAAAAACAAACAAACAAAAAAACCAAACAAACCCCCTCCCCCAAAAGTCCAAACAAACAAAAAACCCCAAACCAACCAAACAAACTAAAAAAAAGCCTGAAGAACACATTGGTAACTGCATATTCAGTATTGTTAATATCTCGTGAATCAGTTCTGCTAAAAGAATTTGGCACAGGAAGATAGGATAAACACAGATTCTATGAAAATATGTGAAGGTATATTTTAAATGAGGAACAAGAAAGGTTTAAAATACATATGATACCACTAAATCTGATGCCACTTTTATTACCTTAGGCAGCCTATTTAACTGCGGCCTCAGTTTACCCATTTGAATTATGAGAGAATGTCTCCATATCTAAATGAACAATTTCCACAGGAAGGTAGAAAAGTTTATGACAGAAGGGACCTTTGGTGTGTATCCAGTCTACCCTCTCTGCTCAGAGCAGCATCTACTTTGAAGAGCCCAGGTCTGACTTCAGAATGAAATCAATTTGCTCTGACTTTACCCAGTTAAGCTCCAAGTATCTCCAATAGTGATACTTGAACCTTCTCCAGTTCTTTATGAACATTTGTTTTCCACAATTCCACAAGGGAATTTCCTGCATTGCAGCTTTTGTCCATTCTCTCATCCTGTCACTGTGGTCTTTGGAAGGCAATGTCTCTGTCTCCTCTACACACTCCCATTAGCCAACAATCAGGGCTCTCTCCCCTCAAAATTCCCTTCTCCAGGCTGAACAATCCCACCTCTCACAGCTTCTTGTACACCCTGTGGTCCTGCCCTAATGGGCACAGTGTCCCGCTGCTGGTCTCCAGCTCCATCCAGTGCTTCAGTTTCTCTCTCCTACGGAGGAGCCTCAAGCTGGGCATGCTGCTCCAGGTGCAGCCTCAGCAGCACCAGAGAGAGAGGAAGGATCAATGCCATCAGCAGGACAAGACTGGTGAGCAATGTTCAGCTTAGCTTCATGGTGCTGGTTACAACCTGGTGGTCCTGCCAACTTTATCTTAAACCAATTGCAGACATATTTTGAAGTGCTCAAAGCCTGCAGAAATGGTTAAGTAGTACTTATGCAAGAAAGAATGACAACCTGTGATTTTAATCCTACCCAAAGATTTACTTAACTAAATTATCAAAATTTGAACTTTATCTGAAAGAGAGATCCTGAAGAGAAGTGTCAGAGACCTCTTAGCAAGAATATATTTATTATTGTGTTGTACTTCCACTGCTATCAGATGGAAGATTAAAGTAGGGAATAAAAATTGTAATTTCATCATCTGATGTGACAACTGAGTCGCTCCTTACTGTCTAAAAAAATAAATGAATAAATGAGAAGATAGAATGTTTAGCTAAAGACCAAATCAGTATTTGTACCTGTCTTCAGCTAAAGCACGTCCCTTTCTTCGTTATTTTCCGTATTGTTAACCTTCACCAGATCATCCACTTAAAACATGGTTATGTATCACTCCCTTAGCATGATCCTGCAATCAGCACAACACAATCACCTCTCTTTTTTTGACACTTGACCATTTTCTTCCACTAATTCCCTTCCAACAACTTCATCCCTGACAATGTGCAGCTATTGTAAACTGATTTGGTTTTTTACCTCCTTTTTAATAAGCTCCTGAAGCACTGCCTTGCTGAGAATATTTCAGACAGGTTTGCCACTCCCATTACATCAAATATATGCACATTACTCCTCTATCTTCTGCAGACAAGAGGATATGTCTGCTTTCCTGCAAACTTTCTTTCCAGTGGCAATCAAGGTGTTCAAATCTGAACAGTGTCAGAGACACCACCCTAACAAGTGAGCTGCTCAGTACTATCCAATCTGCAGGAACATAATACTCTGCAGTCAAACACACTTTTCTAGTATATGAATTTCTGGGTAGAGTAGCAAACTAGCTTTTCATATTCCCAGGGATTTTGACAGTAGCAATTAAATACACCTTTCAGGATTTGTCCAAATACAATTTTGATTTTTGATGGCTATATTAATCATGTGGAGCTTAAAAACAGGATCAATATGGGACTTTCAGGTTAGTAAATCTGGTCTCCTGCTATTGTAAACAAGGTTGTCACACAATCTTGCTCATAATTGTATCCAATTTTATTTCACATAGATTTTGCTATTTTTTTCCCCTAAATCCTTATTACCACTGGAAGGCACACCAAACTTACCTCACATTCTGCACTCTGACCCAAATGTATTCAGAGCCACTGAAAAGTCTCTTGTTTCTTGTACGTAATCCTTTCACTTAGCTCTCTAGTTCTACTGTTATCACTCCTTTCTTTTCTTTTCCTCCTATATCAAGTGATATAAATAAAGGACTTTCAGATTCCTGTCAAAGATAGACTTTCCTCCAAAATCACCTCTCCATTTCTTTTGTTTCATGGTTTAGCTTCCATGACTGCAGAAGGCCAGGACTTCATTGCAAATGTAGTCTTCTCCATAGCGAGGCAAAAAAGTATTAATGACTCTCTGTCTTTCAGAAGTGTTTGTCCTGATGCAGGAGGCTTTCCATGGACATGGCCTAACTGTACCTGCCTTCTGTGTGCTATAACTACAGTCAGAATACAAACCCCAGTTCTCAGAAGAGAAAGCAGCCAATGTTCAGAAGTATCCAAAGCTGAGGAACTGCTGCAGCTGGTGGGGACTGAGGACAATTTTCTTATCAGCTGGTTGTGAAAAACACACTGATGGAGTAGAATAGTAATTTGTAATACAATATGGCTTTTACATGTTGAGGTTCTTAAATTTCATGACACTGGCTGTAGAGCTATAAAACACTAGATTATGCAGTTCAACACTGCTGCTAGTTCACAACAGCCACCAAATACTGTTACCTTCTGAGAGATGACTGTCCAGTGGGCTAAGGCAAATTGGTCTCAGCCTAGTTCTCACCTGAAGAGTCATCTTCATTAAATGCTTCATACAATAAATTTACACTAAGCAGTGATTGTGGAAGTGACAAAGATTGAATAGACATTTTGTGCCACATCTATCATGACTCCAGGCAATCCCTCTTGGTCATGGTTGAAATACTTTGCTGAGAAGTAAAGACAGGGGTGTTTATCTTCCTTCCCTGTACCCAGCTGTCTCCAGGAGAGGAGTAAATAAAGATGAAAGGCTTCTCAGACAGAAATTAGTCAGGTGAATTCATTTTGCTTCAAATTCTTTTTATATGCTTATATCTTAGACGGTATTTGAAGGGAGATACATGCATTTTTCAAAATTTAAAACTGCTATGGAAGGTGCCATGCAAAAATTTTACCATTTACATGCGAGACCACCTAACAGATAGGGCAGGGAGAGAAGAAGGAAGGGTTTAAGTATATCAACAGAAACTAAAATTGCAAAACTCTAATTCACCTTACTGCAGAGGCTAGACCCCAAGTATTGACTTTCTAGTCTTTTTACACTCTTGAAACATTAATTTTTGCCTGATATTATTCCTTACTTGGATAAAATCGTTTCTAAAATCTGAGACTAAGTTTCTAAATCTGAGACTAAGATAACTTAGCCTCACAATGTTTCTTTAAATATCAATTAAATGAATTATTTCATTGTCTAAACATCTGATTTAGTTTGTTCTTCAACAATTTGAATTTCATACATCTTCATGCACGTGGTTAAAATACATAAGAAGAGATAAAAGACATGTAAAGCTTATTCCTTTTGGGTCCCTAGAAATATACACAAGACTTCTATTTAAATTCAAAATGAAACCCTTTTCCAAATTTTCTGGTTTAATTTCTCACATAATATATATATTCCTCATCCAATATAAAAAAATATTTTAATGCTTAACTTTAACCCTTGGCTTCATCTTTTCTGTATTTTCTTCCTTTTTTATTTTTCTTTCTTTTTTTTTTTTTTTGCAAATCAGTAACTGCATAGACAGAATATCCCAAAGATTTCATAAACCTTCAGTTTCATAGTTATTTTTCTGAAACATTAAGGATTCTCACACAGGAGACAGTGCATAGTGAATCATAGGATGGTTTGGGGTGGAAGGCACCTTAAAGGTTATCTCGTTCCAACTCCCTAGCCCTGGGCAGGGACACTTTCCACTATACCAGGTAGCTCAGAACTCCATCCAACCTGAACACTTCGAGGGATGGGGCATCAACAACTGCTCTGGACAACCTGTTGGGGTGTCTCGTTGCTCTCATGGTAAAGCATTTCATTCTAATATCTAACCTAAGTCTGCTCTCTTTCAATTTGAAGCCATTCCCCCTTGTCCTGTCACCACATGCCCTTGTAAAAAGTCTCTCTCCTGCTCTCTTGGTGGCTCCCTTTAGGTACTGGAAGGTTGCTATTAAGTTTCCTCAGGCCCTTCTCTTCTCCAGGTTGAACAAACCCGACTCTCTCAAAGTTTTCTCATAAGAGAAGTGTTCCATACCTCTAATCATTTTCGTGGCCCTCCTCTGGACTCACTTCAACAGGTCAATGTGATTCCTGTGCTGGGGACCCCAGAGCTGAATGCAGCACTCCAGGTGTGGTCTCACAAGAGCAGAATAGAAGGGCATGATCACCTCCCTCAAATTGCTGGCCATGCTGCTTTAGAAACAATAATGAAAGAGAAAATGCTGACACAAAAATACAGTCTGCATGTTGAAAGAGAAAAAAAACAAACAACCAGAAAAGCACCACAAAAAGAGTCCATCCCGCTCCACCAAAAAAAGAAAACAAAACACCAAAAAACCCTCTCCTATCTAATCAATCTGTAGCATTATAAGAGCCATGAGTAAAAGAAGATTGGTCAAAATCAGGCAGAAATACAAAAATAAGAGTAAGCAGTGTGTTTAACTGGAAAAGGAATTCCTGTTGACAATAGCAGGAATTACAGGAGGAAGAAAATAGGATTACATCACAGTAGCTGAAGCTATAGGGGGAAAAGCGGCCTAGAGACAAAAAAAAAAAAATACCAAAGGAAATTAATGTGTTGATAAGGCTGCTACTAAAATGGAATTGACTGTTTCTTGGTATATAAAAGAATGTCAGAACTAACAATAAAAGTTAAATGTACAGTGAATGGCAAAATTATATGCAAACTTCAAGGTGAACTTTTTGAATCACAAGGATTGCAAGGAGCTGCAGCAAGTTGATGTACTGAGCTTATTAGCATTCCACAATCCTTGCATGAACAACATTCCCTTTTCTATTATGAATTCAAACTTTCACAGCTCCTAGAATGATTTTATTCAGACTGCTGTTTTGTTGGGGTATTTTATTGTTTTTAATGGATAAAAGAAATTGAAAAGTAAGGGACTCACAATCTAAACAAAAGCTAGCTAACAGGCTCCTTTCTAAGAAATATATGGAATTATTTCTAAAACCTGTGTAGAGAGTTAAAAGACAAAATTTTTCAAGCTACAAGACCATTCTTAGATGTTTGTTAGACTGAATATATTTGCAAGGAGAAAATCATCGTGAATAAAATATTCATACTTAAGAAAGGAAATTTCCTGTGCAATAAGTCCACCCAAGTATTAATGCAGGAAGGACAATTTACCTCCCTGGGGAACAAATAAAAATAAATTATTTTTGTGGCTAACAATTTAAATAACTGAATTACCTGATCTGCTTTATCTTCTTCCTTATAAACACATGTTGACAAGAATGTGACAAAACATTAAAAAAACTCAAACCAATTATTTCAGACACTGAAATGATACAAAAATTCACAAAGTCATGAGATACCTAGCAGATCCCACTCCTTGCCCAACTACATGTATCAGGGATTTCACAGAACACAGTTTTAAACCTTAATGTATTCACTGACGAAGAGAAGGGTGAGGGGGCAGGAAGAGTATATATATCCCTTTTACAGCAATGTCCAGTTTGGTGTGAAACTATGGGCACATCAAATACCTGACAGTTCACTTTCAAAGTTCTGAGCATATGACTAAGCAATGCTTGCATTCATCTTTAGGCCATTTCTTTGTACTGAATTGGACTTCCTCCTGCCCAGATGAGTCTTTGGAAACAAGCCACATACAAACACAGATTGACAGAAGGCTGTTTAGCAGGTTTGAGCTGGGCTGGTTTTGGTTCTGTTTTGAATATGCTCTTACCCACACTGGTCATGACTAATACTTGTTATGATCAAAATTGTGGGGTTAATCCCCTTGAACACTATTAGTTTAAGGATACATGGGCTGTGGATTCCATATTACCTTTAGATAACCTGAAAAGACCATGGCCTGACAGAAATATCTATTTCACTACTTAGATTAAATTCAGTTTAACTGGTAAAGCTTTGTCTTTAATTTCTGCTGCAATTCATTACCTCCAATCACAGAGGGTAATAACCTATTTTGCCAATTATACCTTTTTCATTTCTCTGCAATTCATCATTTTTATTTGATTTTTAGGTATAAAATGAAAAGCATCAACCAACAAAATTACTTAGGTCCATAATGACCTAGTATAATGAAGCCATTCATCATCAGTACCAAGTCTTACTCTGAATAGATCCTACAAATAGTTTCAATTAGTAGCTTTACACAAGTACTTCTGTAAAACATGCATTAAACACTGTGCCTGATCCTGAGGGTTGCTGAGTTTGAATTAATAACAGCTGTAAGTCTTTTATGTCACTCAGTATGGTTCAGAAGTAGCTGATCAGCCCAATCAGAGCCTTTTAGGAAAGTCTTCACTCCAAAAGTCTTCATGCATAGAAATTTCTGACACAATTTAGCAGGAATATATAAAGTAACTGTAGTTCCCAAACTAGAAACGTAAGCTAGGACATGCAGAGAAATGAGAACAAACACTGAAGAGGAGAAAAAAGTTGTACCAATCACTAAATACTCTTTCACGATATTATTTCTATGAATATATAACTATTTGCAATTTACATTTGTTTATAATAAGGTAAGAGAGACATCTGTAAGCAAGAAGACAACCTTAAATGCAGAAGTGCCTACTGGATAGTACAGAAAATCCTCTCCCAGCAATATTATAATAAACTCATATACATGCATCTAGTTCATTAATTTTGGCAGCAGTTTAATTTCTTAAATTGCTCCTGTTACCAGATCCCTGCACAGGTTCCTGCTTTCACAGCAGAGATAACAAAGCATTTATTATCCTACACTGAGATATTCATGCAATTAATAAATAGAAGCCTTAATAAGGATACGTTAGAGGCAAGCCATGATGAGTGACACTGTACATAAGCATTACATGGATGTCCTCTTTCCAAAGTGTATATGAAATCACAGGTTGCCCAAAGAGGTGGTAGATGCTCTGTCCTTGGACACCTTCAAGGTCAGGTTGGAAGGGGCTGTGAGCACCCTGCTCTAGTGAAAGATGTCCTTTCTGAGGCACATTATTCTGTGATTCTAGGACTTGAACAGTGTGCTGAAAAGGAGATGCCATTTCTAGATGTGTGCCAGCAAAACTGTGGTTCAATTTACTGGTTTAAGCAACCAGACACCTCTGCCACACTCCACAAATAGATGTTATGTGATTAACAATCTCATTTGCAGAAACATTCTTGTCTTATACATAGTTACAGAAAGTTAAATAAGTAGTTATATCAAGCACTTCTCTTTCTCCTTCTCTATGGATGGATTACTTAATATCATTTACATTAAGGCACTAGTAAGGAACATAATTGCAATTGTTGACTAAAAATCCCTGCATTTTTCCTTAAAATGCTAAACATTCACTGTAAAAACATCTCTGTTTGTATCAAATACCTTCTAGCATCTTGAAGACCACTATCATACCCATGGCACAAAATATTTCTGTAACGACATGTAGCAGCATGTTTGTAACCAATGAATTAAGATTTTGCAGCTTTACTTTCTGATGTTTTTCACATATACTGAAAGACACTAGACAAAACAAGGAATATTGGACTGTCACTATATAATATGATGGCCATGACTTTACACTGTCATTGATCTAACATATTTTATTCTATTTTGGTGTAAGCTGTTCAGTCTCTTTTTAGCGATATAAATGAACACAATCTTAGTAGCACTGCATTGCATGAAGATCAGGCTAATATGCATATGAAAAAGACTTGTCCAGAATATGTTTCATACTGAAAGGGTGAAAAATAAGCCTCTTCTCACAAACTTTTAGTTGTGACCCATGACATCCACTAAAACTCTTAACACTATTTCAGAGACCACAGGTAAATTCAGAGAGGAGGGGAAAGAGAAGAAAGACTCAAATGAACAACCAGGGGTTAGTTATTTGAACCAGTTTTTCCATCTCCAGGTATTTCAGTAATTCTAGAGTATGAGTCTTTATCTCACACCTGCAAGGAGGGAGTCAACCACAAAGCAATACTGTATTCTAGACTGTACTTCACATTTTTTTGAAGGAAAAAAAAAATCAAGAGCTAACTACTCTATCTTATTACAAAGGATAGCCAGGTAAAGAAACTTCAATGAATATAAATATATGATCAGTCCAAGTAATTCCTAATACTATAATTGAATTATTTCTAAGATATATATACCAATGGAAAGAAATTATGTTCTGAAGGTTATTGTCATGTACTCTGTAGAGGGTAAACCTGTTTTATTGACATGCAGACTGTGCTAGAAAGGCAGCTTAATGGCTTAATTTTATTTGTAACATGCCTATTCCCATTACTTCGACTGAAATGAGCAGTTTAGCTTTTTGTCTGCATGACCCTAAGGTCAGAATATCACAATTTGCCAAGCACAATTCACTTGCCAGAGCTTGTAATATCAAGGTCTCATGCATCAGCATTTCACTGCATTTCTCTCATCAGCATTGTTTTTCCCAGGATGTTCTCAGCCAAACTTTTTTTGGCTTTATGCATCACAGACTGCATGATAGAAGTTTTCAGTGATGCATGCTCAAAGGGAAATAAATAATAAATAGATGTGTTCCAGGTATTGTGGATTTTGATCAAATGAATTTTTTTGGGAAAAAAACACAGTCAATGAACTCAATAGAAGTATCGTGAAAGAAATTCAGGATTTAAATATGCCCTGTTCTTACAGGCAAACACAGGTCAAGCACACTGGCATGACTTGACATTTCTTTGGTCAAACAGTATCCTCTCTGGAGTTAACTAGCAAACATCTGCCATAAGATCAATTGATTCAAGCTACTTACATAAGCTACAAAGTTTATGTGATAGTCTTAGGTCCAATCTGTATGTTGGGACATGCTCTATGCCTTTCTGAGATCTCTGCAACCATGGAAGAAAGTGATTCAGTGTCTAGGCTGACTGGATGATGTAGAAGAATTTGGCACCTGGATGCAAGTGCAAGTTTGTTGTCTGACTGAGTTTAAGTATCAGGAAATGCATGAAAACAAAATACACCTTCAATCTTGCTACTCAGACAAGACAGGTTTTAGCTTTGTGCCTGAACTTAACGGAAGGGGGGAAAAGGCAATTGCATTTACGGAATGAACTGTTTTTTCTCAGTATGGATGTCATTCTAAAGAAGAAAACATTCAACAATACTTTGAATGCGACACTGCACGTGAAACAACTTTTCTGTATCTTTAAAAGACAGTCTGTACCAATAACAAGAAAATGTCTTGTTTTAACAAGTTCTGGTCCTTGTTTTGCTACATGAGTCTTAAGAAACATACCTGCATGACACAAAGAGCCTTTATTAATGCACAGAGGAAGAGGACATGATGTCTTGCTGAATGGCCCAAGCCTCTCCATCCTGGTTTACGACCAGGAGTGGATTGGCTGTGCCTTTGAAGCTCATAGTTCTTGCTCACGTATAACAACAAGCAAGCAAGCTCACCTGCTATACCGATAACCTCAGAAACAGGCTAGCATGACAACACCAGTCCATTTTAAAATCCATTTAAGTCCGGTGCTAGCTATAAATGTACACTGTAAATTTTATCTTAAGTCGAGTATCTCTGGGAGTTTGTTTAGCAGTTGATATGGTTATACTATTAGAGGTCTCTCCAAGAACATATTTCTAACTCACCATCCAGCTACACATTCAATGAAAATCAATAACAGAGCAGGTGTTAGTTTTCAGTACAGAGTATTAGCATTATCACTGACCTGAAGCAGGAGTGTCATATTGAAATAGTGTTCATCTAAAATAAAGAAATTCATATAACTTTCATTTTCTCTCTAAAGCATACTAGGTAATCAGTCCCAGAGTTGAAACCATCTGTGTATTTTTTGAGAAGACATAAATAATATGTTGGTAACATTTCTTTCTTGACTCTATCAGTGTACCCTGACCTGAAATCCACAAGATAAAGCTTTTAGTAAATTTATTTAGACATTTATTTAGAAAAAAGTTCACTGGGCAACAAGAGCTAACAAAAGCAATTTTTTGTACTAACCATAGATTTTCCTGCAGGATTGTTGTATTTCACCACAACATTTCAGAATGAACATCACTCATAATATTCTACTGCGAAAACAAAACTGAAATCTGAGGAATAACGTTATGTCTCTGAACATTACCCTCTATCAACTTCTGATATTCAAATGTGCCTAAAACTCTCTGTATATGTAATACTATGAATTTGAAGGTTAATTTTTCCAAAAGAAAGTGTAAATGTAACTCCACAACTGGTAACTCCCTTTTCTGTGGTAATAAATTTCTGAACACAGTACAGTTAAACACAGTTCTTGGAGAATTTTTCACAAAACAAAGGGTGTACATCAAATTCTTAGTAAATTAAGAGACTACAGATTAGCAGCACTTGAGAGCACTTACAAATAATATAAATAATATAAAGTACAAAAATCAGCTTCACAAACCCCAGCTTCTTTTGAATTGGAATTTGAAACATGAAGGCATTTTACACCTTCATCCTCTAAAGGTCAGTTTATACTTTGTTTCCTTCATCCAACTTGTTCTGGATTTACAAGGTGACAGACTACCCTCGGTGCCTTTAATGCATTTTAATTTTACTAAAGAAAGAGAAATCTCAACTGATATTTCACAAAGCTGGGTGAAGACCGTAGGCAACAAAAGCCAAATGCCTGTTCCCTCAGAGTAAGTATATCTCAGCCTGTGAAAGGCACCACAGACTTTCACTTTTCTCTGAAGCATTAAGCACAGACTTCTGAGAGGACAGGATACTAGAGCTGTTGGACCATTAGTGCTACCTAGTATGTAAAATCATAATTAAGAAACACTCATTCAAAGTAAACAGAAGTCATAAAAGTAGAAAGCTTCAGACTTTTAAATAGTTAATCATGTTTCACAACATGAAATTTAAGATATCCTGAGAGTTAAGAGACACCAGTAGCTTGCTTCTACTCCTACAAAGTACTTACTGTATTTCTAATGATTGGCGGTCCCTTTTGGCAAGAAGACTTCCAATAAAAAGAACAGACCTTTGGGTATTTTCTTTGAGGGAGAAAGAGAAGGAAGAGGACTTGAATAGATGAAGATGATCAGGTTTTTTAGTGGTGCTGAAAAGCTGTATGTGAGGAATTAATGAAGAAAGAAGATTTGAATGAAAAACTGATGCATAAACAGAATCATGATGTACAGAAGACATTTTGCTTTCCAGGATATTAGAACTGTTCAATGGTATGGCAATTCCAATGTAGAGACAGCTATCTGAAGCACTTGACCTTATCCATTATGGGTTTGTGAGGTATTTGGTTTCTTGTTGTAATTTGTGTTGGGTTGGAGTTTTTTAATAGCAAGCAGGAAGTCATCATCATCATCATGGCTAGACTTTGTGAACGAAGATTTGGGAGGACTCTACCCATGCTTGCTGCAAGCGCGCTGATGGCTGGTAAGGCCAATGCGAGATAGGCAAGTCTGGTTGCAAAAGGCACAGCAGAAAGTCTCTGTAAGTGGCACTGCCAAGGCACGGTTCTTTCTGTGTTGTCTTTTCTCCTCCAGGCTGATTCTGCATGCGGTTTCAAAGGAGACAGCATCATTATAGATTGTGTGTCTCCACGTCTCCCAGTTGGAGGTCAGAGTGGACCACTGATGGTGGTCAATATGGCCAAGGCTGAGGTGTTGTTTCAGGCAGTCCTTGTATCTCTTCTTGGGGGCTCCTCTCTTGCGGCAGCCGGTGGCGAGTTCACCATAGAGCACAATCTTAGGGAGGCGGTGATCCTCCATCCTCGAGACGTGCCCTGCACAGCGCAGCTGCGTTCTCAGCAGCATGGCCTCGATACTGGTGACCTCTGCCTGTTCCAGAACGGACACATCAGTCACATAATCAGACCAGTGGATGTTTAGGATTGTACGGAGGCAGCGCTGGTGGAAGCATTCGAGGAGTCGCAGGTGGGGCGGTAGATGACCCAAGATTGAGACCCATAGAGAAGAGCAGACAGTACGATGGCTCTGTAGACACTGATCTTTGTATTTTTCTTCAGGAGTTTATTGCCAGACTCTTTTATGGAGTTTTCCGAAAGCTCTGTATGCCTTTGCTAACCTGTTGTCAATCTCTTTGTCAATCTTACCATCCAAGGAAATGATGCTTCCCAGATAAGTGAACTGCTGGACCGACTTAAGCTCTGAAGCAAGCAGGAAGTACTTTTTTAAGTATTTACATATCTTAATAAAGCAAATGTTTCTATATGAAGACAGACAGTTATGTTTTAAGACATGGATTATTTAATTTTTAAGAGGGTTCTCATCCTTTTGTCAAACTCACAGTGGTTAGCATGGTCTCTCACATCCCTCTGAATACCTTCTTAGTTCATCAAACTTGTTTGTAAAAATGGCAGAGAAAGATGCAGATCTGCTGTTGCCTTTCTGCTCTTATCCAGTAAAAGTCCATTAAAGTTGAAAACAGTGAAAAAATGATCACATGACTTGAGAGCACACACCTTGTTATAGACAGCAAGTAACCACAGAGACTTCTATAACTCACTTGAAGATGGTCCAGAACTGAGTTTGAAAATTATCTATCTCAAAGCTTAATAAAATATTTGCTGAGTGCGTCATTACAAATTACAGAATACCAACCAAATGTTTGTGCTATGACCTGACTGTAGGCTTGAGGGAGCTTTCCTGGGCTACTGAGATCGTTCATTTCTTTATTGTCATTTGTTTCAGATGACTGAAATAGATCTGAAAACTAGTTCCTGACTCTAGGATTTTTTCCTTTCCTATATTCATTAGAATATATTATTTGACAAAAATAGTACTGTACTGTGATACCTAAGGAAACATGGTGCCAGGCCAATGAGCATGACTAGTCAGGAATATTCCTTTCTATTATGCTGTTTCCTACCCCATACTGTGAAGAGAGAAATGTCTCACTCCAGGACTGTGTCTCAAATGAGAACTATTCCTTAGTTTCATCACTTCTTTACCTGTATTCAGTGAACAGTGCCTGAAAATTTCAAATTAGTTTTACTAGAATCCTCACAGCTCAGAACAACTATAAAGTTCTACAACAGCCTCAGTAACATTTGTAGTGGAACAATATTTTTTAATCAAAAATACCCAGACATAAAGGACTTATGAAAACAGTCAAGCAGAAGTAACTGACTGAAAAACCCCAGCATCTAGCTCATCTTGGTGACTTATCCCCAGTTTCTCATGGTAGATTAGGGAGGATCTTTTACTACAGTAAAAGTAGCACCTACTTTCTTCCTTAAGAGATCATCTTCAACAGCTTTCCAGACAGGTCAACGTACTAGAGCATTTTTAAAAACATTTGATGGTAGGCTGAGAGAGTAAAGAAAATCCTTGTGATAAAAATGAGAACCTAGTAGACACACACATTAAAGCAGACAAGTGTTAACACAATTTATAATCTGTATTTCATTAGAAAAAGAAATATATTAAATAATTTGAAATAATTATGGATGCAGAACAGAGCTTTAACTAGCTGAATGAAGATACTATATTTTTGCGTTTTTTCTTCTGATTTAGGTTTACCATTAGTGATTTGAGGAATGCTTACTATGTAAAGGAAGCTTGTGGAGCACTGCCTTTGTTAGGAATCTACGTTTTCTTTACTCACTCTGAAAGATGATCAAGATTTACTTCTATAGGTATAACACAGGCTCTTTTAGACTCTTCAAGTATGTGCTCCAACCATATTTTGTGTATTGGTATTTCTGGGTACGTGACTATTTTTAGGAAACTGGTTCTTCACTGTTACTGACTTGGGCTGTGTGCAACAGAGACAGACTGGAACCAAGAATCAATGATATTCAATTCACTGAGCATGTGGTAGCACATTTTTACCTTCCTAACTGCATTTTCTCACTTTAAATGCAGCCACTGCTGATAGCTGAGAGGACTCATGTTTTTCTAGTATCTTGAGGACAATATACAAGTGCTATGTGTTTATTAACAAAATGTCAGAGAAAATATCCTTGCCTTTTAAATATACATATCTGTGGAGGCAGACTTGGTGAGCCAGAGACAGGGTGCATTGATGGGAGTAGAAGGAAAAATCAGGCACGCCTTCAGGCTCAAGCAGGCTTACTCTCCAGTAGATCTGACAATTAAAAATTTTCAGCAAAACACAGGTTAAATGCAGCGAAACACTGTCTTCACCTGTTTTCAGGATTATTTATACTGCTTTTCTGTTGAGACCAAAAATTGGTGTTTGTTTTTTTTTTTGGGTTTTTTGTTTTTCATTTTTCTTTTTTTTTTTTTTTTTTTTTTTTTTTTTTCCCCCACCATGGATTGTCCAAGTAAGAGATATTAACTGTTCCTTTGTAGGGGATGCTATTGCATCTTGAGGCCATTATCACAGATACAAGACAACCAACTTTTACATATTCATCATCTACATGAGTCAGATTAAAAACTCAAATATAGATGTCTAGAAATCAACAAAAAATAAACAAAAAGACATGTGACTGTGTCTAGTTTAATTTCAAAACAGATGTGCCAACTTAACACCCTACACCTAAGTTTTGATTAAACTCAGTACCCGTTTCCCTCAGCTTATCCTCTAGCAAACAGCAGATAAAGTCCTCAAGTAAACTGCAGTTTATGAGAGCTTTAGTTTTATTTTGTGTGTAGTTTAAGTATAAATCTTGGTCCTCTTTTGATAAGCTAATATTAACTTCATAATGGACTTAAAAACCAAACAAAACTGTATCATTCATAAAAATTCCTCTGAGTATACATCAGGAGAGATGCAAATCTCGATCTGAATCACAAGCTTTCCTGTAATTTCTTTAGCATTGTTTATAAAATATATTTAAGCAGTAGGATGTTCCATTTATTTCCTCTACCCTAACCCCCTTTTATTTTATGAAAAAGACAAGCTTGCATCACAGGAGGAAATGTGTCTCACTCTGTTTTTTCCTGATACACTATTTATTCTCTCATTGATTTATTTACTGGAGGGCAAACATATTGTGCACAGCTACTTTTGTGATGCTGTGCCACTGAAATATCTGCTTTTGAGCATGTTATAAAATTGTTGATGCTACCCTAAGGGTTAATGCTTGCCCTTCAAAAAGCAAGCATTATTAATTTTTTTTTCTTACATTCCAGGACAGTTTTGTCTCATTTCCTTACATTTTGTGCATTCCTGTTTCTAATTTACTAAGGCACTGGACCACTTCAAGAGACCACCTATATGGCCAAGTTGATTTATTTGTAGTCTTATTCTACTTTGTAAATGGAAATCCCATGACTGTTCTTGCTTTTAGATTATTTTTATGTGTACATATGTAGAAAAAAAGGATATACATATGTGTGTGTGCATAATTTTATTTTAAACTATAAGAATAATCTGTCTTCAGCAAAGAGCTTGTGTACTGCCATGCTTAAACTGAAGCAGTCTAATTGGTATGTTGTACATTTCTGCATTCATTTTGCTGCAGAAACTTGTATAGTAGCTGCTATATCAATAATGTTTCTGGTTAGGGGGAAAAGGAATCAGTCTGCATCATCATCTAAACATGTACATTCCATCAGCATTAAGATTAATAATAGAAATTATATCAGAAGCCTTATGAGATGAGTAATTCCCATACGTATTTCCAATGGTTGACATTCACATTTCTCTTTAATACACATCTAGAAAATTGAATGGTAACAGGTATAAAGCTTTCATAATTCCACTATACTGATGCTTATTTCCTGAAAGGGTATTTTTTTCCCCCAGTACAGATAATTAAAGGATCCTGGGCCATTGTTGGGCCTTCTAGATGCTAATGAAATGCAAAAATTTAGGAAGTACCAAAAGAGATTTGCATCCATAAACGGATACAGGCACATAGCACGTGAGATTTTACAATGCTTACTATAGGTAAATATTTGGAAAACACAATAATTACTCTATACTATCAATATATATTTTTCTTAGAACTAAACATCTGTGAATCATGGAGGCTTATGCTATTGGAAGCATGAGCTGATGAAGTAGTGGTGGCAATTTTAGCTTTTAAAGGTATAAGCTCTCAGAAAACCTTATTTGCATGCTGAGTGCAGTACCACAGCAGAAATGAGAGGTGTAAGAAAGGGAGCACGACATGGCTATGAAAAGGTGTCACAATTTTAGGGTTTAAATATATGCCAGGAGCTGGAAGGCCACAGAAGGGGGGGAAGTGGAAATAAGGAAGAGTTTTAATAACTTTTTCTTTGTATTCAGAGAATGAAGCTCTTTTGAAACAACTAGCCAGTTGGAGAAAGCAACTGTCTGCTCTGAAAATGGGTTATGGTAATTTCAGCATGGGCGGATGGGGAAAGGAAGGTCAGGAGACAGAAGTAGGAAAGGAAATACAAACATATCTGTATTCTGTTTTCAAGTCTGCTGCTGGCAGTTCTCCTGCTTCTCACTCTGCCTCACCTCTCTCTGGAACTGAGCTGACTGCTTCCCTGTGTCCTCTGCTGCTCCCACTCCTGTTGCCAGTGCAGAGGCTAGGACACTTCATCTGCTCTCACTGTGCTCTTAGAGCCTTGAGCCCTCCCCAGAGTGACAGGAGGGCCAGGATTTACAGCAGGATGTCAGCTCCAGGTAGGAGGCTGACATTTGTGGGTTGGTATGCTTTAAACAGCAACTGGTAACATGCACAGATACAAGCATCTATGAACATACAGCAAATATAGAGTTGATTTTCCTGGGCTTCACCTAAGGAAAGAAAACTCAAAGATCAAACAATTCTTAAAAGCATGGATGAAAGGAAAAAAGGAATTTCTGTCAATCCTAAGGTCTTTTCTCTCTTTGAAAAAAATAAATTTCTGCCCTGTATGTTGCTCCTTAGAAGGACAAATCAAACTCCAATAAAATATTGGCAATACTAGTAGCACTAATGAAAGTACAATTCAAGTGAAAAAGAGATTATTAATTGATTTTTGATTCTGACATTTGTATTTGACTCTATCACATCAGGCAATTCCTTTGTGAAATGTCTATTAGTACATTTAACCTGTTAAGTTATACCCAGTTCCACTGAGCTGGGAATCTGATCTGAAGTAAGCAAGAGGAACACATTAGAAGAAGAGGGAGAACTAGCCAGGCTATAATCATAAGAAAACACGCAATTCAAAAGTGCAGTCACTGTTTCAACATCATACTGTCAGGAGAAGGCTGAACATCCTGGAGACATGAAATTTCTTGCTCTGCCACAGGACACCCAGGGTTCAGCACAGAGAACAGACTTTGGTCTGTGATCAGATTATGCCTCATGCTCATCAGAAGCATTTCTTACTTAATAGAGTTTGTCTTTAACAGAGCCTAAGAAGACTATTATTAAAAGATTAGGCTGCCTCTATCATCTTGCTTAATTTATTTTTTAGTGTAGAAGCTCCATGGTCCCCAGTCCCCAATGTAACAGTATCTGATCACAGTCAGACTGGTGGGACTTTATGGACATCTGTGTTATGAGCAAATCACTCAGTAGCCAGTTCAAGATCTGCCAAATAATGGACTCATCACAAACTATGCCTCAAATGAACCAGGGAAAAGAAGAAGCCATACACTGGATTCTAGTCCTTTGAGATGAAAATAAAGACTTGGGAGAAAGGTTTTGTACTAGGATACTCTGTTTACAAGAAGTGAACAATCACAGAAGAAAAGTTTTCCCTGGAATATTTTAAGGGAAATTTTACTCTAAAAATTTATGATGTTTCTGGATGGAAATTTGTATTGAAAGAAAGCTAAAGTGTATGTATGAGCCAGGCACTTCAAGCTGCCCTCACACAGCCAATTGCCCTCGAGTAAGGGTATTACTTTATAAGTCAGGTGACAATATCCAAGTCCTGACTCTTAAGCAATGAATTTAACCCCTCTTCATCTTCCCAGTCTCAGACGACACTTCCTCCACTAGGCTGTTGCCTCCAATTTGTCACAACAGGATGAAAGGTCTTCAACTCCTCCTGATTTAGCATGGGGACATTTTCGAAAACCTTTCATGAGTTTGACAGTCCTTTCACAGTGGCTTTCTAGACAACACATTTAATTGTGAAAGAGGAGGGAAGGAGAAAATGAGAATATCTAACTGCTCAGTGTCAACTGAGTGCAGAAAAGGGAGCTTGAACTTTAAAAGCAGATACTTTGAGGGACAGAACAGGTAGCAAAGGAAAGGATTAAACAGTATAGTGCCAGTTTAGGGAATCTTTGAAAAAGAATATTATTCATTCTGAGACTTTTACTAACCATCAATAACACACCTAAATAACACCTATCATATGTACTTTGCCAATTTTTTCCTTGCCTTTCCAGAAGAACAACTGTAAGGATTTGGCATCAAAAAGTCCTTGCTATTGAATTTTAATAAGAAAAATAAATTGGTGAAAGAAAATCACTGAAGCGAACAAGTGAGGGGTTAAGATGCATTTAGTCCTATGGAAGTTCATTCTACAGACCAGATCATTACCTAGACAAAACCATAAGCTTAGTCTGCACACCAGCAAGGAGGTAATTACACTTTTGCCATTGATGAGACATCAAGTCTCAGGTCACCAAATATTTCAATGCATCAACACAAATAAGTTAACATTTATAAAAAGAGAAAAAAGGCTGAATTATTTCCAATGACAGCTATCTAGCCTGAAAGTATACCTGCCTAATGAATGGCTGTCCATGGTTGACCATAGGTCGTGGCAGTTCCTTAGCAGTACTTCATGTACACAGATAGACCCTTGTGAGAAAGTTTGTCCAAGGAGAACTGTTAAGGATAGAAGTTTACACGATTAAAAAAAATATTTTTATCTGGACCAGCAATTTCCCCATAGATAAAAACATTAATCTTGATGAGGTCCTTAATTCAAACATTTATTTCCATTTGACAGTTGCCTTTCTGCAGTCAAAATTATACTATTTTCCTACATCAGAAGGTTATTATGAAGATGTACACATTAATGTTTGAATATTCTCAGATATTAGAGCAAGGGACAAACACAGATATTTCTACAGAAATGAAAATCTAACTTGCCTTTCTAGATTCAAGTCATGTTACTGGCAACTCTTGCGCTTGCAGTTCTCCTCTCTGCAAAGGTACCTAAATTCTACTTAAACATGTACATAAAAATATGGTAACAAATGTTACTATGGTGTACTAAAATTTTAATGTTCTGACATGAAAAATATCTGTTGTCTTGGCAATATTTTTATTATTTTTTCCCCACCATGTGTTTGTCATTTGTGGCAGTTGTGCTTTTTAAAACTGAAATTATGAAAAAGAAATTATGAAAAGCCACCTGTAGAAAAAGGCAAAGCCTACATACATTTAAATTTTTGACAGTTTCAGTATGACATAATGAACTTTAGAATGGAAAAAAAAGTTTCTTTTCTGTAAACCCCCTGAAAATTACATATGCACTATTAAAATGTCAAGAATACTGTGAGAACCCCTTCCCACAATAACCACAGGTCCCTGTAGATGAGAATGCTCTCTATTGAAATGCCAAGATACCAGGAGTGTAAAGAGCTGTGTCTTTTTAATGTTGAAAATTTGTTCTATATTCGTTATTTTCATGAGTGGAATAAAAAAAACGCTCAACAAAAATTTTAGCAGCAGAAGGAGCACACTTATATGAAGTTACAACATGTTTTACCATCATTTTTGTTTCGCTTTGTTTCTTTTAGGAGCTAAGCATAACTTGAGAAAAGACATTTTTGACAATGCAGAACTTTAAAATACGTGCTTCAAAATCTCCAAATTATAAAACTGCCTTAAACTAGATTTTACCTTGCTCTGAATTTTAACTTTAACAATACTTGTCATTCAGTTTATNTTTTTTTATTTTTTTTTTTCACTACAAGTTCCTCTAATACAGTTATTTTCTGAAGAGGGCAAATTAAAAAGGATAACTTGATGAGATACTTGTAATAAAACTTCAGAACTATGAGCTTCCAATCTTCCCCTTGAGCACTGAAACTTCTTGGACCTTTGACCAAAAAAAAAACCCCTCAAAACACACAAACACAAAATGAACTAGCTCAGAGAGAGAATGGAAATTACAAAAAAGTGCATAAAATATTTCCTACTATGAGTAATGAGTAATTTTTCTGTGGATCCACAAATCTAGTTATAGTCTTCTAGTAAAGTGTTTTCTGACAAAGTCTTTCCATAAGCTACCTATTTGCATAGGCCATTCTTTTTCTAGAACAAAAACATCCCTTTTGAGAGTTAAAGAGTTGTGCAAGTTGAGTTCAAGCTAAACGGAAAAGTCAGACCTAAACTTTCTGCATATAGTCAAACTGGACAGTCATATCTCAAAAGTAATAGCATTTTTCAACTCTTCTAGCTACTGACAGACCATTTGATGAGAATACAGCCTATCTATGGGCAATGACTCACCAAAACATTGACATATGTATGTGTTCTGCCTCTAAGAAGGGTTGAAGAAATTTGGAGACAGACTGAATCCTCTGCTACACTTAAGCAGGACATCAGAGTGTGCTGGTTGGTTATTTTTTTTTTTTTTTAATTAAGTTTAGTGTATGTAATCATCAGGAATGTTTACTTCCTTTTATCTTTTTTTTTGGAAAAGGGACAGCTTTTAACTGTTTGGATCTGTAAATTGACAGGCTTACTTAGAAATTTTAAAAGGCATTATAGACAAGTGATTTCGAGGCAACATGTTTTCTGTAGTGCTCCAGAGAAACATGGCACACAATGAAACATTTTGTCAATGACAAGTGGATTAAAAAAGCCCCAAATTTCTGATGAAGCACTCTTTTTAGAGGTGTGTTTAAGAGAAAAGAAATAACCATGAATTCTTCTCTAGCCATGCTTTCATGCTTAGCTTGGATAGTTGTGCTTATTTGTAATTCTGACTTGCGCTTCTACTAACAAGTGTCAATGGATTATTTTTACTCTTCATAGGAAAATGTTTCATTACAAGATTTTACTGTGATTATTTGATGCTACTTCCTAATAAAAAGCAGATAAACTATACTTTCATTCTGTATAATGTAGTGAAAATAATTTACAACTGTAGATGACAATTTAATTACCCACAAAGTTTAATTTCTCTTTTGTTTCTGAAAGCAATTAACTCAACCTCCTTGAGTTGATATACTTCTATTGAGAGAGGGAGTTTTACCATACTGCATGAAGCATTAAATCTGAACATTATGATGTGTCAGGTGATCAAGGCATTTATAAATGGATAACTGTACCATCATTACCCTACATGTGTAATTAGAGCCCATAAAAATTTTTACTTCCCATCCTGCAGCATGATCTAAAGTTAGGCTAATTCTAAACTACACGCTAGATACCAAATTCACAAATATATGTAAAAAACCCAAAATATATATCCTGAAAAAAAAGAACCAACAAACATTTCTTTTCAATCCTACTGTTTTATCAACTCTTATTATAGTAAGTTAACAGCAGATAATTGTTGAAGCAAGTGAAAGACTGCCCAAAAGTGCTGACAGGATTGATGCCCCTTCACAGCACAGCAGGATTAATCAGACACACTCCTGGTGGTGGGCTGCTCTATCGAGCACATGTTTGACCCCTTACTGAAGGTTCTACAATGAACATAGTTGTGTAATCCCTGTTTAGACACTGGGAAAAAAATTAACTTTTACCTTCTGCAGACTTACAGAGAGCCCCTATTTCCCACTGCTTTCAAACCTATCTTCTGTTAAATTCATCTCAACCCCAAAGAAGTGCTGTGTTTTAAGAGGTAACTTTAAATAAAAATGCTTGTCTCTCAAGCAGATGGTACAATATGAGATATTTGTTTAAAAAGGATAGCACTGTATAGTAGCACTAGCCCTTTTCATTGCTGCATGTCAGCTCTGGGAAAGGCAACTGAATCTCAGAGCTCAAGAAGAACTAGCAGAACTAGCCCTTGCCAGAGCCAGAGTCCACACTGGGGGGTTTCTTCATGCCTCAGCCCCAGATGCTCTCTGCACACTCCAGTCCCAGCTGCCTGCCCCCAACCAGCCAAGATATCTATCTTGACTCACTGAAGGGCAAGACAGCTCTATATGTCTTTGAAACACAGGTATGTTTTTCAGTCTGTAACTCATTAATTAATCCAGTTTCTATTAATTTCCTAAATTCCAGATCCAAGCCATTTTCATCTGTTGTCGCCCTCCTGTGAGTTCAGATGTTCAGTTCAGAAATGAGGCACTGTCCTTTGCAATTAACCATTTGAGTACATGAAGAATTGTGTCAGAGCATCACATTTGCTTTAAAAGAACACAGCCTGCAATAGACAGCTTGTTAGAACAACAAGATAAGTCTTTTTTTCATTAGATAAAAGGATACTTTCATGTTGGTCAGGAATACCTCTGTGTTCATATTGATACAGATCTCTTTTTTCTCCTTGTGACTTCAATTAAAGGAGAATGAGGCATTTCAGATTTTATTACCACAGTCACTGCTGAAATGTGTATTATATTAGAGATGTGCCATTGCTGGGATTTTAACAATAATTCAGACAGCTATGGAACCACTATCAATATGTCAGTCTCTTCTCTCTGTTTAACATCTGCTTCAAACAAATCTAAAGAAGATACTGGCTTGCCAAGTCCACAGTAAATCCTATGAATTTAATATAGATACCTTTCTAAACCACCTCTTATTAAGGATATATATATATATAAATGTGGATATATTCATAAGAAACTAAGTTCCCCAGGGCAAAGAGTGCTCACCATTACGTAATTGTTATCTACAATAGTAAAGTACCTTGCTTTCTGAGCTACCTTTTTTGTTGTTGTTGTTTGTTTTTTATTTAAGAAACTAATGACAACTAAATGCACATGAGAGACATGTTTTTACCTTTTATGATGTATTTTGTACATGGCATTTTGATTCCTTTTCATGAGAATTAAACCCCTGTTAGAAGCACAAATGACCAAGGCATTTACATCAGAAATTCCTTAGAACTATTCAAAGAGACTGGTACAGCACCAAAACATCCTCATGACCTGCAGTAAAGGAAAAAAAAGGAACAGAGGCAGGAAAGAAGAGGCCATGGAAACTGACGGTATCATAGCCAGCAGTATTCCAAGCCACTGGGCGAAGAGTCACAGGCACAGTAAGTGACACATGGCAGCAAATTCATCTGCAGCAGCTGAAGCCCAGACCAGTCCCAAAAATTGGTCACTGAGGCAGTAAACAAGTGTTCAGAGCAGCACTGAGCTAAACACACTCATACATGTAAGAACAAGCTGTCGTGCTCCTTCCCCACCAGCTACTGGGACAAACAGAGGCCAGAATAAGTTTTGGAAGGCAGCATGAGCAACCATCAGAAGTCACCCCAGTGTAGCTCCACAGGGGAAATGGAAAGCATCACTTTGCCCCAACAGACTAGGTAGGAGCTTGCCTTAGAATTTCCTTCCTAGCAAACACCAGCGGTAATTGTGGCTACCATGGGTTAGTAAACAGCAACTCCCCTCAGAAATACAAACCCTTTTTTAGACAAAGTCTCTGCAGGGAGAAATCTCCTTTGATCTGCATTGCCATCTGAATTCATACCTTTCTTCTCCCTGCAAAATTTGCTACACATTTAAGTGTCTTCTATGAATGTACAGTTTTATATAGTTACGATAATACCTTGTAATCATCAGAGATTGATTTAGCTCTACTCTTTTAATATGTGCTTTATACTCCACACTCTTGTAAAGTTTGGTGGCAAATTGCTGCACTTAGAAATATATGTTGCCATAAATTTTGAGGTAGGGCAAGGAAGTGCTAGCAGTCATTCTGTGATGTTATAAATACTTGCTTTCACCGTCTTTGAATATTACAAAAGAGTAAAACAAATAATATTGATTCAGAGAAAGGTTTATGACAACTGGAAGCTTGATGAATTTGCTGCCATGTGTCACTTACTGTGCCTGTGACAACTGTAAGCTCTCCAGTTCTACCCCGATGCCTAAGTAATGTCCATGCTCAAGTGTTTTCAGTAATACAACTGTTATGGGCCTTTCTCTAATGAACAACACAGTGAGACGTAAGAGATTCTCCAAGAGGGAGGAAATAGTGCAGGAGGCCCTAAAGCAGTGCCATCACCCTGGTGAGTACAGACTGAGCTGTACCAAGCTGTCCAATTGCAGGGATGTGCTGAACTGGCCACTTCACCTCTCCTTCCTGCTCTGTGCACGGCAAAGATACATCCAGTGCTGCCCGTTGGCCTAAGCTGCTCCAATGATTTTAGTTCTCTTGAGGGCTGAGTTCAGCATCCTTTAAACTGTGTGATCCTCCAAGTATTTGGTATGTTGAGATGGGTGGAAATACTCAACCCTTACTTTCTAAGTGAAAAATCAGAGGAGGGAAAGATTTTATTTCTAATAATATTCTATCAATGTAAAAATATATGGGACCACAACAGCTTTCTAGGGCAAAGTTTTCTTGAGAAAATTACTTAAGCCTCAAAGACCTGGACACAGGGAAGAAGACCCTTATGATAATATGAGGGTAGGTGCCTGGGTTGAGGTAAACCACAATGCCTAACTGCGATCTAGACCCCACATGTTGGGTAACTTGGCAACTAAACTGTTAAGTCTTCTGTTTCAGCTTCCATCTCCTAATAGAAACTTTTCAAATACCCCCATTTCCTTCTGCTTTCAACAGGGAAGTGTTCTGAGACCATCAATGTTCCCACTCACCCCTGCTGATGAGATGCCCAGAGATCATTAAGAAGCCAGAGGACTGACCTGGCCATTAAGTTACATGTTGGTTAAAAAATTCTCATAACGCTGTATTAAAGAGACAGTTTAGAGACTTTATGCAACTGAAGCAGGGTGTGAGAAGAAAGAGTAGGAGATTGAGGAGAAAAATGAGTTCTTCTCACCCCACTGCTGAAGCCCTGTATCTAAACAAAGCAGGAAAATCATAGGAATAGCTTTGTGAGAAAAAGTGCCAAGATAGATCAAATGTTTCGCATTTGCTCAGATTGGTTAGCCCTACTTGACTAAAACACCATAAAGTGTCAATCAGTTCAAGGAAAAATATTCTTACCTTCTGAAATGAGAAATTTTCCAGAACCAATTTTTTTCACCTTCCTCCATGTAGCTCCACAGCTTGCTACTGAGACCTTACACAAGCTTTCAGGATGGAAGCCATGCATTAAAGCCCATTACTCGCTCTTGTTTGAGCTGTAGACTGATTGACACTTGGAGATAACAGAGACAGGCTTTTGAAATTTGTCTTTTAAGAAATACTTTCTAAAGGAACTATTGAAGTCTGCATACTATAAATCATACAAGAAAGCTTTTCAAACATTATTATGAGAAAGAGGTAAACTGTTTATGCTATGAACACAAAACCAGAGTGCCTCCTCGGAATTTTTTAAGTCCCAGTCTCCTGAAATAGAGGCTCTTGAAAAAAAATCATGTTTAAGAAGAAATCAAGTGTAACTAAAAACACAGCAAAGTGATAGGATATTTGAAAAAAAAAATGTTGTAATGGATAAATAAAAATTATGATCATATTCAAATGTTCACATTCTTCTGCTGTTGCTGCTTCTAAGAAACTCTTCTGCAAAAGGAAGAGCCTCCAAAAAAGGTTTAAATTTTTTTTTTCCCAGGAATGCAACAGTGCAGGTAACAATGCTTATGTGTTTGAACAAATGGAATATTGCTTAATAATCCAACCTCACCCACTAACTAAATGCTCAAAATTATAAATAGACTAGCAAGCTTGTGAGAAGCCAACCAGCTATATTTTGGCTTTTTCTTTCCAAAGCATATGATGGAATACAATAGAAACATCTGTAAATGCTCTTGGGTTTCATATAGAAAGAATCAGAAACCATCCAGCGGTATTTTAGACTCACTGGTGTAATCTTGTGATATTCTACAGAAAGGTGTTTTACAGAGGTTCTTAGACTAGCACTATGATGCAGGAAACTGCCATCATATCAGCATACTTCATTTGTACTGGGACTCTTCACCTGTTTCTAAGTTTAATTCTATTTCTTTCCTCCACAAAAATGTGGACAAAACTTTGAAGTATTCCATTTTGATCATGATATAAGATATCCATGTTTTATAGTGCCACATACATAGATACACATATATATGTGCAGACAAATGTACAATTACACTTCTGTGTGCATACATATATATATATTTGCACTTTTTCCTTCAATTCAGGTGGAGTGCAAACCGAAGAAGCTAACAGGTCAAAATGTTGCACAACTGCACACAGTTTACTTGCTGTTGCTCGGACAACACAGCCACAGACGGAACCTGTTTCTGTCTGGCCTAATGTACCACTTGCAGGTCTGTGTGATGCCCAGTCGAGCCCCGAGAACTCACATGTGTGCCCTCAGCCTGGGCTCCAGATCCAGCTGCTAAACCTCTACATACCTTGCCTGCTGGACTGTGGCAGACTGTGGCAATGGCTGTTGTTTGCTCATCTGAAAGAAACCAGAAAAAAATTCATAGTAAGATGAGAGACTTTATGAATCTCGACTCTACAGTGACCACAGTGCTTTTTTTAATACCTTTAAAAAGAGGTAATTGTACTCTCCAGGCAGTACAGAGTTAGTAACATTTTAACCTATCATTCAAAAAGTATTAAGAATTTCTACAGTTTTACGACAATATACCACCACTACTCCTCCTCCCAAACTGTTCCTGAAAGATAAATTTCAATTTGAGCCTAGCTCAGCAAGTTTCTGTAAATAGCCTATGACCTATAGAAAAGCCAAAAATAACAGTTCTTCACAGAGGGCATCATAGTTCAGTGAATATAACATGGTATAGCTTGAGTGGGTTGTGGTCTAATTCAGTTTACGCTTCAACTTAATCCACAAAGAATGTGGTACATGGCAATTATCGAATTTTACAGCGCTAGGTTCACTGTAAAATGAGCTCTGTACTAGCACTGTCCAGCACTCGTGTTTCTTACTGAAAGCAAGACCAGAGTTTTTTGTCTTAATTTACTCTGTAGTGTCCATTCAGACCCTCTGTGTCAACACTAAACTATTTTGAGCAGTATGACTACTTGGCTGAGGCTTCCTTTTATTGCTTGGATGACATCCGGATCTGTGAGGGAATGCTTTGCACTATGAGATAGAGGTTTATGATCTAGAGTCAAGCCATACTCTGTCACAGAACTGTTTTGACTATTTTGTTTGGACCTTTTTTCCACCCTTTTCTCCTTTTAAGTTTTGTTGGTTTTTTTTTTTGTTTGTTTTTGTTTTTTTAAGGTTTTTGTTGTTGTTGGGGTTTTTTTGTCAACTTCACTCTTGCTGACAAAAGGGTTTAGGAAAATGACAGCTGCCAGACTGAACTATTTGTTTTTGTGCCATGATGATAAACCTTGCAGTCAGTCATTTAACCACCACCACAGTGAGCCCTAGGGACTGCATTTGTCAAGATCAAAAAGCTAACACCTTAAGATGGAGTAGCTGCAAGACTAATTTTTATAAATGAGTATATAAATTATGCCCTTCGATCTGGAAAAAAGAGCCACTAATTCCAACACCAAGCAGCTAAGATGAAGCAATACAGCACACACTTTATTTCATGTATTTGTTTCTTACCTCAGTATAATGAAATACTGCACTGATACTTGCAGTACCCATACAGACTACTAGGCTACAGGAATCATCTATGAACTCTAAATCTTGTATATACATTTAAATGATATTAAGGCTCAGGACACAACACCAGTTGTGATTGTTCTTGTTTACATGAATGCCAAGATTTTTATTTCCTGATTTTTCTGCCTCAGTATTGTTCTAAGTGAAGGGCTGACATCAGTTACCCAAATGTTCACCTTTCTTTAGTTCAACAAACTCCCATGCTGCAGATAGTCCAAATGGCCTGGTATATTCAAAAATCCAGTATATTTGTCTCTGAAAAACTGCAAAAGGCAGTAGGGAGCTCATATATAAGACAGACTAGTAGGGCTCTCTGGAGGTCTTTGCCTCAGACAGGACCATTAGCTCCACACTACTACATGAGCTGTGCACCTCATTGCCTGAACAACTCGGACAGTCAAGGTCAGAAAGACCGCCTGAAAATAAAGATTCCAGATGGAGAATCAGGCACATGGCCTGACACAAGCATTAGCCAGATGCAGTCTTCATTTTCCCAAAGTGCTATGGTAAAATTTTCTTGAGAGAAAAAAGGTACAGAAATTGGGATCAAGGTGACATTAGAATTACTATTTTAATTTGTCAGTAACTTACACTTTTAAATATTTAGAACTTCTGAGTATAATCAACTAACTGTTTTCTGTGAAACGCTCTGATTACAAATCTCAATGTTTAGCACACTGAAACATGACAGAATTTCCCCAATACTGATCACATTTAGGAAAACACAGGAGCTAAATTAAAATGGTGAAATATTCCTGAGAATTTCCACCTTACCCATATCACTTTGTTAGTCTCAACACTGAAAATTCTATTTTCCTTCAGTTGTTCTCATATTTTCCTGAATGCAAATGGAGCTGGAGCATGTTGCACAGCTCATAAAACCTATAAGAAAAATCAGAGTGTTTCAAGAAGGGAAGAGTCATAATTACACCTTTGTCCCTTTTGATACATCTTCACCAGCACCAACTTCAGAGACAGATATTGTGAGACCTGTACTGTGGGTGTGAATTTTGTCCTTCAATGGCTGAATCTCAGTCACTCCTAAGTATCTCATAATATTTAGGAGTAATCAGTGTAAAACAAGTACTGATACCACAGCAGAAATGGAAAACCACAGTGCCTATGGAGACTTTATAGGTGCACTGTTAAGGCTCAGGAAAAACACAGAACAACGAGAGGAAAAGGTATGTTGCTGCTCCCAGCAATATGTTTTTACTTCTGTGTAATACTGAGAAACTCACTTCAAAGTCCATACTTCAGCATTTCTGTAGGACTGACACCACAATAAACCTTCACATTATGTTTGTGGAAAGCTTCCAACTACAAAATGTAAACATACTTTAAAAACAGTATTCCCCCTACCACAAAAGGTGCAATAGATACACACGTTTCTTCCAAATTATTATTTTGAGGAACCCATTGACACAAAGCATGTGCTTGCTCCCTGGAAGGAAGTGGTTTTGTCATGATAAGTGAGCATGTACTGGTCACAATGGGTTTTTTAGTTTGGAATAGTAGGAACATCTCCTCTTCAGTTAAATTTAAAAAGAAAAAGTTTTTAGTGATTTTGACAGGATAGTATCATCCCCATTTTGCTTTCTCTTCTGTTATGTTAAGCCTCATTCATCAGAGTACTGTGGGCTGAGACTCAACTTACATTTCAGAGTTATACCCTGATTAACATGCTCTGGTTAATCTGATTAAAGAAGAAATAGGTTCCCCAATTAAAAAAGAAAAAAAAATGTATATTTGAATATAGAGACAATGTCAGAATAGTCACTGTATGGGAAATGTAATGCAGTTACAGTTATAGTACTTAGCATAAACACTATTGTTGACTGATAAGAAATAGACTCAGCTTTAATTGATAGAACAGATAAAACCACTCTTCTGTCAAATTAAAATTTGGCAAATGAGTCCATCAGCCCTTTGAAAGAAAATCTAGGAAGTTTTAAGTTCACATTCCAGATGGCCCAAAAACAGCAGCTAAAAGCTACCAGCTATGCTTGAACTAAAAAGCCACTATACATGTCCACCAATTTGACATACTATGAATTAAGCATACAACGAGGGGGAAAGGAAAGAAGAAGAAAGTGAAGGCAAAATTGGGAATATTCCTTTAGCTTTCAACTTCTGCTTTAGGCACCCAAAATGTAAGGATAATTCCCCTGGGCATCTTTTACTATCAGGAAAACAGCAATCAGTCCTACTACCTTTTGGCAGAGTTGTTTTCTGGAAGAACCCCTATTGTACTCTCTTTAGAATGACAGCTTCATCTAACACCCTAAAGGTGAACAGCACAAATAATCTCCAAAACATACAAGAACCATCACTAACAATAATCATTTCAGATTATTAAATACATTACAGATGACTATTAAGAGCATTCAAGCAAATAGTTCTGTTATGGCATCCCATTACTCTGCCTTACCTTGCCTGTGAATAGAACGATAAATTCCCGGGACTTTTTTTTTTTGTTTGGTTTTTTTTTTTTGCATGTTTTCTCAAAAAACTGAAAACATCAAATGAATTATTATTGTTATTAAGAGAATTTTTAGAGATCTGGCTAGAAGATGGAGACCAGAAGTAGTCTATTACAAGCAGTTTCCCTGAGTTTTCCATACCAGTTAATTAGCCAAGGCTGTTAACTTTTGCTGGGGTTGGCTCAGTTGCCACAGCTCTACCACTCAAACTTAAAAGAAGAGGGAGAGAAATCAGGTGTTTGTATTTTACAAAACTAAAAGGACAGAAGGAACAAGCATAACAATTTCATATGCCCTACTATTTAGAATAGAAAATACATCCAATTGAATAGACAGTTAAGTACAAAAATGAAATAGGACACACAGGGTTTTCTACAGTCATGGGGTGAAGTAATCCCCATGGAGAAAGTCATCACCAGCAATAAAGAGTCACTGATGTTTAATGCCTAGATAGCAAATACAAACTTTATCGTGAGCTACCTCCCTGAAACTTTTCTTCTGCAAGTCTGCAAGATGGCAGCCTGCGTGTTATTGTTTAACAGCCAGATATCAGAGATCTGCCTCCATCTAGACCAGGGCTTTTTTATTTGCACAGATAGCAACCAAGTCTTCCCAAGGTCTGAGAACAAAAACCAGTCACTGATCAGGAAATATGCACTTTCAAACTTAAACAATCAATATAATTCCTCCCTAGAATAGAATAAAATGAGGAAAAGCAATCTGAAAAGTATCAAAAGGGAGACATATTACATTTTGTACATTTTCAATAGCAACTTGGAGAGTACTTAAAAGTAATATTCTTATATTTTGAAAAAACTTTGGGTAAAGAACTGTCATGAAAAAAATATTTGAAACAATCATTCTGAGCGGAGAGTGAAGAAGAAAGAGAAATAATCCACTGAGGAACAGAGGAGGAAAGTACAGTAGTCTTAAAAATAAAATCCCCTTCCAATATACATCAAGGAAAAGACCACTAAGGAAGACATTAGTTGCAAAGAGCTCCTGGCAGGTGGCCAGGGATTCACAAAGATTCTTCTTTCTATGGGAAGAAGGAAAAAAACAAGCTGAGAAACTCCAGCATGGTAAACTGATAGATTAAAAAATTCCTGTGTCTGGACTGAATAAAAAAGACATGAAATAGAAAATGAAGACAAAACACCAAACCACAGGTATTTTTGACTATGTAAAACCTGCACATGACATTCAAATCCCACCATGAAGACCAGAATAATTTAGTAAGAATATGAAATCTTTACCACAGAAATGGATAGACAGAACAAAAACAAACACAATTTGATCTGGTCACATTGTCATGCGTTTTGTTCAGACTTCCTGAGGAGTCAAACCAGCATGTTTTAACAGCTTTGGATACTTAAAAACTTCTATTCTGGAGGTCATAGTGTAGTCTAAGATGACATAAATGTTGGAGTGGACTGGGAAACAGAGTTAAGGGTACAGAGAACTCAAGGCTGACACAGGTGTGCCTGTGGGATTAGATCTTCATAACTGCAATCAGCAAAGGAAAGAGAATTTTAGGTAAATGTGTTAATGAGTCACATTCATTTTTTTCTTTAACAAAAAAATAAAAGAATGTTTCTCTGTTCATGAACACCTTGCAAAATGACATCATGCTGCCTATTTCCTCCCTGTAGCACTAAAACAGATGAGACTTTCAAACAGAGGAAGAATACAAGCATAATGGACAAAGTTGAAAACATCACTTTTTATACTGAGATTTTATGTGATGCTCTTAAACAGTATTGAGGACTTAGGGACTGAAAAACAAAATGGGTCCAAAAAGTTGCTGAAATTAACAGGTAAGTTTTCCACTGTTTCCATTTGCACAGCATTCAGGGTAAACAACCTCCCTTCCACCACACTACTAAGCAAGGTGATGCACACCAGTGTCCTATTTCTCATTCTTTGGACGTTGAATTGGGCAGCAAAGACATAACCAGTAGTCAAGTGGACAGTGCTGGGTTTTGAAAAGCTTTTCTGCTATCATCAGAAAAAGCACATTTTAAGGATGGCAACCACAAAAGCACTCATGAAAGTCTAAATAGACAAGAACAGCATGCCAAAAGAAGGGTTCAAAGCTCCCAAATTACTTATCCTAAGAGAAAGAGAAGTAGATAGGTTTGTTACGTGAGGCATTACAGAGTTTTCCTTTGACAGCCAGTATTCCTTTTTTCCTTTCAGAAGCACAAGAATGACACCATAAAAAAGAATGACAGTGGAATTAAAAATCAAAGAAAGAACATTGCTCCCAGCTATTCACACTCATAATCTGTGAAATTTATGGTCGGAGGAGACAGCATTAAAATTAGCCACCACTTCTTTAAACTGAACTCAGGGTTCCAGGATCTATGTGACAACATTATACCTTTTAATATTAAAATATAGCAAATCAAAAACCATAGATGAAGATGTCACAAAAGCAAAAGTTTTAAGATTTTTTTTTTCTTCCTTGTGTTATAAAGGTTAATCTTTGGCAAAATCAGCACTAATTAGAAGTGAAAGATGTTTTTCTTTTTCCTGGCAAATTTTCTCAAAAGTTTTTTTCCCCACCATGGCATCATAGTCCTATATTTTGATGTTTACAACAACAAAAACAAACAAAACCCCAAATCAAAAACTAAACCAAATCCCAACAAGCTCAATAGAGATAAAATGCAAAGGTATTAAACCAATGCATGACACAACTGAAAGGCACATGGTCCCAGGATCTCTCAACATTGTCGCTGGAGAGTAGAATGTCCAATTTTACAGGGTAATGACAAACTGCATTTGCTAAATTAGCCAAGGCTATTGAATCCAGATAGCTTTGAAATAAGAAATTAATTCAGTCTGATGACAAAAAGATGAAGCAATTTATTAGCTCTACACAGGTTATTAGTGCTAAATTTTTACTGGATTTTCAGTCACAGTGTAAAAAATCTGAGCAAAATCCCATTGAAATCACAACAGCCAAATATAATTTCAGAAATCAGAAGTTTTTGTTTAGTTTCAAGCACAGTTTGTATAACCATAATGATTATAAATAGTAACTATAATGCATTTTTACTTAAATATGCAGTGGAAAACTGAGGAAGTATGTGACTCAGGCCAGTTTTAATGAAAAAACTTAATGATGAAACCTTAACTATACTCTCAACTTAGAAGGCAAGAGAGATTTCAGGCTCCCAAGGCACAGAAGAAAAGTATAAGTTGAGAACACAGAAAGAAAAGGGACAAGCTGTAGTGTTTCTAAACAAGGAGTAAGATGAAAGATCCAGAAGAAGGTAGCACTGTGACAAAATTAAAATCTTGAGAGAAAAGAACAGAGGCAGTTCGGCAAAATTGTGTGCCGTTCCATCCTAAGATGCCACAGTTTTTATTCTCCCACATCTGACTGTGAGATGTTTGGCCAATAGACTCATTGATGGAAAACACTGGAACTAGTGAACATAAAATCTTCACTCAAAAGTGTTAGTCCCAGCTCATTACTGTATGTATTAATAAGAGATAATTACTGTATACTCCACATGGTATATGTATGAATTTGTCTTGGCACAACAGAAGATGCCTTCATGGGAGTGACCCGAGGAGCTAAACACTACAGTGAATGGAGCAGAAAGCTGTGATATTAAGAAATTAAACCAGTTTATTTTCAACAGCTGTCTTAGAAGTCTCTTTCATATTCTACTCTTGACTTTAAGTGCTTTTTACAAACAGCACTATGACAGTGGTCCAAGCTTGTGAAAGAGGATGCTGAGTCTGTTGCTAAGCTTACTTGCACAGAACTGGAAGCATTTAGCTAGTAGTTTTACTTCAGTTAATACTTAGGCAACACAACTTGGTTTATTGCTATCAAAATTCTACTGAGCCTTTTCCTTATTCCCCATCCTCCCCCTCCAAAAAAGTTAGCTAGTTATTAAAAATGAAAAAAATGATCACTGAGAAACAAAACTATATACTTAGTGAGTCATACAGTTCCTAGAGCCAAGAATTCTCAGTCACTAAAAATTTCTTGTTTGCCCGGTTAAGTATTGAATGAGAAAAAGCTGAGGGAGAAAAGCTACCAGTGCTGAATCTTTAAACCACTTCTACAGAAATCTTCCCCATAAACATAGAAAGGGAGGCGTCTTTTCACCTCTTAAGGCCATGCAGTTAGCTTCTGTATCCGAAGTTGATTCTTCTAGGAATAAAAAAAAAAAAAAAAGCTCAGATATGACAACACATATGATTTGCAAAACTCTATTTACTCACAAAAACGTTAGTTGCAGCAGGATATTTTCTAAGTGACCTATACCTGCAACAGTGATATTGAACTATATATATATAAACTAATAAACCTCTGCAGATTTGGACACCTTCAAAGGAATAAAGCAGAAAAAACCAAAACTTGCAAGCCCTAAGACTTCCAAGTTTGGGAGCAGTTGTACGTTTCTCCCTTTCTAGTAAAATACCTGAAGGAAGACTGACATTTGGCTTCTATTCAAGGCTATCCAGGAAGACAGTCATGGTCATCTCAATGCCACTTCAACCTTTGACTGACCTTCTTGAAACCATGGTGGAGACCATGAAATATCCTTGGGAAGCCACTCTCTGCCATACACATGCCTAAAAGTATTTGATAAAAATTTAGTGTAGTTTGAAAACTCATCACAAGAAAATTGTCCACTCTTTTGCCTAACACTTGCTTTAATCCAAGTGTGATCAAGTCTTCCAGACTTTGGGCTTGGGAGTAAGGAAGACTGTTTTTGCTTTGGCCTGGGATGGGGGTAAGAGCTTAATTGTTTCCCTGTTTTCTAAGTCAGGCAAGAAAACACTGCAGTTGCTGTGGTTAACTGCTGTCTCCAGCCGGTTTATTTTAGGTATGCCAAGAACAGGAGCAGCCCCATGTAATTAAGCAAAGAAACTGAAAGCTCTTCTTTGGAACAAACTTACTAGTTCTTCACATCTGCTGGCTGGTTAAAACAAGACCTGAGAACTCTCTTGTCTTTTGGTAACCTCTCTATCTCCAGCACGCTGTTTCCCTCTTACCTGTACCCCCGGCAAGTCCTTTACTGAGAAAACAGCACTAGAGTTTTGTTTGTTTGTTTGTTTTTCAAAAGTCCAAGCCCAGCTCCTTTCCCAGGTCATTAGGGAGCCCCTTTGCTTTGCTGTTGTGTTCATGCTTACCAAGTCATAAGACAAAAGTAGAAGAAAGGTTTCTAGTTTAAAAAGCCATAGTTGTTTCCATAGCACTTCTCATTATAACATACTTTGCGTGAAAAAAATCCTGGAAAAAATCTGAATCTTCTTAGTAAACAAATTGCCTGGTTTCTGATCATCAGGAGCCCTCTGCTAGGTCCTGTATTAACAGGATTCTGGTGGGCTGCAAGACATCAGCTCACGAGAAACAAAAGAAATAAGCTTTACAGTTGGCTCTGAGGTTCTCATCAAGTTTTTAATGCTAAAATGTTAATTATGTCTAGCTCAGGTTATTAGTCACACCTCCAGAATGTTTCAAAGTGGATGGTACCTTGCTTGTTACTCTCTGAAGGTATGAGGATAAGAGAATTATATCATTTGAGCAGAGATTAAAAACAATATATTGCTCTGATTGCAGTACTCATTTCAGTAAGGTATGAACAGATAAAATTATCTATGCTAGGCCTAGCTTTTCCTTTTTTCATAACTTTGATAGTTTTTATTCTTTGTATAATTTATTAAGAACTATACAAATAAAATGCCAAGGCATACTCTCAGTGAACATTCTAAGTTCTCAGAAAGTACAGTAATCAGACAACTGATAAACTCTGACTAGCCCTTCCCAACAATTGTTTTTCACAATCAAAAAAGCCCACCACACACCACCAGAAAGAAACTCCAGAGGAAAATAACATACAACAAGTAAATTTTCACCTTTTTTCTGATACATCAGAAACCTGTAACAAGGTCAAACTATGGATACATTTAATCTCCCTGAGTGACTGCTTATTAAGAAAACAGTAGAGGACGATATTTGGAGAAAAATACCTTCCAATTCTTCATAATTTTGGTTTCACTCAGTTTGTTTTGCAGTAACAGGTAACATAAAATAACTATTTTTTCCTTCATTCATACAGCTTCCTACTTTATCAATCAATGGCTTTAATCTTTTATATATTTAACTCTGCATCAATTTGAACAGTTACCTCTTAATTAGACAAATGCTTCCTAGGATAAAATTTAACTTTTTGCATTGTTTATTAGAAGGGCTTCTTTCACAAATTGGCAGTGTTATCACTGAGTAATTACTGACAGATACCATCTGTCACTGAAACAGAAACATCCTGTTGATTCAGTCCTTTCACATGCATTTGGGTTTCATACAAAGCAGTCAGGGTATCAAAATGACAAATAATGAAAAAGTAACAATTATTAAAAGAACTGAGGCCTGTTTTTTCCTCTTAGAATAAAAGATGATATAGCTAATGTAGATCCTCATCCAATAATAAAGTCAAAATTATTATCACCGGTAGCAATCTCACAAAGCTACTCTGAAGTGACACTTACAACCTTTGAATAATTTTAGGCTTTCATAAATATTATCTTGTTAAAAATAAATTTTTTTAAAATATTTCAGCAGATTTGATCTTTGGCCTTTCATCTTCAATGCAGCAACAGAAATAGTCTGCCTAAGTAACTAAGTGTAATGTTATTCAGTGTGAAACCGGCGGAAAAGACATTTCAAACTTTGTTTTAATTTTCTTTTCTCTCCTGTTTGTACAAAGTCCACTTGTATTTATTTTTTCTAACTGGGAAAGTTCTTGCAAACTTATTTTTACCTAGTTTCTTAATCTTGTGAATATAAACAAACACCACAATTTTGACACTGATTTGTGTTCAGTCTCTTCATGATGGTTGCATTACTCTCCTGTTTTGGTAGGCCAAGTAACAGTACAGTTCTTAGGCTGGTCACCACACTTATCTTTCAAAAAACCCCAATGCTTTAATGCAAACGGAACAGCAAAGCCCACCTCAGATCAACACTTTCTTACCCTTTTCTAAAAGGTATGAAAAGGGAGTCTTGTGAAGTTTAAAAAAGGCCCTGTTGTCAACTTCACAGTCAAAACAGCTATTCAGCTACTTCTCTATTTCCAAGTGCCCAATTAGTGCATCTCCAGCTGTTTCTTAGCATTCCCTGGCAGCAGCCTTCGTACATTCGTGTACCCATGCCACTATCATCCAGCAAGGATTTCTGCACTCTGACACCTTGCACACTGAGAAAAAAAAATCATAACCCATCTGAAACTTTAGTAAGACACCTAGCCAGTATCATCTGCCCATGCTATTCTTTGTACTCTTTGCTTCAACAGCTTCCTAGGAAAAACTCAAACTGGCTTACTGGACTTTTTTGCTGACCTCTCTTTTGTGGAATTTTTACCAGACATTTTGTTCCATGTTGCAAAGAATGAACAAGAAAGTAGAAACATTATATTTCACTGCATTTTTTTTTAATTTGCAAAGCTGGAGAATATTCCTATAGAATAGACTTGAGGCCTGATTCAGCACCTTTCGGATACTTAATTTCACCTAAGAAATGCACATTCCCATCATTGTTCATATTGTGAAAGAAAAAAAAAAATCAAACAACTTAATCTCTGCTTACTTATAAAAGAAATTAAAAGTTTTCAGAAAGTAGGTAAATAGTAACGTACAATGCATTGTGCAGCACTCTTCCACAGTAAAAGAGATAAATAGCTTGGAAATACACTACTTCAGTGGAAAGAAGGGACAATAGGACTGGAAAGATTTATTGCAGTCTGAATACTGACTAGTATACATGACCCTAATAGGAGCTTCCTATTATCAATTTCCATCATTCACATGTTTCAAATTTCTTTACAGTAGAATTTTCCAAGTTCTACAGCTGACGTGACAAGTAGATTTGCAGGTGTTGACATAACACTCGGTATATTCTTTCACTATTTTTCCTTTAAATACATCCTTTGAAGTATATACTGCCTTCAGAAAAATAGGAAGGCAGTACTGCTTTCAGGCCCAGAGGAAGCAGCTACCCTTGAGATGTTCCTAAAATATAACTGGGGTCCTGTGGAGTCCACAGGGATGCTCTTAGCATAATGAGTTCTGCTGGGAAATACACTAATTTTTAATGGCCCTAGAAATGCTTTGCAAGTTCCTGCTGGTTTTTATGCAGCTAGACTATATATTTTTAATTTTTAGGGGTTTTACAGTGGTTCTTCAGCAAAGAACACCCACCGCCACCACCCAGCATGTTTGTGTATCCATGTTTAAACTACTTGTGGTGGTTTGAGTTTAGGCCTTCCTGGGAGACAGATCACAAGGTTTGCTGTATCCAAGTGAAGTATTCCATCCTATTTTACTTAGATATAAGAAGGGATAGACAGACGTTTTGAGTCAGTCCTTTTCCAGCTGTGAAGGGCATCAGTCATGGACCTGCTGTTTCTTTGGGGAGAGCTGCATATCTCTCTTTGGGAAGTAGACTTTGCTTACTTGTTCTTTATTGTTTGTGTGTGTGCATATAGTAATATTAAGTTCCTTTTTTCTTCTCTATATATATATATTTTTCTATAAATTCATATGCTTCAGTAGTATTAGAATCCACTTTTCACCTAGTGTGTTTCTCCCCCCTCCCCCCCTTTTTCTCCCTGCAGTTGGGAGAAACGGGGGAAGTTGTTGTTTTTGGGCCTCTGGATATTTGCCTCTGGCCAGTGATAAACTACCACACTACTTCATTTCCAAATTGGTGTGATATTCACTATTATAGGACAACTGAATTGATGGCACAAGAAATTAAGTGACTGGAGAACTCAACAACCTGTTCACTATTTTTACCTGTTGTAGCTTATTGGAACTGCTTCACACATCAGAAATTGTGTAATTCCATACCAGAAAACATAAAGGATTCCAAACGGCAAAGAATTTTGTATTAAAAGGGGAAAAAAGTTTTAGGATCATCAGCGATAACTAACGTTTCCAGTCACTGGCCCTTAAATTTTAAGACTCTGCTACTGCATGTATGCACCACAAATGCTGGTTATTATCAGAATTTACAAGTTTGCACCTCTACTGTTTTCTCTGCCGACATTTCCAATGTGATTGATTTAACTTTGCTGACCTCCCAGCTGTGACAACTGCCTGTTCCACTGTCACCTGCTAATAACAGTCATATATTCAGCTACATCCCCTAACTGCCTGCTGGGGGTAGATGTCTAATAAGTTATTCAGCCTGGATTTAGGCAAGACATCAGAGATTTTGTGTCCTAATAACATTCCCTTAAGCCACCCACCTTCTTTGCCTTTTAAGTTGTTTACTAACCAAGACAAATGAGCTTGCTGAGACAGGACAATGACAATAGTTTGTGGATACATTGCTCACACAGCTGACCCTATTCAATTTTAAAACAAAATGAATCTATGCTGTTTTGCTTTATGTATGACTTATTAAATTACTGATATAGAAATTGTCTGTCCCAGATTGCAGGGCACAGCTAATGCATTGAGCTGCAGACACTACATAGCCTAAAAAAAAAAAACCAAACAAACAAGAAAAAACAAAAAAAAAACCCCAAAAAACTGTGGGGATGAATTAAGAATATAACTGATAATACCTTGAAATGATGCAGAATGTAACTGATAAGACCTTGAACTAATGTTTTAATATTGCTTAAAATGTGTGTTCCCCATGGGTGTCGTCCCCCCCTCCCAGAATCCATGTCTTCCCCTTCCCAGAATACATTTGTACCACTTCCCCGAATCCATGTGCTTTTCCCAGAGAGTCCTTTTGGCTCTCCAAGACTACCCCTCAGGGAACCGAGGGGCGTGACCCACCTTGCTACCAGAAACCTTTCCC